>VZSV01000066.1:2511177-2529780 GCA_013398735.1 Nothocercus julius | reverse complement strand
GGGGAGTGGTGTGCAATATTTGTTTACAAATGCATATTTGAAATACCACAGCAACCTCCTGAATAAAGTGTGCTTTTCTAGGGTATGGTTCCACTCCGAAATCACACTGCTGGGGAGCTAGTAGGCCCAATTCTTTTCAGTCTTATAGCATGATTTTCACTGATGCTCCTGTGTGAGAATTTGGCGGACCAAGATGTTTAGTGCCTGGGGTGAAAGGGAAGATTCTGGAATATGAAATCTTGGGTTGCACAGTAGCTTTCTTTAAGTATACATAGGCAGAGACACCACTGCTAAAATTTCACAGTTCCTGGAACTGCTGAACAGGATCCTCAGGGAGGGTCACACAGCACCTCGCTCTTGGCCAGGGGACTCGGCACTTGGTCGTATTTCTCCAGTCTAATAGCATTGCTGAGAAGTGTTGCTGGGATTATATTGCATCTGGCTTCACAATCCAGCTGAAATCAAATCGCTCGCTGAACCAACAGCATAGCTGCAGATTTCAGCTGTTGAGAAGCCAACAGTCCTCCTCTCCAGAGCTTACATATCAAGAGCCCTTGGCTCTGTTGAAGTGATGTTGTAAACAGCCCCTCTTCGTGGGAAGCTGTGATATGTTTAATCACTGTGTGCTCTTCCCTTGTTTGGCCTGTTTGATTAAGGAAAGAAGGCTTATGTAAGTACAATGCAGTCACAACTATAATTTATGAGTTCTTGATCAAGTCCTTGATTGAGCCGCAGCTGAGCCAGGGACTTGTCTGAAACGGGTACAGAGATAAGACAGCAAAAAACTCAAACACATGAAGATCTCCCAGCCAATAAGCTCCTACAAGTTTTGGGAAAAGTAGAGACTACTTTAGAGCCCCAGGCTGTACCCCACATGTGACCAGAAGGCATGAGGCAGCGATGGCCGCAGCTCACGCCCCAGGCAGCGTCTTCCAGATGGGCTGCCTTTTGCTTGGCACTTGCGTGGTAGGAGGCTCTGCAGAACGGCTTAGATTTCTGCAGTAGGGTCAGAGCTAGGCAGTAGATAGGACTTCACCAGTTCCACTGCTCCTAGATCAATATATATCTACTCCTAGGTTAGCAAGGCCAATGGGTCTGACAGCTACTGTAACATTCCCAAGAGACAAGGCATTTTTACTCCTATCTTTGCTGTGCTCTCCAGGTACCCACTCTGACTCACAATATTCCTGCTCTAGACCAGCCTCCTACAACCCTGAATGTTGAAGTCTTTTAGCAAGATCCCGTACACTTGTTCTGCTCTGGGAGCTGTTACTTTTTTGATCCTTCTCCTCAGCTCAACAACTCAGGCTTTATCTAATGACACCAGTTTCTCTCAGCAAATCTCTTCTGCAAGCTGCAATAATGAGTCCCACAAATGAGTCTGTCTTTAATTAGGGACTCCCTAATGTCTCCATAGTTATGTGTAGAAGCCAGCCCTCTCAGCTCTGTACTACTGTACTAAGTGGTTATTCCTTCTACTGCTAGTTATTATTGCATTTAAAAAAAAAAAAAAAAAACAGTTCATTATCTCTCTGTGGCTTAGTTCTGTCTGCATTCACACTATGCCTCAAACAACTGTTGTCAGCTGCACAACTATCCCAGACTTTATTTCCAGCAACAGTATCCCAAAGTTTTCCCGAGTCAGACAATAAATAAAAAGTTATGGTCATTTTCCCAACTTTACTTTCAATGCTCATTGCTACATATAAGCTTAGGTCTTGCTTCCGAAATAGAGACAATAGTCCTGTATCTGACACTCAGCTTTTCTTTCATGTCATCTCCATCACTAGCTGCCATTTCATGCACTCACTAATCAAAACCTCTTCCTTGCTGCAGATCTCATTGAACTGACTGCTGCCACTGCACCCCATGTACTTCGTGCTGGGCAGTAACATCAAAAAACTTCAGGCTTGCAACATTAAAACTAAATGTTAAGGTGCAACATAGGGAAGGATTGAATCAAAGGTCATTCAACTCAGTGGGAATCTCTCCACTGATTTTAAGTTTGTCTTGCAAGACAGCACTTAGAACACAAGTCCCACAAGTTGCTTAAACAGAGCCAAGGTTACCACTAAAGGTGGGAAAGGAGCAGCAGGGCAGCTGAGCAGGCTGGACCCCAAGCTGCAGAAAGGGTCAGAGCTCCAAAGCACCGCAAGGGCAGAAAGCAACAGCTTCATCGGGACAGCAAACGGGAAGCAAAGACACTGGCAAGGAAATGATTCTGGCATGTCACTCCAGGAGAGAGTTCAGCTATTTGTGATTAATTTAGCTCTTACACCAGAGGTCTCCAGTGAATATGGAAGCTTTGCTGTGAGCCACACGATTATTTATTTCTCTTCTAAAATGAACTGTTTCTATGAAAAATTGCAGTAAAACATGCTACATTGGAAACCATCTCTGGCCAGAAAAACTATTAAAAACCACTAACAAGCTTCTTCAATTTACTCACGTTCCATGTCAGATAATAAGAAAGTTAGGGTTAAATCCAAGAAACTTTTACTAACTTCAGTTATTAGAAGCAGAGCAGTAGCTCTGTAAACCAGGTCCTGGCTTCTTGCAGCCATGACTTTTCCCCTGAATCAGCTGGAGACAGATTTGTTTTGATTGGCATCAAGAACACATGAAGCACAGTCCGGTGGGTGTACAGTTGTGTATAAACCACCAGTGCATTTACATAATGTTTCAAAGTCCTAACCCAGGGCTTGCAATGTGATATTCACTGCCACAAATGTTCACATAAATAGCACTGCTTTTCATAAAATAAATTTGCACAAAGGCTAATTTCCTTTTGCAGTACAAGCCTTGAAAAACAGCCCTACAATCTCTTCTTGCTCTGTCCTACAGAAGCCATACTCCTGTAAGCCCAGTGCCTTGGCAGCTATCCCTGCTACCTTCTCCCCTGCTTCCAACTCCTACATTACAGTGCAGCCCTTCCCACCTCTCGGAGACCAGCTTTTCCTTCAGAGCAGTTCATTCATAGAGATATTTGGTGAATAAATCCCTCCAATGTCACATGCATGTTTCTGAGACATGGAGAATACTAGTACCATTGTGGTCCTGAGAAAGGTGACAATTCCAGCTCTCACTTCATCATCATTCTGTAAAACACTTGCTCCACTGCAAGAAATTCTACAGATGCATCAGTACAGTTTACCCTTAGAGCATTAGTTTTAAATAAGTCAACTTAAATCATCCACAAGCCTAAACCAGACTGATTTAAATCTTAGAATGTTCAAATTTAGGCATCTGATGTTTGGATACAAAATAAAGTCTTTATTTATAGTGGTGTGAACAGTTCTTTAAAGACAACATGGAGTTTATATCATTGCCGAGTTTGAAATTTCATTTTTTGGAAGCGCAAATGCTGATGACTATGAATAAAACTAGCAAGGGTTGCTCTTGAAAGTGAAGATAAAACACACACAGTTTAGAGGAAGGTGCCTAAACACCTGAATTTGGAATTCTTGTCAAAAACAGCCAGAAAAGCGCAAAGTCCACACCAAGTTACTGTTCCACTCACAAGCAAAGAGAAAAATCTCCTTCGGCAAGTCAGAGCAACGAGGTATTGGCGAGGTTAAGACTTAATCCTTTGCTTGCTCTTTCTACAGTTTATGGATGTCCTTGCCTGAAGGTTTGATGATAAAGCACCCTGATATCTGCATGACATCAGTGGCAAAATAAATCATACCGTGGCAGAATTAAGGACGCTACTTCTGGCATTTTACAAGACCTTTGTACATGCACGTACTTCCCTTCTATGTTGCACTCCACGTGTACTAGTGAGGTAACCTCAGGAAATATAGGATTACATACACACCACTTCCTTAATGCATCCATCAAAGGTTTTATTAACAGGAGATCCTGTTTGTTCTAAGCACTTAGCAAAGGGAGTTAAAAATACACTTTAAAGTGTTATGCAGGCTTCAGCAAGAGAACGTGCTAAACTGCAGCTCATTCAGAGGATTTCTTGGAAATATAATTTTAGGAAAACCATGCTGCCTTTATGAAACCTGTGGGTTATGAAACAGTGAAAAAGTCACAGGAATAGCTTCACTCAAAGCGGTGCTGGATTGCACTCACTGTAGGTCAACAGGACTTATCTGTGGCAACATTCCAGTTACCCCACTGCACAATATCACCGCTTGGTACCAAATACAGCTGCCCCTTCACAGAGGTAAAGCTTGGCTTGGCTCCAGGGTAGGGCACGTGCTGGCTTGTGATCAAGGGAAAGGAGCCTTAAATGCAAGGGGAGCTGAAGGAATCTGCAGCTCTCCAGGAATAGCCTTGGGAAACACTTTGATTAGGAATCATGCACAAGTAACAGTTCCTCAACCACTTCCTTCTTCCTCTGGGGTAATGATTTACAGAAGTATCAGCAGCAAATTCCAACATTTCCCAATCCTGCCTAGCCAGAGTTAAGGGAATTGCAGCCATTCCTCTTCTTGCTGGCCTGCAAACCATCTGCACATGCATGGATAGAGGGTAGATGAAACCCTGAGAAATCCATTCCTCTTTTTGTACCCTGCATAGACCACAACCTACACATAGTTTTCCCTGGTCTCGTCTCCTTTTCCCCATAAAATTCATATCCAGCTACTACTGTTAGTAAATGGGTGGGATCCTGTTGCTAACTACTGATGTGCCATTGGCAGCAACGCATCTGTAAAAGGATGGTGCCCAGAACTATAAAAACCATAATTTCCCAGGGAACTACTTAAGCGAGATGTAGAGCGTACAAAAATAAGGGTTAACTCATTAAGGCACCTGGTACTTCAGGGCTGGCTGTGTTTTGGCCAGGTCAGTTCATTTAGCACCTACCTAGAGGTCTGCAGGCTCAGCACCAGCATGGCGCTTACCTCAGGCCACAAACTGGAGCGCCGTGTCGAAATTCTTCGCGAGGCCATGCACAGTATGTTCTGGCCAAAGCACAGCAATGATGGCCAACTTCATTCAAAAAGACTGCCAGAGGAGCTGGAAATGCTGGTATCGACCTTACACATAACATCCTGTTAGTTAGAGCAGTTGAGGACAGAGGCAAAGCCTGAGGTGAACACACTCCATCATCTTCTTGCAAAAGGAATAGGAGCAGGCAAAAGAGAATCTCCAGGATCCATGAGGTTGTATAGAAAGGAGGAGTATGGTTTTGGAGGTTAATGATCAGAGCACATAACCCAAGGGAAGAGAGTTTTACATTCTGAGACTTATGGGCATAGGAAGGTGTTTCTGCATTTTGCATTGAAGAGTTGTTTCATTAAATACTTAGGCCACATTAAATCTCTAAGACAGCACATGCAATTTAAAATGAAAATTACAATACATTCTTATATATTTGGTTTATTGCATCCTCCTCACAAGCCATTACAAAATCTCCTAGCATAGATAACAAACATAGATTGCAAAGAAGCAAATAAAATTAGGTCTGGGTTGCAGGTATATCTCTCTCCTTGGTCTTGTTAGCTCCCTTTCATATCGATCTGATGATGTATAATGGTCTTAAAAATCAATGTAAAGTGACTCATTAAAAAATCTCTTAGGAAGAAAAAACATATATTTACATACAAAAGATTTGTTGAACTACTGTTAATTGATCCAACAAAGGTAATTAGATGAGCAAAGACATTTCAAAGAAGTGTGAATTGGGGGCTATATTTAAGGCCCCATCCTACAGACAGAGAACTTTGATAATTTATTTCTTCAGAAGCCCTTTTTTTTTTTCCTCTTTTGTTTTGTTTTCCCTCTGCTCACTCCTTGAATACAGTCCTGAGATTAAATCCCTGACTCTCCCCTAAGCAAGTTTTCAGCATTTGCACTGTTTTCAGCTGCATACACTTCCAGTTATTAACCTCCACTCTATTCACGCTAGTCTTGGAGGGAGATTTTTTGATAATGTGAGAAAGTGTCATTTGAAATTATTTTAAAGCAGAGAGCAGCTACATACTCTAACCTATTATTTGAAATTCACACTGAATGGCAGCTCTGTCTTCCAAAATGATATAATAGTTACAACTATTTAAAAAACAGGCCCATCATATAAAACAGCTGCCATGTTTATTTAGATAAGTACTCCTCTGCTCTTATAAGTGGAGGCTGATGACAGATGTGTTTTTAAGGCAAAAATATTAACTCTAGAAATGTCAGCATCTGCTTCTTTTCAGCATAGCCTTACAGATTCACACATCATTTTTCATCCATAAAGAGAGTTTCTTTTTTTTTTTTTTTTTTTTTTTTCTCTTATGGCAAATCTAAAAATACTGGTGTAAATTACTGATGCCGAGGCCTCACAGTTTTATTAGCATGTCACTGGTGCAACATGTGTTAGGTCTGATTAGGCACACGGAGTGGCGGGTTTCCACAGGCCCGCTCCTCGCTGGGTGAGGAAGGCTGGCGTTTCCTCTCCAGGAGTTTTCCACCTGGCTGTTGCACTCCTGTGGATCAGTACTTGCTGAATTAAGTGATGCCATGCAAAAGCACTGTATGTAGCTCCTGAGCTTACCGGAGAGAAAGGGTGGGTGGAAAGAAAATTCTCTGTTGAATTCGAGACTACCATTTTCTAGCTCAGACTGCTAGCCTGTTATAATTCATTTTCATATATTCAATACAGTAAATGTGCTTTCAGTCATCTACCTAGTACTACAGACATATATAGAGAGACTAGATACTGTGGATTACTCACTACATATAAGCATCTACAAACGCACTACAAGCATTACTCACTACAAAAAGCATCAGCCTGCAACACAGAGGAGCTCTGTGGCATTCACCTTGCCCATCAGAGAAACGCAAGCCAAGAGAAAATGATGCCCAAGTATAATTGCAAACAACCAAGCCACAAACAAACGTATGCACAGCAATTAGAAGGTGGCTACTAACGCGTAGCAGATCAAGGGAAAACACCTTCCAATTACAGCAAATAACCTGACTGCTATTCAGCAACTACAATCCAGCATCCAAATTCAAGCACATATGGGATGTCTAAATTAAGTATATGGGGTTACATCACGTGATGGCTTCTGCAAGGATGGACCACACTAGGTGACCTAAGTAGCCCCTTGCACAACAGACCTAGCCGATGCCACCTGAGACCCTCTGAGTACCCAAAACCCCATAGCACTGGCAGACAAGATAAAACTTTATCATGGGAGACCTTTCTGGAGCGGCAGCTGGCAGCCAGATGGGCTACTCAAGAGCACTTAAAACGTCCATGTAGAAAAACTAAATGCTGTCCTATCCAGAACAGTATCTGTTCTCAGCCAGCTGTCTTCGCCTTGAACTGTGCTTGGATTCCTACTAGACATTTTTGGCTATACAAAAAGGTGTTGTCACATCTCATTTTACATTCTGAGCTGGCTGGGTACAAGACATCTTTCGCTTGGAGGCCACACTGACCTTTTAGCATGGCGCTGTACCTAAGGTGATATGTTCCAGAAAAGGCAGGGACTGAGAACTCGAAACTCTCCACGTCCATTTTAGGCGCTCCCTTGAAACACCTTTGCTCAACAACATAAGAATTTTTTTCTCACTTTCACAGTGGGGCAGTGCAGATCTTCTGCTGTAAGCAATGAATTTACATAAATTACATTAATTAAATTACATTAATGTATTTACATAGGTATGGAAAACATGCTGTGGTCTTTCAGAATGCACAAAAAAGCCAGAAGACCAAGTTCTTGCCTGAATGATCTGCAGGCAGCTATTTACCATCTAAATAGATAACACTGGGACAAAGACAGGGAATGAAAGGAAAGCAGCTTGACAAAATTGCATGTGTGACCATATTGTAAGCTTTGTGTTCTCTATCCTAATGCTGCTTTCTGCAAGTTATCCTGCCTTTACTCCTTGGCAAAATCATCTTTTTTAAGCTAGGTCTAAAAATAGCAACAGATAGTAGAAACAGAGGACTGAAGAAGGAAAGTGTTGCCAAGAGAAGCTGCATGAAATCTCTGCAATTCCATGTCCAGTTAAACTGAATTAGAATAGCCATTGCAATGGGCATTCTGTTCTTTCCTTTTCTGTGAGCAACAAGTAACTGTGGTATTGGCTACATTTAATACTTCTGAACACTTAATTTCTATGATGAATCCAGCATTTAATTTAAAAAGAAAAGAAAAAAAGAAGAGAGAGAGAGAGGGGGAGAGAGGGAGAGAGAAAGCTGTTCTGATTGATATTAAGCCAGTATTTTTAAATAATGCCAGGGGAGACTGACTGGCAAGCTCATTCTGCTGGTAATTCAAAGGCTCTACAGGGACCTTATTTAAAAAAAAAAAAAAAAAAAAACAAGAGAGAGAGAGAGAGAGATTATTCATTTTGGGGACTTCTATTTCTCCCAAAGCTTCTGTATAAGTGAAGCAATCAAGTGAAGTGAAGTGAAAGCGATCAAATTGCCTTCCGCAGCACTCATTAGGACTTAGGTAGAGGGGAAAACAAGCCAAGTCTACTCAGAAATTTGCTCTGCTCTTCAAGAAAGAAAAACTTACTAGAGATTTAAGGTGCTGCTGGAGGGTGGCCACCATCTTCCATGGGCCACAGGTTCTCCAGGTAGCATTAGCAAGAAAGGCATCCTAGCAGAGTCAACGAAGGCAGCTTCACTTGACAAAGGCATGATACTGTTTCTGCCTTAGGTACAAGTGAATCACAAAAAAACAAACTAAAGACAGAGAACAATTCATACTGAGAACTTCCCTCAAAATGCTGCCTACTCCTTCCAAGACATTTTTAAAAGTGCATGTATCAGAAGCAAATGGATTGTTTTTAAACTAAAGACAAAGAAGAAAGCCCACCGGTCTCTTTAAATACAGCACGATGATTTCTGTCCGTGTGTGTGTGCGCGCCACAACTCAGTTCTGATTTAAATAAGCTGGAACAACCAACACAAATGTAAAGAAAAAGAGATTATTTTGCAATTCCACAGCCCTTCCCAGCCCTCCTCCCAAATGTGAACCACTTGCTTAGGAAGAGCTCCTCTTCAAAGCTAAATGAAATCTTCTCTGTTTTATCCCTTCCATCCATAGCCCTCTCTAACATTTTAAATTCATTTTATTGCTAGTTTCAAAGAGCTCTCCAAGTTGGCTCAAATCCCTTTAGATGACATATCAGCATTAGCAACAGAAGATATATTATTACTCTCTTTTTCTTTTTCTCTCCCCTTTCTAAGAGGAAGCAAGGAAGGATGATCAGTCACGTTATCATTGTAGAATATGAGGCAACTACTGTATCCGAGTCAAACTCTGCACTCCTGATGTATAATTTATTTATTTATTTTTAATATGTATGCACTCCTAACTTGATAGATGCTACATTTTGTTTTATTTCTGTTTTATTTATTTTTTTTCTTCTGGCAAATCCTAAAGGAAGCCATCTATTCGGTAATAATCTCATTAAGTCAGGGCAGCTCTGAATTATATTTTC
Organism: Nothocercus julius; assembly: GCA_013398735.1. Classification (NCBI taxonomy): domain Eukaryota; kingdom Metazoa; phylum Chordata; class Aves; order Tinamiformes; family Tinamidae; genus Nothocercus; species Nothocercus julius. The sequence goes on along the minus strand of VZSV01000066.1, from coordinate 2,520,375 downwards.
ATTTTAATTCCTTCTTTCCAGCTTGACTGCAAAGCTCACAAAACTTAACTCCCCATTTTTCAAAAGCGCCAGAACCCTTAGGTAGATACAATGAAACCCTGTGTAAGCAAGACCTCGGACAGGATATTTCTTAATGCAAGCATTTCTCAAGGAGAGTCCAGCAGCCTTCCAGAATAATCTAATAAGGTTTTATGGCCAAATGCTCATGCAACGTAAGGAAATGCCACTCTAGCTAAGGCAATTTGAACACAGTGAAATAACAGCTCCTTATACCATAGCTCAATTTGATATAAGTGATTTTATTTATAAGTAATTACTCATTCTTTGATCCTAAAAGAGCGAAAGAAAGGCACGGAGAGAAAGACCTACACATATGTCAGACACTCATAAAGGGGAATTCTTCTATTTTAGTGTAAATTCTTTGCAGATTTCACCATGTATTTGTCCCATTTGCAAATTCATGAAAAGAAAGAGAGAGAGAAAGGACTTATCCCCCAGAGGGAAACTTTCTAATTACAAACAGGGTTTCAGAGGGATGTTAGAATGACATATAATGAAACAGAAATCCAATATTTGCAGCTATTTTTAAGAGAAGCAAAACATTGAAAAAAAAAATGCCTGGAGTATATGTTGAGGAGAATTACTAAAGCCCCTCTCACAGCATTCATCAAAATTAGAAGAACCAAGAGCACCATAAAATCAACAGTTAACATTTTTAAAGTAACATTTTGCTTGTGAACTTTCAAAGGAAAACCAGCAGTTCCTCCTTTTTCTTTCTCCCACCAGTAACGCTCAAAAAAGAAACCTGCAACTTCTACTTCCCCATGTTTCCACTCTGCTAAGACTTATAAAAAAATAATTCTCATATGGAGCAGTTCATCCAATGGAAGGGACTTAAATGGAATGAGATGGCTGGAAAACCAGCAATGAGCTTTCTGTTTCTATTCTCTAAAATAACATTTGTTTGGACTTCAAATTTAAAAATGAAAAGAGTCACTTCAAGAGACGCTATTGGGAATTCATTGCTGAAAGGCCTGTGAGGCACTTGCTTGTTTGCACTCTTTGGCATGGGCAAAACTTCTCTGATTCATCCTTGCTGCTTTTCTCTTGGTTGAAAAGAGGATTTTTAATGAACCCCTTTTATTTCTATGCTCCCCCTCGAAAATCCAAAGGCTACAAAAACCCTTCAGTATTGCAAACTTGGAAGTTTTGCCTCTCAGACACGTCCCGAAGGGCACGGCTCACAGAAATACAAATGTAACGCAGAGCCCCAGCGGGTCACATCTGCTGAGAAAGGATCAGTTGTCAGCGCAGCCACCCCAGCCATAACATGGGGCTGTGCTAGCGCCAAGGGGAGACTTAAAAGCTGAGATTTGTCATGACTTTCCACCACAACTGCTGTGCACAGATGCACCACAACTCTCTTCTTTCCCCTCTCTTTCACTTTGAGCCTTTTCCCTCTCCCTCCCCATCTTTGTGGATTTCACAGAAATCATTTTTCTCTCCTGTAAATGACCAGTGGGTTCCCAGGGAGTTTTCCAACGCTATCTTGGAAATGCCCAGCTGGGGTCAGAGCCACGGCAACACCAAGGCAGCCTCCTCACCGAATCTCCCACCCTATGCCACCCCAGACCTTTGCTTTCCCTCCCTCACCTGCCTGCTTCCCAGGAGCAAGAGAAGGCAGGACCTTCACACTGCTCCATGGAGGTAGGTGGCTGCAATCAGAGGCTTGATTAGAAACAAGCTTTGCCTTTAAAGAGGAAGCTTCTTTTAGGAATTTCCAAAAGGTCACAGTGATGAACCAGGAGCTAACAACTTCCTGACAAGCAGCTACGTGTCTGCTCTACCCTAAGGGAAACTGAGGTGCAGATGAGTAAGGACCATATAAGATTCAAGTAGAGAATTCACAAAACTGATTCTCCATGATGACAAATGCAACAAGCAAAGGCAGCTTCTCCCAGGCCCCATCACCGCAGCAAAGCTTCCCCCTACTCAGCACAGGTTTCTAAGCCACGTTTGCCTTTAGTGCCACGTTTGCCTTTAGTGCTGGAAGTAAGGAACAGAGCAGAAGATAGCTTTAATCTTACAGAGGGGCCTAAAAGAGAGGGAATAAGCCAGCAGAGCCCTGAGTTCAGTTTTACCTGAAAAAAGGAGGATGTAACACCTAAACTAGCAGAGCTGCCTGCAAAGCAAACATCTGTCTATTAGCCAGGTCTCCTTATGCAAGCAAGAGGAAAAGCTTTTCTCTGCAGACTCATTTGCAGACAACCCCGTCATATGCTCACTCTTTAAGAAAAGGCTATCCCATGTTTGTCTACAGCATAGATTGGCCCGTTTAATGGTCCATGCTGCAACAACTAGATTGATTTGGATATCTAAACTTTACTGCTGCATCAGAACATACCTGATTTTTTTTTTAATTTTGAAGTTTTAGCCTAAATGACCACAGTAAAACTAAGAGAGGGAACAGCACAGAGAGAATGACATTCTATGACTTATTAGCATTACCACTACCATATGTATTTTGGGTAATAATGATTCAATTCCTCAGTCTACTTTTTTCCCTGAAGAACAAGACACATGGTTCTTCAGTTTATAACTTTTTCCATGCAGTAATTAAATAAGTTGTCGAGCAGGTCTCCCATGTGCAGACAAAGCCATCGTTTATTGACTGTCTGGGGCCCTCTCTGAAGCATCACTGAGGATTTGGCAAGCCTCTTAGATCTAGGTAATCGTGTCATGTTCACCACATCTGCCCTGACCCATGCATCAAGCTGAAGGAGATGCTACAGCTGTTAAAGGACATTTGATAAGACACAGAAACTTCTGGCGCTAGGAAATCTACCCCAAAGTAGATCTTAGTCTCAGGCCAACCCAGAAACTCAAAGTGCGTTGCAGCATTTCTGCAGCAAGAGCAACGGCAGGTGGGAACACTTGCCACCCAGAGTTTATCAGACTCTTTCTGGTCTGGAAATATCCAGCTCTCATGTCTCCGAGGCATTTCTGGCTTCACCCAGCATGAAATGATGGCAAATGCTGCCTGTCTCTCACAGTAGTTCATTTCACTCTAAGGTACAATCAATTCTTATTTTATTCCAGCTTGCACATTCCTGCTGATGACGTCTTCAGGCTCTCCTATTCTCATGACATCAATGATAGACTGTCTCGCTCTTACGTGCCAAAAAAGTTTTCAAGTCTGTGTTAGAAAGGGAATTCCTGCCCAGGAACACCAGAAGTCATTCCTCTATGAGGCTGTTTCACTTTTTCTTCAGGCAAGCTCTGTCCAGCTTCCTCAGAAAATGCACCTTGGCCTCTTTGTGACCCTGTGTCCATCCAAAGTGCTGCATTTGGTCTTCCCTCCAGCTGAGCACTACACAGCACCACTCAGTTCCCCTTTCACTGATGCAAATTATATAAAAATGATGGCTCCCCACCAACAGGGAAAGGCAAATTCAGTCATGACTTTTGCTATGCTTGGTTAAATACAACTCTGCCATTGCTACGGACAGCCTGTTCTGCAGGTGAAACTCTGGGAAAAAAAGAAAGTAACTATTCTGTTACTGAACTTCTCGGTGTAATGATTTCTTTTCCTAATATTTCTTGTGTTTTGAGAATTCTCTGTGTTTCAGGACAAGGTGAATAAATCCTGTAGCTCACATGATTGTCTCATTTTTTTGACAGTTCTCAAGGATATCAGATGAATGGGCAATATTCAGTATCAAGAAAATACTGTGCAAGAAAAGGGAAAAGACACGCTTCTTGGGAAATTGTGCAGAGATTAAGTGTTCCAGCATGAAATGTATTTCTCTGCTCTCCTGCTGGCTCTTTGCCTGCCTTCATGTGGGGAGAAAGGATAAGGTGTGAAGCCAGATCAAGCTTCCTCTTCTCTCTCTAACAGGACAAGCCACAACGAAGAAAAGAGCCCTGCGAATAAGCCCCGCATGCAGATGCTTTCCAAGAGAGCAGGACGGGCAGTCCCAGTGGAAGGTGAGCTCATACTTAAGCTTGGTTGGCCACATGCCCATTTACTCCAGCAAAGGTGTTACTAGTCCAGGGATATAGCTGTAGTTGAGGTCATACGGACCTTTCCCTACTTCATAGAATTCTTCTTCATTAAGGCTATCATTAAAGCAATGCAAAAGCATTTATCGCATTTTCAACAGCTACAAATAATGCATTCGCCCAATCTACAGTTCAGCTCAAAAAAGTTAAAATATTACTTTTAATCCTCTATCTCTTGTGAGCAGTACATTTGCTAGAACATTTCCTTCCTATGCTTTGCTACGAGGATGCAATCTCCCACAACATCTCATGTTCGTCCAGTTTTCATTTGCAGACATTTAACGCTAGCCCAACATCTGCATGTCACATTCTCTCCTCAAAACCGTAAGTGCTTTTCAAATCAAAGAGGTTTTTTTCAGTTACTGCTGGTCACTGAAAGACCTTTCTTTCTCTTCTAGTTTTTGCAGAATAATCTCTGATAAGCAGCCCAAGAAAGTGCTTTGGAGATACACATTGCCATGCTCTGGCTACCCCGCAGGAACACTTTGGATGGCCAGCACTTATGGTGAGCTTCCCTCCCCTTATCTCAGGGAAAGGATCTCCTACTGCAAAAACATGGGTCACATCACTCAGAACCAGCCTTATCAGCAAGAGAAAACAAAGGCTAAAAGAATGTTTTTGCATGTGTAATAGTGGAGTCAAGATACAAAAAGATAAACCAAATGTATGTTTAAGCTTATACAGCGATGCCCCCGAGTTGCCCCAGTATCTCAGGCACTTTTTATTTCTCTTTCTACTAACAGAGGGTGCCAGGGTCTCCCCTGTGCACCTAAAACAGACACTATAGCTCTGCCCTCCACCCAGCATTCCTTACACCCCTATTTCTTTACTACATTCATCTATTTGGACTTATGGGGAACCATTCAGGGGAAGCCTATAACAACCTCTTCCTGTTGGCCAGTAAAACCAGGGGGATACAGAAGACCTCACTCAGACGGTACCGTTTTAGCCTCACTGGGCAATTAAGACTAAGAGTCTACCTACTTTTAAGGCAGGAAACTGGACAAGTGCAAGGAAACTCAAAGAAAAAATCATGGAGAGTTATTAAGGATCTAGAAACTACATCTGGCTTAAGAAGTCCCTGAGATCCTTTTCTTTCTTGATTTTTTTTTCAAGTTTCTCCCTACAAATTGAGAATATTAAAGAACTGTCATTCTCTAATAGAAGAAAAAGGAAAAGGGAACTTCTACATTAGTAAGGTCATGAAATATTTTACTAGCTATGCAGTTATGCTTAGTGCCGGTCTAATGGATTTTCCTATAATTTGCACTCTGAATACATCTGTGTTTTATCTAATGTCTTCTTTTGTGACATTCTCTCCTATTGCATAAGACAGCCAATAAAAATGCATAATGATAAATATCCCACAAAATGGGACATTGGCAACACTAGCAGATACAGTTACTCAAAGAATGCCTCTTTAAAAAAGAGGGAGACAAGAGTTTTCTGAGAAGCAATGCTTTAGCATTTCTTCCTTGCCAGATATAGGGGTACATTTGAAAATATCCTACTAGAACAAGAATTAAAGAAATGAGAGAAGTTTTACAGGGAGGAAAATGTTCTCATAAAAATGAAATACAGAAAGGTGGACCTTGGAAGAGAATGCCACATGGTAAGGCACAATTCATACTAATAGTATTCCAAGATATTTGGGGTGACCTAATTGTCCAGCATAGCTGTCTTAATAGAACAACGGTGGCTCCTCTTCAGATACCCTACCATATGGCTAAGCACACACTTGCAGTCCATTTGAGCATGCAAAGTGTGAACATCTATCAAGGACACCCATACTTGAAAAAGCAAAGTTGGGAATTAAACAGTCTCAGAGTCCCTCAGGATCCAAGGAGGTCCTTAGTCTAAACTCCTGTTCAACGACGACTCAGCTACAAGCTCAGACCAGGTTCAACAAGGTTTTTTCCACACAGGTAGGGAAAACCTCCAAGGACAGAGCCTGCACAACCCACCTGGGCAACTGGACGCCTGACTGTCCTCATGGGGCCTTTTTTTTTTTTTTTCCTGTTATCTATTCTGAGCCTCCCTGGTCTCCACTTATTTCTGCTGTCTCCATCCCTTTGCCCAGCACAGCTGTGCAGACCTGGCTCCATCTCCTCAATGGGCTCCCCGGGGATATTGGCCGGCTGCCCTCAAGCCCCATCCCACAGCCTCTCCTCACGGCCAGAAGTCTCCAGTCCTGCCACTGCGGTGGATTCCCTGATCTTGCTCCTGATTGTTCATGTCCTTTGTGTATCGAGGGGCTCGTGCTCAGTTCGCAGCCTGACGGGACCCCCAGGGCTTTTCTGCAGAGCTGCTGCCCAGCCAGGCCCTTCCCAGCACTGCTGGAAGGGGTTAATCCTTCCCAGGTGCAGGGCTTTGCATTTGGCCTTGCTGAATTTCATAAAGCAAAAAGTGAATGGAGAAGTAATGGAGCATAAATTGCTTCCCCTAAACCGTCTTAGCAACTTGCACTTATCCTCTTAATTATTTAATTCATGACTGGAACCTCGTGCTTTTACTTTAAAGGAGGAAGGGGAATAGAGGTCTGCTGGCCCTCTGCACCTCAGGTCTAAAGGAGGAAGCATAATGGTGGCCTACAATCTGAAAGCCATTTTTCTGCATAAAATTGTAGTTACCAATGGATCTAGTCCTGTATTTCCTGCCCTCTGGCCTTCCCTGTAAAGATCATTTTTTATTTAACGTGACTAACAATTTAAATGTTGTCCCTGTCTGCTGCCTTCAGCAGTGTTTAACCAGCTAACCCATGCAGGACTGTGGCTACCTACCCATACCAGTCGCTAGCTACTCATCGATCCAGTCATTCTGTGCTGCCTGAGTTTAACCCACGGTGGGCCCTCTTTACAAGTCAAATCAGCCCAAGAGAAGGTTAGAGAGGGTTAGCCAAGCGTTGGTTATTCTGCAGCCAAGACACTGCGTGCCGGAAACCCTTCTGAAGAGAGACCAAGGCTAAATTCAGCGGTGCTGGTAGCAGCTGCTTGGGAGGCTCCTGTGCTCGCAAAGATATATTTCAAAGCTCTTTGCACATTGTAAGCTAATGACTGGTGATTTCATTTATCTTCATTTCGATAATAAATAGCAATTTGAGTTTAGTACTTGCAACCAACTGGAATCCAGCTCAGCACTGCCTTTTTAATTCCCTAGTGGAGCACAACTGTGTAGATTCCCTTCCTCTTTATTCTCCCTTCATTTTAATTAGGCTGAAAACCAAAAGCCATATATTAGTGCCTGTCATTCCAGTATTGCAAATTTCCATCAATCTGCATATGTAAAAGTTTCTTTCAAAAGCTGCAGTGTCACCAGAAATCCAAGCCAACAGTTTTACCCTGCTCACCTCTGAGTTTCATTACCAGAGACAAGAAACGACTATGGGGAGAGGTGAAAGCAAAGAGCAGCAGAACTGTTAAAAGGCATTACTCAAACATCTGGGTGCAAATACATGCATGGCAACATCACGAACAAGGAAGTCGGCTCAAACACAAGGAGCGCTGTTATTGCTTTCAAGTTCTAAGGAGTTTTATTTAAATTAGGTTTTGGCTGTATGCGAAAAAATGGAGTTGATGATATTTCCAAATATGGTTTTCATTAGGTGCTTGTTATCAGGATTAATTGTCCAGTTAGTCATCATTGGCAATATCTCTGCTCAGGAGTTTTTGATGTTATGGACAGTCAGCTAAGCTTCTTGCAGTACATCACTGTGCCTTTCTACCAGCAAATAGAGTCAACTTTGCATGTGCTAACCTTAACTCAGAATTCAATTTCTATTTCTGCAGCCACAATACTCTGCTAAAAACAGAAATGGAAATATTCTTCTACCCAGACTTGATCACCACCAAGAATAAACCTCTCCACTCCTCACCTCACTGCTCTGCTACATGTGGGCTTCCAATGGGACTTTTTTTTTGATCCCTTGCCTTTAATTAAGCATTTCTGATTGTGTTTAGAAGCCTAACCTTGCCCCAGGAGTGGTACCACTGAAGTCAATGGGATTATTTAATGTCTATTTCCTTTCCCAACTTCTGCCTACTTTTTGGTCCTGGATTATGCATGTACCTTGATATGACAAAAATACTTGTAAGTATGAGTGATACTGAGCACACAAGGCACTGCTCAGCTAACCATGCTAGATCAATATCTCAAGAAAGTCAAGAAAAAACAAAACAAACCATATTTTCAGGATTGGGTCCTAAACCAAAGGTCCACCTAATCTTTGTTGATCTCTCAGGCTAATACAGTTGACATGGGTTTTCTAATGCCCTCTTCCATCTAGCGCTAAAGCAGAGCTCACAGTTATTGGAAGTGATTGCAAGCAGCTCAGGACTTCTCCTTTTTTTTTTTTTTATTATACAGTTATATACAATTACATTAGAAAAAAACTAGAAGTTCTGGGCTCCTGGGAACATAGCAACGATTCAGTCTTCATGAAAGAAAAGCTTTTGGCCTATGACTGCCTCCTCACTTTAAGAGCCCTTCTGGTCTTTTTAAAGAATCTGCAATTACAAATATATTTTCCTATTATTTTTAATCTGACTGCTTAAAAAGGGTCCCAGTGCCTGACTAAGGGCAGTAATTGCACTGACAGGGTTTGATCCTTCTCCCTTCACTGACCACCACAGAGGTGCATCTGCTTTGTGAGACTGGAGAAGAAGTAAAGACAATATTGGATCTTTGTCCCTTTTTTTCCCCCAGTACTCGAATATTATAAAGTGATGCATTAAGATCTTTTTACAGCCTTTCTACATGTAAAGCAGTTAAACTATATGGTAGCATGGGAATACGTTTCATTAACATTCCCACAATATTTTAACTCCTGTTTTTCTTTTATTTTTAACAGCACACTGGCAGAATAAGAACTGCAGCAATAAGCCGTGAAACTCTTTCAATGAGTTAACAATAAAAGCCCGAGGTGTATGGAACAAACACCATAACCCTCCTTTTATTCTGGACCCTTTCAAATCATCGCAAAACTGTAATGAAACAGCACTAAGTGGCTGGCTATTTAATATAGATTTATAGGGATGCTTTAAAATATATATATATATAAGAAATTATATATATTTATATAATAAGTGTATATGTATATAAATATATAAGAAGAGAAGAAAAATGCTACGGATGAAAAGA
>VZSV01000066.1:2459168-2511068 GCA_013398735.1 Nothocercus julius | reverse complement strand
CGTGAGGGGCGCGCGCGGGGACACGGGCACGCGCCGAGGAGGATCCCGGCGGGACACGGGACGGGCACACACGGACACGCGGGGACGGAATCGTACACGCGCAAATACACAGAAAACACTCGCAAAAATGCACAAAATGCATAGAAATACACTCAGCCACAAGGGCAGCCTCTCTCCCCCAACCTGTTCCTCGCAATATGGCAAAACAACCCACTTAGACTAAATTTTCCATTCTCCCTCCGAGCCGTTATTCAAGATGTTTCTGTAAAGTTTGCCAATATTTGCTCTCGATTATCAAAACAATAACTTACAAATTCAGGCCTCAGTCTACCCCTGAATTAACACCACTGACATGAAGCTAATTAAAGCAGGAAATCATGCGTCTTGTAGGATCACATGGAAAACAGCTTTGTTTTTCAAAATTTAGAGATAGCACATAGCAATCTTCAAAGGCGGCAGCCTGCTGTTTTGATAGTGCTCTAGCAGTAGATGATAAAAACTTGCAGAGGACGTAATTAGATTTCATTTTTACACCATCCAACCCAGTACCCAGATTCCATTTTTATCTGAATTTTATCATAGGAAACCACATTCATTTTAATGTTTGTAATCTTTTAAGTACAGTATTGTTTCACTCAGATAAAGGAGGAGACACCAAGTCTACGCGAAACTCTGTTTAAAAGGGATGGCACAAACTTCTTCCCTAGGGCTAGGGTTTCAAAGCCAGTGTTAAGTTGCTCTAACTGGACTGAGTAGTGGTGGTATTCAGCACTGTCTTGTTTGAGGCCATTTATATTTTAGAACTGAAAGCCAAACGTTTGAAAATTTCCATCCTCCGTAATGCTTTCTATTCTTCCCTGAAATTTTGAAACCTAGCATCCTCCAAACAAACATCTTCATTTCTGTCAAGAGACCAGGGAGAAACCCCACAAGCTGTTGGTAATATCCCATAGCGCCGACATCCTCACCCTGGCCTTTTGGCTACTGAAGACCAATCGTCGCACCTGTAATTTATTGCATCAGTAATTTTACAAGCTTTTATAGATGATGTCCCTAACTGTTATCCAAACTAATGTTCAGCATTTGGGAAACTGGGAAGAAGAGTGTAATGCACTCAAAGTCCTACACTGCCCAGAGACTGTGTGCTTAAATTGTATTTAAAGAAGAAATATTTATGTTTAATCAGTAGCTGAATCACGAATATGCTTATTGGCACTACAGACAGGCAGGTTTCCGGCCGTTCTGCCTAGGCACGTGTGGTATGTTACCTTTATCTATAGCTTTCCTTCAGTGGGCAAGTGTCACTCTTCGGAGAAAGACTTCCTTCCATCTCGTAACAATTACTCTGAATTTCAGATGAGCTTCTAGAAATCAGTTTTGGGGTGCTGATTTAAAGCTGCTGCTTCCAGTATTACTGGTTTACTTCATTCACAAGAGCATAAATAAGGTGGAAATCCTGTACACCAGAAATTGCCAGCAGCTTTCTTCTAGGACACATCTTATGTGTGCTTCTGCACTTTAACAAGCAAGGTAGTATTTAGAAAATGATAGAGCACAAAGGGAGGGAGGGAGGGAGGCATGAAGGATCTGTGCGGAGCTGGAAATTGCAGATTTTTATCTCTATGTTGTCTGGAGCCCCTGGGTTTTCACAGGGACAAGGCGGCACCCGACCTTGGGATAGCAGCTCACCGAGTACAAGCTGAGTAGGATGCTCCTCTTGGAGCACTCTGTGCTTTACACATGCCTTTTACAACCACCATGTCCCAAAAGAAATATTTCTTTTCCTAAGCATGAGTTAGCACCTTCCTGCTAAACCTCATCACATCCCAAAAAGGGACCATCCTCTGCAGGTGAAAAGCCTTTGCTTAAAAAATCATGAAGGAACCAAAAATAATAATCAGTGTTTACTGGGTTGGTCTAGAAGAGTCTTAGGAACAGTATCAGGGGATAAGCCAGCGATGCCCACATCTAGTTTGTCATCTCGTCTTTCCATAAATGTGCTTTGAGGAAAGACTGAAATAAAGCATTTCCCAGAGACGGGCAGCCTGATAAGATGTTTAGAAATAGAAACGCAAGGCAGCCATTACGGGAACAGCGCAATGTCCTTCTGCTCATTAGCTCTGCTAATCATGTCCTCGTTAGCCTCTCGCCCAACCCGGGCCATTCCACAAAACAGCCTCCGGGAAGAGCAGCGAACAAGCTGCTCAGGCTGGCCGAGGTTCACCACATTCCTGTTGCTGTGCTTGGTCTCTATTGCCATTTTAGCTGCTTCACAAAATTCTGCATCAGAATCAGGTTTGCGGTTAAAAAAAAAAAAAAAAAAAAAGACACAAGACTTCACACGCGCACATCAACTGCAAAGTGCAGCTGGTGGAAGGGAAGATAATGGACGCAGGGTTCCCCTCCCCGCGGTGCCAGGCATGCCCCTACCAGCTTGCCTAAGTGCAGCGCTCAAAAACCTAGACGGGGGAGGAGCGGTAATCGCAGGTACCTTAGGGAATTAAAATAACGGAGCTCCACAGGCACAAAGCAGGGCAGTTCAGCTGGCTGCTGAAAGCCTAAGTGGTGCATCAGCAACGGAGGCTGCTAGCAAAATCGCTGTTCCCAGTCGCATTCATGCACAAGAACTTACGCTGCAACTAGGAGAGGGGGCATTGGAAAGAACCAAGTCCTGCCGCCACTAGGAGTTACTTATTTTCGCATTTATTGTTTCATTTTCAAGCTTTTGTGCAGCACGCTGAATATTTGGGTGCAAGGCAGATGATGGTAGAAGGAATGATAATATCCTCATTGCTATGCTTTCAGAGCTGAGGCCAGCTCCGCTTTTTCTTCCATGATAAAAATGATACCACTGGCAAGGGGACATTAGCTTCTGTCCTACCCTCAGAAAGCTCCTGGTGCTGTGTTCTGGAGAAAGACAAGAAGCAAGAAACCACACAGCACATGCAAGCCACCCAAATCCTTCTGGGCACAGATGCCTCAAGCATCAGATCCAAACCTGCTGGAAAGCTGAACTTTGCGCTTTGAATTGCCTTGGCTCTGACACCCAAGAAGGGGCGATAAAGAGATTTCCATCTAAATGATTTTAGCATAAAATATTGAGTAATGTTACTAAATCGCAGTTGAAGAAACACACACATCTGCTTTCTGTGGAAAATGTCAATGCTTCATTACAAAGCTTCTGGCAGAAAACTGAAAAGCTCTTGGTTTTTCATTGAAACTTAAGGCTGTCAAGTTTTATGGTGTTGTAATCATGTTTGGGACAGAAGTTCAGGTGCCATGAGACTGCCTGGAAGAGAGTTAAGCATACAGACAATTTCTACCTCCTGGGCTAGACGCAATTTTTAAGGACTCACCTTCGTGTGTCCTCACCTGCTGCAGTGGCTGGGTGCTAAGTCCTGCTTCTGACTCTCACCCTGAGCTGCCCGCATCTTTCTTTCAAATTCAGGTACCCGCAGCGTATGCCAAAGATGCTATGATAGCCTGACTATCAGCCAGATTTTATTTCTGACTGATTAAAGGTGGACCAGGTAAATCACTGTCGTGTTTTGAAGAGTTTTTCTTTTCTGTTTCCCACGCCTATTTGAGGTCACTGAATTATTCCTCCTAAGCCACCCTCAGGTTTGCTAAGGATGAATTGCACAGAAAAGTTACAACCTGTCACAGTCTTCAAAGTGACACTTGCTGGATAACTTTTCATTCCCTGTGTTTGTCTTTCATCATTAAATCAAGCAATATACAAAAGTAATAGCATGTTCATTAACATTTTGGTGCTTTGACTCGTCTTTTGTCTTTCTATATCACTGCCTTTTGTCAGAAATGTAAAATTATCACATCTCCCAGCTGGAGATGAGTTATATCAGGCAGTTGGAAATTATTGCTGCCTTAACAACCTGCAGTGCTGCCAGGGCAGAAGACAAAAGGGAGCTGAGGGTGCAGTGGGAACAGCAAGGAGAGTCTCAGCAGGCTGATAACAAGTCAGGGTGGAATTTGGCCTTCACACTAGAGCTCAGCAGTGGTTCAGACTTAATGATCCTAAGTTTTACTATATGTCTTCTACAAAAGTAATTAAACACAAACATAATCAAAGACTACAGCATACGGTACCCAAACTGATAGAGGTCAGGCTGAAGGGAGAGGGTGGCGGGGAAAACCAAAGCTCCACACATATTGCCTTCAATCCCTGCATTTTTTTGTAGCTTTCGAAAATCAGATAAAGGAAAACAAGTAAGTGTTAGAAAGTTGTTAAGGCTTCTTGTGTAAATTCACTTAATAGTATGCTGCATACTGAAACATCTTGTCTCAAGACACGGAGGGATGTAGGCAAGTTTAAAATCATTAACTATTGCTAGACTGTAACCCCCAAACCTGTGGCATCCAAGTTCATTCAAACTGCAAAGGTGACAAGCGTAAGGGCCAAGCACTCCTGCTGGTCTCTGCCTCCCTTCCTTGCAATGCCGCCAGAAGGTGCTTGGGCTCCTCACAAAATGTTTTGCAAGAGGAGGCCCTTGCTAATTGACAAGCTATTGCTTTTACTGCTTCCTACCACAACTTGTGGGAATCTTTTAGACCGAAATCAATTTTGCACACAAGCGTTCCCATGAGATGCCACACGCATTCCTTTCAAAGCCACTTATAAGAAGCGCTGCAGCCGCCTAACATAAAACCCTTGTGCTTCCCGGGCACTTCTAAAGCCCCGGGCAGCCCTCACAAGCCCTGCTGTCTGACAGGTTTTTCTGTTTGTTTGTTTGCTTATTTTAACCAGCTTCCTTGCTTTCTGCTTTGTTTTCCCTCCAAGAGAGCTTCTTGCCTTTCCACGGAGTGAGTTATAGCATGGATGTTTGCAATCTTCATTGCAGCCCAGCGGCAATAAAATACAGCCTCTTCACCAGAGGCTGCCTGTTAACAGCCCTCCTTTATTCAAGCTCTGTGTACTTAATTCTACTTTGTCAATATGAATGATCAATTGCAGCCTGTTAATTATGAAAAGTTTAAGGAGAGAGGGGACAGACAATTCACAGCACAGGCTCTCCGCTTCTTTGCTATCAAGAGCTACTGCACCCTGCCCTGGAAGAATAAGCCTTTATTATCATGATTTTAAAATGTTCAACTTCATTTATTTCTTTAAATGCTTCAGGAATGCAGAATACATCCTGGTCCGTGTGTTTGTTTTCTTTAAATGACAAGGAGCACTAGTCATTTTTTCTCTCTGCTGCAACAAGGGTTGTTCGTGCAATGCACAGCCAGGAGGGGCTGTTAATCAGAATTTACTTGGGCCCTTCAGGTACCCAGGAAGTTTTACTGATCTTTCAGGTCTTCTAGTATCACCTAATTCATCAATTATCATATTACCATGGTGGAACATAAAACTGCAAAGGCAGTTTTTGTGTAAATAAGACTTAAGAGGGCAGGGCCCCTTCCTCCAACTCCTCAATGCTTCCAACTATCCTTTCCAGTCAGGAAAAATTCCCTGCAGAAATCTATAAAAAGATCCTTTAGTGTTTCTTCACATTCTCCTTCCAAACTTTCGTCTCATGGGGCCAGGAAATGGGTGGCCATGAGACATGAAGCACAATGGGCACACACCCCCAACTGTTTTTCCTAGATGCCATCTCAGAAACAGTAACTAGGTAGTGCTACCTATATGAAATGATGGAAAAGAAAGGATACAAAACAATAAATAAATAAAAATAACAGAGGTAGATGTGCATGACTGCACAGTCTGAAACATGGAAGTTTGAACTGAATCCTGAGAGGCAACCAAGGACTTCGAAGAAGGAAGCAATGTGAAAAGGTGCTACATGGTCTGGGCTCAGGATTCCTTAAGGAGTCATCAGGATCTTCAGGAGGAGGAGGATGGTTAATGCTCCTCAAAGCTTGCGCCTCCAAGGATGAGACTTTTTGTGCAAGATCCAAATCCCTGTGGAAATATGCTCGAACTGGGCCATGGTCCCTCTCAATACTAAACAACAGCTTCACTCCTCACCCAAAATTGTAAGTATGACCCAGGGTTTCCATACAAGAACAGACTGAGCTAGGAATGTGCGTGGTCTAGTAGAGCTCAAAGATTTGGTTGCAGAGGAGCTGTATAATAAAATTCAAATACCTGCAGAGAGAGGGAAGGAGTTCTTGCCACAAAAAAATATGCTTTCTACGGTCTGAGATCTCAAATGCTTATAAATAGGAATCATTTACTCTGAATAATTATGCTGAATTATGCATATTTACCTCACTACTCCAGAGTCTACTTGTATTTCAAAAAAAAAAAAAAAATCTTTCCTGTTTACTATAACTGTAAAGTTGTAAATTTTCTCCATGACCTTTATTAAAACTGTTTTTAACTATTTGAAGCAATAATTTTGAGAAAAGGACATCACATATACTCTCAGGTCAACAATTTTTCTTCAAGAGAAATCAAAAGAAAGCTTAAAATGGTTGAATGGATATTTCAACATAAGAAAAAGAAAACAAAAACCCTTCAGTGATTTCCATTTTTTTAAAAATTATAACTTTAAATTTAAAAATAATTTTTTTAAAGTTGTTCACACACAGAAGTTGTACCAAAATTAGGTGGATTTAGTATTTTGGACATGGCACTGGTAATGTACAATCTCCATGAAAGCAGGTGTACTTTTGTAGGACTGAAGAAAATCAGATATATAACAACTAAATAACAGGACCCTGGCTATGTCTGTGTCACATTATTTTTCTTAGGGATGTTCTATTCACACCAGGTCCCTGTCCCTCGCACAGCCACACTTCTTCACCTCGCTGGAAGAGTGGATTTTACCAGGCTAGTCGGAAAACCTCATTTTCAATATATGCAAAATATCTGCAGAAAACTTGCTGGGTGTGTTCCCAGAAAGATCCAGTAAGTATCCCTCCATACCACATTTTTTTTAACGCTTCCTGCTCTCCATCTTCATTCACAGAGAAGCCAAGAGTTTCTACTTACGTTACTAACTTTAACAAACTGAATACTGCTCTTACTAGAAGACTAACCCATTGCTTCTCTGCTCCCGACTGAAACTCTCAGTCTTTGTTTCTCAGCCCCAAAGGTGACAACGTCTGCTGGAATTTGGAGCTGCATCAAAGCACATCAAGGACACAGAAATTCAGGAAGGTCGGCATTTGACCCTCCACCAAGGATGGAAAACTGAGTCTGGACTCAACTTGTGCCACCAGCCTGGACCAAAGACATGTTCAGTTACACGCTCTCCAGAGTTTTCCCGGCGGACCGGAGTCCCGCCGGCTGGCGAACCTCCCCCGCCGTCAGCTGCCGTGGGAGCGCATTTCAGCAGCTCCCAATATCTGTTAAGGCACACTTTTAAACGAGTCGTGCTTCACCGGGCTGCCGGCGGGGGCGGATTCATCCCGGTATCTGCAGCCATCTCCGGGCCGCGGAGCCGCGCAGGCTCTGCCTGTAGTTGGCGGGGAAGATAGGCATCTGCAGAGCAATCCATCCCACCTACCTCTCTCCACTAACTAAACCGGAGCCCAGATAAGCAGCTTAGACGAGAGACATTATTGCTACGTGGCTAAAGTTAGACAAGATGAATTCCACCCCCAGCGTCTCAAATGGTAGCACATGTAGCTTCTCGTTACTTATCCCTGCTGCAACGTCTGCTATTCATCATTTTGGAAACAGATTTTGTTGGTGTGATTTCCTTCTCCTTGTGCAAAACTTCCATTATACCACTTTTTTTGCATCCCAACACTCGGGAAAATAAATGACAAGGCATTTCTGGCGCAGGCCTGGGTTTGCACCTGCAAAGCAGGAGGCCCGCGCGCCACGCGCCGGCTCCGGCAGGACACGGGAGCCGCAGGCAGGGATGCCAGCGGTTTGAGGCCGTGCTCAAAATCTCTTCCTAAAAGACTCAGAATCCCTGTGTCTCGCTTTCAGATATTTGAATTTCGTTGGTCTTTAATCACTTTGGAAGACCGGCTTCAAGAGGCCGCCACCTCCCCCGTGGGCCTCTGCAGCGTGGGAAGACACGGCAGGCCCATGCGTGAGGTGCCATTCCCAGTGCCGCCCAGCCCGTAGCGATCACAGCCCACGCCAGAGCTGGGCTAACCCAGGCTCCCGCTGCGTCCTGGACGGGGAGACCGCGGCTCCGGCCCCACTGCTGCCTTGGCAGGGCGGTCTCCATGCCGCTGCGCCCCCCGCATGGCGGCAGCGCCGCAGGCCTCCCATGCCAGGGCACCCCGTGCCCACGGTCCGGGTAGCAGCGCTGGGGCGCCGCGCGTGCCTCGGGATACTGCTGCTGGAAGATAAGCTTCTCCATGGTTACCCCTCGCACAAGGTCACTTCCCCGCCAAGCCTCCTCCCCGGCCTCCCTCCCTCTCCTGCTCTCCCCCCTTCCTTCTCCTGACAATTTTTTTTTATTTATTTATTTTTTTTCCAAACGTGCTACATCAAAAGAGCAAAACGAAAACATTCAGGGTAATCGCAGTCTGGCCCTTTTAATGCAGACTGGAGGAAAGGAGACGTGCAAGCCAAGTGTTCACACTGTGCAAGCAGAAACACACTCTCGACCCTCATAAAAGTAGTATCTGAGAAATAACACTTGATTAAAGCATCCAGCCCTTCACTTAAGTAGGTGCTTATGGCAGGGAAAATATCCAAGGTTTCTCTAGAGCACTCTGCTGGCCTATGGAGAACAGCAGGAATGGGCTCGGCGGAGGAATTGCTGCAAGACAGCTGGGCTTGGGCCGAGGCGAGCGGAGATCCGTGTTATCCTGCCCACCTTTCCTACACAAACGCCTCTCCGCAGGGAGACGGAGCCATTAAAAGGCAGCTCATTCACTCCTGACAGGCAATGTGCATTGAGTGAGGGGCGATACATTTTCATTTTCAGCACGAAATCGTAGTTCCCCCAAGGAGCGAGTTGCTCGGGAAAGCAGCAATGGGATAGGGAGCCTTTCATCTTGGCGCCACGGCCGCGAGAGCCGCCTGACGCGGCAGCAGCCCCCGCTCGATTAGCTAATGGCTGCACCAGCGACCTGCCTGAAGTGAGTCTGGGGGGTTTGGCCCACAAGGAACCACAAGCGGTGCCAAACAGAAACCACATTAGCAAGTTCCCCGCGCGGAGGGTAAGGACTGAACAAATTACCCACGCGCACCCAGGCCACCATTCACTTTTAGGGCACTGAGGTGAGGAATGCCAGGAAAATACTGCTGCAGTATTGGGCCCTACACTCCCCCAGTTCCTAAGGTTCCTGCTGTAGCCCCTTTTCCAAAACTTGTGCACACTGGGAACACGAGCAGCAAGTCACCTTCATGCCCACTTCACATGCTTTGGGAGCTCAGCAGCATCCGGTAGGCACCGCTGCAAGCGGAAAATACAGTGGGTTTGAACAACTAAAGAGCTTCTCAAAGACTGGGCCTGGCAATTCAGCTTTCTGATGTGCAGTGAGTTCTGAGTGCATGATTTTGCAAGCATAAAATTCCCTTTTGTAAGTAACTCCTCATTTTAATGGATTTAGCAAGTACAGCACAGCCCTACATTTCCCAGGGAAAAGAAACCGCAAGTAAAGAAAGTAATGAAACTCTTTACTTTCTTCCTGTTTAAAAGCTCCCTGCTTGATTACCCTGACGACAGTGATGGCCTGTGGAGTCCAGGATAATCCATTATTAGAAAGGTTGGCTCCTAAATAAAATCCAGAATTCACACCAAAATGAGATTGTTTTGAATCCTTATGCGGCCACCCCTAAAATACCATGGCAATACTTTTGGTCCCTTCCTCTGCCATGTTTCTATAAAAGACTAACTTAACAGCTACAACCTTAAGTCACAGAAGAAGTAGATTTAGGGGTGAGTAGCTACCCCTCATCTCCTAAAGTCTGCCCATGTTGCAGTAGGTCACACACAAGTCTGTTCCCATCAAACCACATGACCAGATAGGTATCTTTAAATAAGATATCCTCCAACTGCTTAGATCAGAGATTCACTGGAAACCCATTCCCAAAAGGGAATGGAATACAGCAGGTGGTAAACTGCTATTGCAGCCTTTAAGATAAGCCCACTGCTCATTTCCAAAGCAAGCCACATGGGAAATAACATGGGCGCAAGCTTTGAAGGAAGCTGTCAACAGTCCTTCTCAAAAGAGGAGCTGCAGAGAAGGGGAAGTATAGTCAGGTGTGACTTGCACAGAGATGGGCTTCCTTTTGCTATCTGTAAGATTCAGAACTTGAGCTGGGCTCTATACAGATGTCATTAATATCCAGAACTGCCCTACTCCCTTTCTTGGAAGGGATGATTAAGCCTCTTGCTTGAGGCTTTAAATCTCTTACCATCAGCAGCTGATGCATTTCCTTCTCTAACATACCGGGGACTGGTTACTGTCAAAAAAAGGCCCTCAGGTCTGAACCGATTTTCCTGTATTTCTTTATCTTTTCTCCCCCCAGATATCCCTCCCCACTCTGCTCTTTCAGGCACAGTTACTTTTGCTATTTAGGGAACAAAAGAAGGTTGATCAAGGAGATACTGGCACACCAGCCACTGGGCAATAGGTAATAGCTGCATAGCATTTATCAATGAGCACAGCACAGCCTGAAAATGCTCCCGCATGCCTCCACAGCCTTCTTAACCATTCAGACCAGCCTTTCCCTCAGGAACATCAAGCTGGAGTTGAGAGCAAAATTAATTGGGGCGACAGGGGGCCCATGGAGCACATGCAGAGCAGCCCTCCTCACCATAGTGTAGAAGGCGTTCACCAGAACAGGGGCCCATGGCATAGCGCACCACGACATGTGGGCCTGCATATTTTCATTATTACAGGATTAAAATGTTAAAAAAAAAAAAAAAAAAAAAACAGAGCAGCCTAACTCACCACAGGAGCAGTAATGATTTAATATAAGTTATTTTTTTTTCAGATTAGCAGGATTTTCTGCCTCAAAACAGTTCAAATTCTCTGCAGCAACTTCATTGAATATACCTGTGCATGCATATAAATATAATTAATTCTTCAATTTTATCCTTTCTTCTCTCCACACCATTTTTCTTTTAAGATACAAGAGAACTGTGTCTGGTATAAACAAAACTGTGTGGCAGTCTACTGAAAAATGCATTTCCCAGAGTTTGCATTCTCTGCTGCTCATCAATAGCAACATAAGCAGTGATTTGAACCTCACATTTCACTGGTCTCTCAGATCACACCAGTGAAGTCAGAATTATCTGCCTGAACTCATATAGTATTATCTCTCTTAACTTAATAAAAGCAAAAGAGAAGCTGGTGCTCCTTACCCAAAGGATGCAATTACTCCTTCCTCTCTATATTGTTGCTAGTCAAGGATAAAATCCAGGATATGACTTTATCATTAAGTGTCAAGCCAACATTCACCTGGGGTAGCCTAAGGAGGCTACCCTCGCCCTTCCACTTAGTAAATCAGAGCAAAGGCCCTTGCTGCATACATCTCAAAGGAACCCTTAAGACAGATCAGTTTTAGGAAACAGCTAATACATGTTGATCGATAGATGAAACCTGAATAACTTTTTGTCGCCAGCATGATCCCATCACACAAAAAAAGTGTCACTAACTCAACACATCAAGCCATTCCCAAGTATCGTGTTCTATCTGCACATAGCATGAAGTCACAAAAAAACATGATAAACTGAGAACATGAGTGATATAATGTATTATCACAGTAAAATCTTCACTAGTAATCTGAACTCCAAGAGGAGGGAAGAATACATAATAATGCTGAATAAGAATTCAAGAATTCTTTATATTCTTTGCTTTGTTATGACAATAAAAAATTGCCTTTTGAAGTTCATGCAGGGAGATACAATGCCAAAAGGCAAATACTTACAATACAAGAGCACTTGGTGCATTTGTTTCCTTCAGGCTGAAATTCTTCTCCTTCATTGTAATGTCTCCCTTCAAATATACAACCTGGCAAACAGAGTTTGAATAAATTTAGCTCGAGATAGCACACTATCTTTTCACTGCAACACACTTCACAATAGGACAATGGGAAAAAATAAATCACACCATCTTTTCTGATACACAGCACTTCCAAAGTCTGCATAAAGGCCTTGAGGACCCCCAACTAACTTTTGGGAGAAAGCAAGTATACTTCTATAGCAGGTAAATATGCACCAATGAAGTCAAGGCTAAGTCAGGTCTTCCATTAAAAGTGGTTTTGAATCATTTTTCTCAGCTATTTTCTCTTTCTTATCAGTTCATACACTCTGAGTCTATATTAGATGTTGGCAGGAAATGTAACAATTTAAATATAGTAAATCAATTATATCACAACAGAAGCAGTGCTTACCTAGAAAACCTATGTTAAATACAAATTAGCCTATAAAAATGAGTAGCCTTTACTGCTCATTTCATACTTCATTTCCCAACATGCTTCAATTCCAAACAAAATCCAAGAAAATACAGCTGACAGATCCTCTGAAAAATGATGTAAATGTACTTTAAAAATAAGAAATAAAAGATGCTACAGCCATAGCCAGTTGCTTCAAATGTTTCCCACGTGCATCCCCATTCTGTATATCCTCTACTAAAAAGCTCACTCTGTTATGACATTTAGTACATTATGTGCTACTGGCCCATATTGCAGTAACTTGGCAGGTGGAATTAGATAGTGGAATTAGATGCAACCTCTCAGGAAATGAGGGTTATCATTAGAAATATTGTTGATGCAGTTGACACAGAGCAGCATCCTGCCATGAAATCTTACCTGGACACACAGGGCAACACATTCCTGCAAGCCTGGAAGGGTTTTTGCAATGAACAACACACTGTACCTCTGACTCTATTATCACTCCTTCCTGAAAAAGAGAAGAGAGCAGATCAGGCACGTTCGTTACTGTTGTGGCTGCTTTCAGAAGCAAAAATCCACAATTA
This sequence comes from Nothocercus julius, assembly GCA_013398735.1. NCBI lineage: Eukaryota > Metazoa > Chordata > Aves > Tinamiformes > Tinamidae > Nothocercus > Nothocercus julius. Next base: position 2,498,207 of record VZSV01000066.1, on the reverse strand, counting down.
CGAGCGAGGCACAATTATAGCACAACGTGCTGTGGAGCACTGGGTTTCAAAGCCTCTTTTCTCCCAGCAGTTGCTGCCTCCTGGTATCAGGGTTCAGGTTAATCCACAGTCAAAAGATCCACTTGAGCTTCCCTGACTCCAGACATAGGATTTGCCTTCAAATGCATCAGGTAAGAAACCAAGCACCTTGTTAGGAAAAGGAATCCTGCTTTATCAGGGATCCTTAGCCTTAGTAATCTGCCATGCAGCTTTGGTGGAAATGGACCAAACACAAAGCAATCTCTTCCCTCTCCCCTTGGAGGAAAAAGACTTAGAAAGGAGATAAAAACATCTTGTTCTGTATAGGGGAGCCTCTTATCTTTGATGCTGCTCCTGATAAGTATTAGCAAGTTAACATTTCCTGTACTTCTTGTTCAAGAAGTCCTCCTGAACAAATCTGAATGTGAGGACCTGTGCACAAAGGGCTATTATTCTTTTGCTCCTTGCACCTTTGCATTTGGAGGCAAACCTGTTTCTTTAAATGCGTGCATTTAGGGTAAACAGGTTTGCATTTGGACATTGAAAGGAACAGTAAAGAAATGCTACTTTTAGGTAGCTAGCAGTGATCAGAGTATTCAAGCTTGAACTATATTTCCATTAAGTGCAAGGATACAGAGTACTGCTGCTGCAACTTAATTCTCTTCTTGTCTTTAAAAATGTGGGTGCATTGCATAGAGAAGTACACAGAAAAGGAAATACATTTCAGACCCCTTTTCCTGTATTTGTAGAAGCTCTTTAAACTCAGACAACTCTTCTATTTCCAATAGATGTGATTCTTAGAAGGTGCTTGATTGCAATTTCTATGCTTACACAATATTTTGTGCCTGTATATGGTATGGTTGCAGATAGGTAGGCTACCCAAGAATCCTGATCCACTTTGTTAACAGGGAAGGAGCACAGGAAAAGAAAAGTTTGCTTGTGGGTTTCTCTTAAGGAGAGTCCTGTGTAAAACCCATGCACAAACACACGCAAAAAATGTCTAACAACTAAAATAATAATTTGCATCTCATGAAAGGTCTAGGATGCTGCGAAAAAGTGGAATTATTTCCAAGGTCAGGGTAGCAGGAAATGACTCTACTCTGCACCACTCCTTCACAAATGTTTGGGTATGGCAGTACTCAAGACACATAAAACCTGTCTTTCTGAGTGTTTGCTAATAGCCCGCCACATCTGAAGGGGTTTAAGCTACTTTAAATGTAAAGCTCCTATGTGTTGTAGACATAAAATGTTTAAGGTTATTTGGTCTGGGTAAAATATGCTCAGAATTTCAGAGGAAAAGCTCATGATTCAATTTCTGTGGCACTTACAACATCCTTACCTGGCACTGATATGTAATACAGGGATTGGTCGGGAGATGCCACTTCATTGAGCTGTTGTACGTAATTCCCCCAAAACTGCAATCTAGAGAGAGAGAGAAACAGACAGAAGCAAGTCAGTCTGCTACTGGGGAGACTTGCAGAAGAGCATCTCTCAAATGTGTTGCATTGGGGTGCAAAGGTTCATGCACACGTCAGTACTAGAGCTGAAATACACTCCTCAAATGCAGGCTTTTTCCTTTGTTAAGTGAAGTTTCATCCAAGTATTTTGGTAGAAGAAAAGTAATTTCACATTTTTATAAGCTGTTCCTACAAGTTTCCTTCCCACTTTTTTGCTGCTTTTTTTTTTTCTTAAATTTTTGCAGAAGAGAGAGTCAAAAGGGAGCACCAAGAAAAGAATACCTCACCAGAAAACCAAAAGATATAAAATAAAATATTTGTTTAGAAATAGTTTGCTTATTAATGCAAAATCATTTCAATTAAAACCAAAAATTAATTATTTGGAAAGCCAAAATGTTTCTGACCAAAAAATTTTGAAGCAGTATATTCTGTGGGAAAAATGCCCATTTTCCATTTACTGCTTTGGAGGATTTTTTCCTAGTCTATTTTACTCAAAATGGGCTTGATCCAAGAGCACATGAAATCAACAGGAGACCTGCCAGAGACTTTGAATGACAGTCATCCACATCCAGTCACATAGCACAAAATTGTAAAATTAATCACATGCCACAGAGCCATTCTCTTTCCAAATCCTACCTTAGCAGCTACTCTAATAGTCATTCTTTGTGTTCAGAGTGCACTGCTCTGAACTGCTTTTGGATAGCTTCTACACCCTTCTGAAAATACAGACTTTTTTAAACAAGTTCATATATTGCAAGTTTGAAGTACTGCACCAGTAAATCTTCAACCCCAGTAGAAAAGATATCTGTCAGGTCACAGCTCTGAACTGCTGAGGAACTTCAAACAGCAACAAAATAATTTTGTATTCAACCCCAAATGTAATGGGAACTTGGTGTATGAAGATCATTTACAAATTTATTAACTGCCTTTGGGTAGGAGCTTAAAAAAACCTGAAGACTTTCCTTCAGTATTTGCAATATTCAGATCTTTTTTTTTTTTCCAGGCCAAGTAAAGAGCAATAGCAATACAAGAGAGTCCTGCAGATGCTTAGGCAATTTCACTTACCTAAGCTGAAATAGATACGTTTTAAAAATATTTGATCACTAGTGTAAGAGCTGGTTATAATTTAATCTTTGACAGAGATTCAAAGATGCAAAGTATACATCTGAACCTCACTTTTTTTCAAGTAGCATAGCTATGATGAGGTTTTGAACATTAAAAAAGTGTTTAGATTCTCACTACATTAATAAAATTCTGTGTGAGCTCTTCTACACACAAGCTGACATTTCAAGAGAGGAATCTGAGGTCCTTAAGCATTTTAGAGTCCCGTTCTGAAAAATACTGAGATAATCTCGTAGCAGAGTCTCATTTTCTGCACGCTGCAAGCCTCAACAAAACAGCAGCCTGTTCAAAGAGTTTCCGCTTGCTCAGGCTGAAGAAATCAGGTCATACCAGGACTCTGGTCCCAGTCTGAAAGTGATGTTAAGCATCTGCTTAACTTTTAAGCCCTCAAAGCAGAACAACCATCTGTGCTGTTAAATATACATGCATGTGTTTTACTGGAGAGGTTTGAAGTCTTCAGCACCTTGCAGAATCAAGGCTCCAGTTGGAAACTAGTATTGGCTGTAAAATACCTTACATATTTGTCCACCGATTGTGTGCGCTTTAATTTGGAGGATTTTCTCTGTAAGAAAGATAATGAGCCCCAGGCAAATCTTCATGTGCAGGTGTGCATTTTGGACTGAAATTTTCAGTACAAGGATTAGCCTGGTTGAGAAAGCACGAAGGCAGTGCAGCCGTGCAGCCACCTCACTGTCACTTGATGCACGCACCCAAGCTGCACTATGAAATCCTTGTGCCTGCAGCACTGTCCATTGTCACCATGGTTAGCATCTCACCATGGTTTGCAGCAAGGGGTAGCTGATTTCCACCTGCCTGCAAGCCCTGGTGCTGTCAGCACTGCGGGACAGCACAACAGGAGAAACTATGTCAGGGAGAGGTTGTGGGCAACTAAAGTTCAACATATAGAAACCAGGATGGGAAAGTCTACAGAAGAGTTCAAGATAGATGTACCACTCCAGAGCATTGGTACAGGCCAATAGGTAGAATAAGGGAACAGGAACATCATACAAGCACTAGCTGAGGCGTGATGGAGCTGGATGTCCGCAGATGCTCAGCTGAGAAGAACAGTACGAAGGAAGGGGAGATTTAGCCAATAACATGGATGGTCTTGGCCAGAGCTGGGACAGGACTGAGTGTCTGACATACTGAAGAGAAGGCAGGAAAGCAAGTGCTCTTGAAACCTCTGGGTGATATTTTAACCTGTCCTTGACCAAAGGTGTGCCCTGTCACTCTGCCTGCCCTTTGAACACCCCAAAGCTACACCCACAACTCATTCTTCAAAATGAAAAGAAAACAAAGCCCACACACCAGCCACTTTTAATGAACCTCACTTTCAATGCACAAATCTCTCAGCTGACACATGCAAACATAGACCAGGACTTTCCTAACCACCTAATCATAGCGTGGAAGTTCATGGGCCTCACCTAAACCCAGCCGAGTGAAGCCCTCCTGCTTTAGTGTGCTTGCCTGGTCAAGCTTTTCTAAGGAGCCCATGGTTGAAGGTCCACCGTGCCTGGCTTGTAAAGTAGTGCCCACTGCGTACCTCATGTCCATTACCAAAGTCCCTGGTGCCTGTTTCTGCAATGGACTATGGCCAAATATACTTCATGTTCCTAAAAGACATTTTAGTTCCCTTTGGAAATAGCAGTATATTAACTTACTGTCTCCATCCGCCATTGCAAAGGGGGAGGAGGGAAAAACAATAAATCAAGAAAGATCAGATCTTAGCACAATCACTTAAGTATATAAATGCCAAGCACTAATTTCTGCCTGAATACATACTTAAAGCATAAGGGAAAAGGCTAGAGGGGTGGTTATCAAGGGGCAAACTCCCAAATAGTTTCTCTAAAGAGTTCACAAAAGGTAACAGCAATGAGTCAGTCTAACATTAGCAGGCAAACTTGATTCCATGATATACACCCATCACGAAAATCTTCAGGATTCCATAAAAGGAAAGAGGTTAAATATCACAGGTTATATAAAATTAGTTTTAATAGAGCTAGCTTGATTCATATCAGCTAAGGAGTGTGCCTAATTTTTTATGCCTTCCTGCTTCTGTCTTTAAGGACAGCTGGTGTTTTATTAATGTAAAATATTAACTTTCAGTTAGTTGTAGGTTTTGTTCCTATAATCTACCTCAACCCAAGCAGTTCAGATAAGTCCTGGATAAACATGCAAGCTTAAAGTCACTTATCTGAATCAAACCAAACCACCGAATACTTTGAAGTTGGTCAGTTATTGTATATACAGTCGAAACTGCTCATTAACTTCTGGCCACCTCATAAAGGCAAAATGATCCTCCAGACTTGAATCATTCTTGCACAATAAATGAAGGTAAAATTGTTATATCACTTCTAATTTACTTATTTAGCTCTTTTAATTCAATGCTATGCATGCCTTATTTGAGCGTCCTAGTTTCAAACAGCATAAACCAACTTTTAGTGGATTTAATTTGAAAAAGAGCAACTTGATTCCAAAATAAGAGCCCTTACACAGACTTGGACTGAAATAACAATAGATGTAAATTATAGCAGATTTAGTTATTGGCATGTGGGCAAGCTGACAATCAGGAAGTCATTTGTCATTCCAAAAGCAGTAACATTTTTAAATGAACTTTTTTTCTTTTTTTTTTTTTTTTTTCCCAGACACGCCAGCGCAGAGCAGTATCATGAAAAGGGGGAAATTGACTGGAAAAGACAGTTTAATAGTGCTAAAGCTCTACTAGTGTCCTCAGGAGTTCATTAAAAACAAGCCTTTATTACTCAACTTGACATTGCCTAATAAGATTCCAGAAGAAATTTTGCTTATTTTAGGCTAATGAGAATTTTATAGACAAGTCATTTCCGTATTCTCCCAAGAGAAAGTAATAGATTGGCGCACAATAGACTGGCTCCCCATTCCTCATTTCTTCAGAATCTTTTTTCTCCTGTTTGTCTTTCTCTTGCTTTCCCTCCACTTTCTATTTAAAAAGGAACCTCTCTATTGGCATGGAAAATAAACATCAGGAAAAAGAAAACAGTCATAAGACATGTTTTATTTAGTATTTGATAAATTAATCCTCAGGGAGGAATTCAGGCATGTTAACACTAAATACCAGCTCTAGCCAAAAAGAAAGAAAACAAAACAAAACAAAAGCAATTTGCAAATTCTGCAGTATTTCCCTGACATTAAATCTGTTGGCCAAAATAAAAGAACTGTGAATCACTTACACACCTATTATTAAATATATTTCCAAATGTCTTAGCAATGGTACAGTCATTAACAGTTCCTAATGAACTGAAGTTCCATAGATGCAATTCAACTTTTGTGTAATTTTCATCAGGTAACCGGCTCTTCCTTCGTCAACGCAGAAGGATAAAATATATTTACAAACCCCGCCATGCCAAGACAGTCTCTAAAAGGTTGAAAATCCATCTTTTTCTCTGTAGCTAAGTGCAATCAAATCTACCTGCAGCTGGACCACGGCAGTACCAGCACCCAAGGGATGTGAGGTGCAAACGCCATGCAATGTGTGTACAGCACATTAAAGTGTACAGCACATTAAAGTAAAGCAAAGCCTTGGGAGTGGGCTATGCCTTGACTGCAGCATTTTGTAGCATATGATGGTAATCAGCTTATATTCATGGAGCAAACAGAGATCAAGACGTTGTCTCCTCCCAGTGGTTCCTTACTGGCCCCTGCAAACTCCCCAAAATGAATTTCACTCTCACTTATATACGTATATACATACATATATGTCAGCCTGCCAGATCCATAAGAACTTTGCAATGCAAAAATATATGTAGCTAGAGTTGCTATTAATTCCTGATCTGACACCTTGAGTGCTTGCCAAGATAAGCAATTGGAGAGCTGTGACCTCTCATGGCTGCGAGGGATGTTGTGAATGACCTTGCTTGGTGAACACAACTACTTGCCATCATACCCAATCTCCTCACAGCAGCAAAATCATTCGCAGTAATGTCAGTGCATCTTCCAGCTTCAGAGTTATACAGTAGAAGAACTTCTTATTCCAGTCATATATGTACTAAACTTGTTTATTCTGTGGTTCCAGGCAAATGTAACACATGAAAGCTATTTGGCAAGACCTCCATCTTGGTCTTTGATTTCCTTTTACTGGACACAGTGTCCACACACAAGCTGTCAGTACATCTGCATATTACCACAAATGTTTCATGTTGTTTTCTAATGTAAGAGCAGGAAGAACTTCTGTGTGATCACAGAAGTCTGGGTAACTGATGTTTGGCTGCAGAGTGGCTCGCCTATTCAGGGTAACATGCCATGACAGTTCCTGAAAGCTTCTCACACAAATCATAGTAATCAAGGGAAGGGAAGGGAAGTAGTCAAGGAAGGGAATCTAAACTTTGAGGCACAATAGGATATACCAATTGTAGACATACACACAAATATTGAAGGTGTGTGAAATACATGTAGTGGTGAAGGAAGGACATTTTCACACTTAAGCATAAGCAGTAGTGACCAAAACTGATACCATAAAGTGATGATACTGCCTTTAGTGGCTACATGTCACTGATTCAAAATCCTTACCTCTGCTGGAAATACAGAGCTACAAACTGAGCGAATGTCAAAATGAGCATAACACCCAGCCTCAAAGAGAGGGTCTCCTCCTTCAGAGCTGGAGCACATTACTGAGAGGCAAGGAGAAAAGACCAAACAAAAAGTTAGACTTGATTTCCTTCCTGAACCATCTCTTCCCACAACCTGTTTCTCATGGAGGCCAGGACTATATTATTCAGGTAAAGGTGAAGCAGATTTTAGTAGAAAAATATGCAATTGCCTTCCCATCCCTCCACACACATTAGGTCTGGTGGCGTGCTGCAAGGTACAGTGATGGTGCCCCATCGGCACCCCAAGCAGAGCGGCCACCTGGTCGCCCTTGCAGCAAGGCACCAAAGTCATATTGCCTGTCTCACACGGCAAGCAGAGCGCCAAGCGTACGGCTCTGCAGGGTGCAGGGTGCTGATCAGCCTGTGCACTGATAAACTCGTAACCTCCCTCTGACTTCCTCCCGCAAGCCAGCCCTAATAGTTGAAATTGGCTGCAGTCCTCAAGCATAATATTTGATATCCTTCCCAAGAAATGTGCAATTAACTCCAACCGCTTTGGCTATCCAACATGCAGGGGAACTAGTCCTGCTGATGCCTGGGCTCTGATTCCCTTCTCTGGGAAACTCTAGGATTTTTTTCACAATAGAACAGAGCTTATAAACCTCTAAGTTCATTAACTAAAAGCAAACAAAAAAGTAACTCTCAAAAGTTAACAAGCACACAAAAAGCAAAATTGCATGTGGGAAATTGCATATGATTGCAAGTTATAGTTGCTGTGACAAATAACCCCACTTTATATAACCTTGAGCCAGTAATGTCACTTCTTCAGAGAGGAATAACTTATTATTAGAGGTGTAGAGAGCTCTATATGAGTGACATGTCTCCATCCAACTAAGTAAGAAAATGCTGCCAAATCTATTTCTATAATCTCAGTGATCTCATATGTTTTCATTAAACATATTAAATATAATGAGAGATGAAAAGTGGCATATTTTTCCTATGCTAAAGTAATAAGAGGGTTTAATTTTTTAATTCTTTCAGAATGAATGGTATACATTTTATAAAACACAAAAAGTATCTGTCAGAATAGTCTCATAGAAACTGCTCACCATTATGCTTATTTTTTTGCACTTTCCTTGCAGCAGGGAGCCATAATCATGGGCCCACATTTGTCTGTTTCAGACTTCGCACAAACACAGGAAAAAAAAAAAAAAAAAAAGAGTAAAAAGTGTGCCTTGCCCCACCAACTTTACTATGGAAGGTCCTATGTGCTTAAATTAAGGAATACTGTTAAAACATGTTGCTTCTATGGGGGTTTAAAATATTAAGTAGAGCAAAAATCTCCTTATATGAAAGGGATAACACAACATTTCCATTACAGTGAATATCATTCTATTTTTCATTTCTGATTGCAAAAGCTCTTCTTTATCTTTCCATTTATTATGAAAAGGAAGGGCGAGGCGGAGGGAAAGAAGTGCTGAAAGTCATCTAAGCAGCATAAAAATGCCCAAACAGGAGCAATGGACATATGCTCTATTCCTGCAACCATTTACAGGAAAACTTTCTGCAGACAACCCAAGTTCTCCTGCATATAACACCCTGAACAAGAGAGCTTAGCAAGATGCGCTGTTGTAGGCATATAGAACTTCTTAGTTCAAAATGTTTTATATCATATTGGACCTGCACAGCTGGTCATCATGCCTTCCTTATAATAGAATAAAGTATCCTGGCAGCAATGTCACAAGTGACTCAGAGTGGTGGTTTTCTTCCTACACAAGCCAGTTCTGGAAATGTACCCTTTGGTGTTGATGTTATCCTCCTGATACTGTACTCAGATGACAGCAGCCATTCATTTATTTTTTCACAAGGTGGGAAGACCTGACATTATCAAAGAGAGTTTACAATAGCCCTTACGGCCTGATTAAGCCTTTTCAGGGTTTGGGAATTAGGCCAAGAAAAAAATCCATCAGATTCTGGTGTCTTTTCTTCATAACATTTTGTTCAGGTTTAGATGAAATATAACCAGTAAAAATCACTGTTTCCCTTTTCCTGCTTGTGTTCCCTATGGGCGTTCTGGCAGCTTGACAAAATAGTAACTGAGAACAAACGTTGCAGGGCCAAGTCTCAGCTGCAGCTGAACTCTGCACTGAAAGTGCCGGAGAGCTGCTGGGACAGCAAAGGGAACTGGTACACAGCTGGCTGTATCTGCCTCGCATTGACCTCCCACCCTCGATCCCCAAATACTTCCCACGAGACAGTGGGAACCCATTTTGGGTTTTCATAGAATCACAGAATGGATGGGGTTGGAAGGGACTCCTGTTCACCTATACCAACCCCTTGCTCAAGCAAGGTCACCTAGAGCAGGTTGCCCAGCTGGGTTTCACGTATTTCCAGAGATGGAGACTCCAAAATCTCACTGGGCAACCTGGTCTAGCGCTCTGTCACCCACACAGTAAAAAAAAAAAAGTGTTTTCTTGTGTTCAGATGAATTTCCTTTGTTCCAGTTTGTGCCGGAGTCTCTTGTCCTGTCAGTGGGCTCCAGGGAGAAGAGTCTGTCTCCATCTTCTTTATACTGTACCCTTAGGTATTTCTGCTCATTGACAAGGCCCCTTGAGCCTTCGCTCCTCCAGGCTGAATAGTCCTAACTCTCTCAGCCTCTGCTCTTATGAGAGATGCTCCAGTCCCCTAATCATCTTGGCGGTCCTTCGCTGCACTTGCTTCAGGAGCCCTATGTCTTTCTTGTGCTGGGGAGCCCAGAGCTGAACGCAGAACTCTAGATATGGTCTCACCACTGCTCAGTAGAGGGGAAAGGTCAGGATCTCAACCTGCTGGCAATTCTCTTCCTAATGCACCCCAGGATACTGCTGGCCTTTGACCCAAGCACACAATGTTCAATTTGTCTACCAGGATCTTCACATCCTTCTCTGGAAACCTGCTCTTGAAGTGGTTGGTTCCCAATCTGTACTGATGTATGGAGTTATTCCTCCCCAGGTGCAGGTCTTTGTACTTCTCTTTGTTGAACCTGATGAGGTTCCTCCCTGCCCATTTTCCCAGGTTCTTCTGAAAAGCACCACAAGTGTCTGGGTGTATCAGCCACTCCTACCATTTTGTATCATCTCTAAACTTCCTGAGAGTGCATTTGGTTCCAACATCCAGGTCATTAGTGAAGATATTAAATGGTTTTGGCACCAGTCTTGACCCCCAGGGGTCACCAGTAGTATCTGGCTTCCAGCTGGACTTCCTGCTTCTGGTCATAGCCATCTGAGTCTGACTGTTCACCCAGCTTTTGGTCCATCTCACTGTCCACTTCTTAGTCCAACTGCATCAGCTTGTCTATGAGGATGTTATAGGAGACAGTGTCAAAAGCCTTACTGAAGTCAAGGTAGACAAAATCCACTGCTCCCCACCTCATCCACCAAGCCAGTTGTCTCACCATAGAAAGCTTCAGGTTGATTAATGGGGTTTCACCCCATTATTCTTGCATGCTCAGACAGTATACTCCTCCTGGCTTGTCTGTTGCCACTTCCACCTCTTGTACACTTCTTTTTTATGACTGAATACTGAGACATGTCAGGAGCTCCTTGTTCCTCCATGTAGGCCTCCTGCCCACTCATTTCGTGTTGGGTTAGACCATTCTTGAAGCTTGGAACACAGTGTCAACCAGATGCCTTAGAGAGATCCAAGGCTGCTCCCTACATCCCCAACCAGTTCTTGCTTGCTTGTAGGGAAGAGGTCCAATCTCCCCTCACTAGCTTCTTGATCACTTCTTGTTGAGAAGTTGATCATCAGTGCACTCCCTCCACAAACCTTCCAGATTTCTTGTGTCTAGCAGATATCAAGGTCCCCCATGAGGACAGGGCCTGCAAACATGAAGCTTCCGATCCAGACCCACAAGCTGCCCCCAGGGCAGACCTCCCTGATCCAATTGCTCTCTCATGTAAAGGGTAATTCCACATACTCACCTTCCTGTCCTGTCCTTCCTAAGGAGCCTGTGTCCATCCATCGCAACACTTCAGTCACGTGAGCTACCCCACCTTGTCTTCATGATCCCAATAAGACTGTAGCCCTGTAACTGTACACAGACAACTTCTGCACAGAACAGGAGCTTCCACAACATACAAGGCATCAGGAAAAAAAGCAGCTTCCCTGTGAGGTGAAGGTCAGCCTCTTCCCATGTCTCCAGAATAGCCTGGTGACAAAGTGTGGTGCAGGGGCTGCTGTAATTATACAGACACGTATTTAGCTTTACCTTTTAAAAATAGCAGAAACATTTATTCAGAAATTTAGCATTTACTTGGCAAAATTAAGCTTCACGACCTGGCAATGCTAAATCTCTTACTACTAATGTTGAACCTGCCACCTGCTATTTTTGAATCATGTGACCTAGTTATTATTCTGAAGGAGAAGCTGAACAATCATTTCCTCTTCATCTCTTCCAGGTAATTCATCATTTTATAAATGTCTAGTATTCTAGACATTCTAGACATTCTATTTTCAACTGATGAGTCATAGGTATTTCTTGAGGGGAAGTTATGCCATTTCTTTATCATTCCTATTGCTCTTCTCTGCTCTGTAGATCTACATTAGCTTCCAGAGAGGGAGAAAGCAGAACTATATGCAGTATTTCTGAAGTGGGTGCACAACACAGAGAGAGAGTAGAGTTGGAGAGTTTCATTTTGTACTCTACTCCTTTCCTAAAAATTCCAACATTTGGTTTTCACTTTTGAGACTGAGTGTTGAGTCACAGAGTCATTACTAGTTGTAGAGTCATGAGTTGTGAACTGGTAATCATCAGCTAGGAGCCCAACATTATATTTGAAAATTTAGGACTGTTTTGTCCTGTGTGTAACCCTTTACGTGTGCATCTACACTCATTTGCTATTTTATCAGCAGATATTCAGTGTCATAAGAACATTCTACAACTCTTCTTCTTATTTCTGCAACAATCTTCTTATTTTAATACCCTAAAGAGGTCATTACCAGCAAACTTTGTGTCACCCTTTATCCCTTTTCTAGATCAGTTTTGAGTAAGCTGACAGGTTAAGATCCTTGCAAGAATCCACTGATTAACTTTTTATATTAAAAACATAGCCATTCATAGCTTCATTCTGTTAGTTATTCATTGATGAGAAGAGTTTCTCTATAAACTCAGGGCTGCTTAGTTTTTTTGGGAGTTTTTGGCACAGGATCTTGTTAGATGCCTATTAGAAATCCAAGATAACATCAGCTGGATCTCTCTGTCAATATACTTATTAATATTTTAAAAGACTCTAGGAAGATATAATTGTATATCACAATTATTCATGTGCTCCCTAATTCTGTTTTTAATACTTTCTATTAATTTTCCTGTTAGAGATGTCAGGCATACAGATCTGGCGATCTCAGACTCAGGCCTATTAATAATTTTCTGAAGATGCTCACCACATTTCAGGATTACATGAAAGCTTTAGAAGGAGTTTGAATCAAGCTGATGATAGCCCTTAAAGCCTAATTTCTGTATTCTCTGTTTTAAAGCATTAATATTCCTTCCATGTAGAATCATTCTGTATGCATATGTGTACATATGTGTAAACATTTAAAATGTGACATTTAAAATACATTTAAAATTTTCAGGCAATACACTCTTTATCAAAATGGAGACTCAACCTCCAACCTAATCACATTAATGCTTAGGAATCTTTTACTATAAAGTTGATGTTAAACAGAATTTGACAAATAGAATAAATTATCGTTAATTTATGTGAAAGCTGTAACTACAGATTCATTCCTACTGTTGGTATTACTTGCATCCTTTTTTCTTTTTTTTTTTTTCTTTTTTTTTTTTTTTTTAGTGTCTGCCTTACAGACACGAATTTATATTTGGGCTTGCCAAACCTATTCTGAAGTTGTCTCGTAGAAGCAAAACATGAATAGACCAGATAACACATCTCTGCAACCATCCAGGAAAATTGCACTTCCACCATGTCTCTTTCATCTGAATTTCAGTGCGATCTATTTTCTTGTACTTGTGTTTCCTTTAAGAGGGCAGTAAATGCTTGTATTTCCCAACAATTCATCCTACCCTATCGCCTTCCCAAAGCCATTATATCTCCAACGGGTAATTAAACACCAGAAAAAAAAAAAAGAAAAAACCCCCATTTTTAACATGGGGAGAAGAAAAAATAGTCATGAATGATTGCTATGCCCTCTATTAATAGAAAGTATTATTTCTATTTTGTCGAACTACTGAAGAAGCTTAGTGACCAGTTACTACTAGCAGACTGATTTTGAGCTAAAATATTCATAGCAGATAAACTTAGAACAAGAGATATCACTCAAAAGTCTTTTAAAATATCAGTAAAGCAGAATAAATATATATTTCTAAAGGATTGAGATTGCTCTAAAGCTAATTACAGGGCGGACGTGTCATTTTGTGCATGTCCATTAATTTTGGAAAAACATTAATTTTAATTGTGATTGCTGTCTTTTTGAAGACTCTGGTGACAGCCAAGTGTCAGTTGTTGAAGACTCTAACTCTGTCACCAAAATAAAATTGCCAGAAAGAACTGACAATATTTTTAAAAGAGAGAAACTACAGGAAAGGAACTGCACCTTTGCAACGCTCACAGCAAGCTCCTCTCTGCTTAATGACGAGAGCGCAGTCCTTGGAAAGCACTGGGCACTTCTCTCTTTTGCATGTCACTTCCTTATTCTGGAAAAAAAAAAGAATAGACAAGAGCTACTGTAAGTAAACCAAATCCAGATCTCAGCTTCTTGCAATTCTATAAATAAAATGTGAGGCTAGCAAGCTGCTGTCTTGCTTGAGAAGAGGTCCTTATGATTCAAAACAATTTTCTCTCCTTGGAGGAATGTAGTAGAGGACAGTCCCTAAATTATGCCGGAGTCCAAATAAATGGTATTTAAATGGTAGACAGTAATTCATAACCACCATATATAACAGCACAGCAAATGTGTTCCATTGCAGAAATCCACTCATATAGAAAGCTAGTTACACGATGTGCCTGTTAAAACATCCTCAGTGTCTTGAAGTGTTACCTCCTGAACTGCAGTTTAGAAATCACTTCTCATAGCAATGAAGAGCAGACAGCAGGGGAAGAGGCGACAATCTCAAAGAAAACCGTACTCTCCTGCAGTGCAGAAAACCATTCTGGCTACGAAACTATGCAGAGGTCCCTCAGAAGGGACAACTATAATTCACCCCGTTTTCCCCAGAATCTGCAAAACAATACAAACAGGTAGCGCTGTTGTACATTATAGTATCATCTTGCAGTCGCCGAAAGCCAGTGACTATCGAGGCCAAAGACCACATTGATTATGTTAAGGAATGTCAGCACAGGAGTGCGAAAATGGACAGAAAAATATTTCATTTATAGCTTGACATTCCCCTCTGATGTCAACCATTCTGGTTAACCCTATCTTTGTATAAAGAAGAAAACAAATACTTTTTTTTTTTCTTTAAGTAAAATTTTGGTACTTGAATTCCTGGCTGAAAGCAGCCCTCTGAAGTGAGCTCCACCTGTAATTAGTAGCTAAGTTCATTAAGTGAAACAGGTGGCCATTTACTAGATGTAAGCATCCACCTCATCCAGTCTTATGACTTAATTAGAGGCTAAAAAAATCACAGGGCTAGAGAAATGTAAATCATAAAACTAAAGGAAAAGAAACCATGCTTTTCAGTCTTTTCCTTTTGCTCCCTGTGGTCTTATTCAAGGTGCCTGTGAAGGATAACACACAGCTTTTATTACACTCCAGCCTCTTTGTCTAAAATCAGAGGGTTTTTTTTTTTTTTTCAAAGTCACTGCCTGATCTGATGGGAGCTATAAAGGCACTTCAATCTTATCAGTGTAAATGAGGAATAACTCTAGCCAAGTCAGTGTGAAATCAGTAAACGCGGATCGTGCCCTAAAGTTCTCAGCTAAACTGCAGCTGCAGCGACACAAATGACTACTGTAAAAAGACAGACCACTGCTAGTTACTGATATACGTGCTGGCTGCTTTTCATCATTCCAGCATTGCAAAGCAACCATAAATGCAATTTTACTGGCTAGTTAAGCTGAATTTATGACAATTCTGAAGTTCTGGATTGGCACAAAGAAGCCAGAGTATAGCAGTGAAACTGGCTCAACAACTTCTTTTTAGAGCTCCGGATGAAATTCTGATTTTCTTTATGTGAACATACTGCCCCTTACTTTGCCTCATTTCAGCCTCAGTTAGATATGTTAAAAGGCAGCAAAAAACAAGTTTACCGAACCTACCAAAAATAAAAGTCTACATTTCAAAGGATTCTAAGATCTGATTCTTTTCAATGGCAGTTTGTTTAATGAAAGACTTAATAGTATCTACTGGCCCATAATGGTGGGAAAAATCTTTTGCATGTTGAAATGGATTTGAAGGAAAGGCAAAATCCAGTTGTGTTTTCCTTTGGAGAACATGATTTACCTGAGACATACATGAAGGGGTTTTGTGGCACACAGTGACCTTCCATGGATGTAGAACCCATTACGGCAGGCTCACTGGGCACCTGCCCATTAGAGACCCTCATCGAAGGAAGAAATCATTATGGTAGATAGCAGGGAGAGGGGAGATAGTTAAAACACAGCTCTGTGTTTCCTTTTGCTCCCTGATTCACCAGGGCACTCCTGTGGCATATGTCAAAGACAGTCCTATTTCTTAGCAGCCTTTTCCCCCCTTTCTCCCAAGCACTGGCTGCCTCTCCCTGCCCTAAAATACTTCCCGGCATCATATGGCTATCTAGAAAGTCCTTTCTCAGCTGGTTGTCCCAGGTCAGCAGTACAAAATAATCATAATGATGATCCTGACATATGTATTTCAAACAAGAGGTATCTGGCTTTGGACTAAATATCTCCTCTTTGGCCCAGATCACTTAAATCAGAAACAACTGAACCAACTCAGAAGAGAGGGGAAGGGGCCAAATTCCGATCTTATTCTTCTCCATGTAGCACCAACAACCCTGGTGGCCAAATCTCAGTCTCAGGACTTTCATTACAGGTGAGGATGGAAGCAGCAGGAAAGAAAAATCAAAGCTGAGCATGGCTCTGTAGCCTAGTGGCTGGGAAGCTCTCCTGGGAGGGAAGATTTTGCTGTTCACATCCCGGTGCCAAGAGCTGTTTTACATTAAGCAGCTGCTCCATGCAAAGGACATTAACGGGTCACGGTGCAGTGGCTAGAGCTGAAGAGTCCTCCCCCGTGGAGAGTATCTCAAGCGGCAGGCTACGGACTCGCATTTCCTTTCTTTATCCCAACGGACCTTCAACTACTTGCTGCTCACTGGCCCTGCAGCCACTGAAGGGGCTTGTTCCTCACAGTCCCCAAACCCACCAGTCCTGATCAAGAGGACTTTTGTGGGGAAGGTGGGAGATGGATCTTGGATTTGCCTCTGGAGCTGGAGGACACCAAACAAAGATCTCCGTCCCAGAGGTGAGTGCACCAGTTGCTATAGCGTGGTGCTATAAGGTGCCACACTTACACTACAGTGTTATTTGGGGGGAAAAAAAAAAAGGGGGGGAGCACCAGCAGCTCTGTCCTTGGAAGGAGGAGTCTGCAGGTGCAGGTCTGTGCATCCCGGGTAAATAGCAATTCTTTGATATCATGACTAGGCTAAGTCTTGATGAGAGGTGGGATTTAGAGAGCCAATGTCCTACACGGTCATATAGGTGGGCCCCTAAAGATGGACCTTGGTGCGCCTAGTTCCCTGTACATATGAGACACGGGGCCTAATATAGGGGCTAAGCTGCTCTTTCCAGGGTCTACGCATGACTCAGAGGTGCAGCCCCTATGGCTCTTCTGAGGGTCTTTTTGCTCACCAGACATGCAGTAGAGCCACAATCAAGCCAAACCCTCTCAGTGCTGTGTTAATGCCAGAATCTCTATTGAATTAAACACAGATGGGTGCCAACTCCCTGCAAGTGCAGTGAGGTTCCCCTTGTTTCCTCTAAGACTGAATTTAATCTTGAAATTCTTTCTGGAAATGCTGTTCCTTTATCTCAGCTCTGCCTGTTGTGGAAAATCAGGCCAGAAGATGAGGAGGAAAGGGTTAATACCATGCAATCAATCATATGACAGGAGCAGATAAAGTGAGGCTGGTAAATCATTGTTTAGTCTATTGCAGTCAGGCATTATCCAGTGTAGATCTCCTAGGCCCATAGGGTGTAAAAGTACGAAGATAAAACAAGGAGCAATTGTCACCAGGAACTCTTTTTTCCACCCTGCAGTCCAAAGCACTGCTTTTAGCGTGCACTGTCAATCTGCCTGTTCCAGTTTTGCTGCCTACTTCCCTCCCATTTCACAAGGCAAAGCGAGAGCAAATGGACTTTTAACAACAAATCCTTTCCTTCCAAAACCATCCCCTCCTACCCCCCGTAAGCATAACATTTCATTACTTGTCCCAACCATACATTTAAAAAAGTTGTTAAGTAGCTGCATGCAGGAGAGCTGCATTACCAAACCTCCATCTGCGTTGTCCACAGTGTCTCAGGAGTTGCTGAAAGCTCTTGGATACTTTGATTTTTGCTGTTCTTAAGAGAACACTTCTTAGACGGCAACATTCAGAAGCCAACTGTTATGGGAGGGTAGGGGATTTTTTCCTTTTGTTTAAGGGATATGCACTCTGGCACTGAGAAGTGTGGAAGAGACACATGGCTCATAAATACATAAACCATTTGCTAAATCAGAAACCTGGGAGTCAGTCAAAATCCATAATAGGATCCCAAGATTCATAATAAATAACTTTTAATTATAGTCCTGCACAATAGTTATTTTAAACAGATGGTTTATAGATTCACATCTGGGATTTTCTTTTTCTTTTTTCTTTTTTTTTTAATTTAGTGCTCAGGCACACACACAGAAAGTGAGAGAACATTGCAAGACCTCAGCTAAGTTTTTTGTTAATGTTGGAAAATTTAAGAGGTCAAGCTGATCCAGAATGATGCTGCCACATCTGACGCAACTCCCCGGTGGACATGCAGTGAAGGGTTCATGCTGGAATCTCAGACTCCCTTGGAAAAAAAAATTTAGGGAAGTGCTAGACAATCACCCTGGACTCCTCACTGAGTCTGACTGCTTTTTAGCATGCTTGGGGAAAAAACAGACTATTTTGTTTGGTGCCCTCTTTTCTCACCTCTCCCACACTTTGCCAGAGGAAAACAGAGCTCCCATCTTTAACATAGTGCAGCGTCAAATTCCTGTACAGGAAAGATACATTAACCAGAGCTATTACTGTTGTTACTGCTTCATGCTACCTTTATTATAACCCTCTCGCAACACAATTTGTTCATCCTCCACATACACCTCGTATTTTTACCTTCCATCAAAGAACTCCACACAAAATAGCCCATTGCAGTGACAAAATATATCAAGACTAACCGTCTTAAGCTCATGTGGTACAGTTAAACAAAATGCCAACATGAAAAGAAAAAGAGAGAGAAAAAAAAAACTAGAAAAGAAATCTGAATATTTAGCAGAGATCTTAGAGAGGATGTGAGCCAAACCACAGCTTGGAAACCACAGCCAACTTTCTACAGGGCTCCCCTCTGGGCTCCTGCCATCTCACACATCAGTCGCTAGGAGGATGGCGCTTCTCAGCCTGGACGTGGCTTGCAGGAGAGGAAAATCAGAAGCCCGCTCTGTTTCTTAAGGGCTCCATCAGCAAGGGCCTCAGCAAACCCTGCTCTGAGCCCAGGGTTTCACCGTCAGCTGCAGAATAGACCTGGCTGGGAAGATGCTGCAGATGTGGGCTCTCGGCGGGGGAAATTTCCACTGGGAAATTCTGATCTCTTTTATGGATTGAGAATGCTGTCAGGAGACTCACACTGCTTTTCTGGTATCCTGAAGATATTAAATATTTATGCGGAATAGGAAAAAATGTTGCCTAAACTTTCATTTAACTGAAAAAAGACTGTAGAGAGAGAAATAGTAAAAGCAACAGGGGCAGGTTAAGTAGGAATACGAGCTACCATTAATGGCTAGTCCTGACAACACTCATTTTCGACCATTATTCATTGCAGTCCTACTATTAAGCTCATTAGTAACTGACTGACAGAACTCCTCCCAGAGTTCAGAATGTGTCCCGGCCTCTGCAAGGAGAAGCCCTGTGGGATCAGCCTACAAAAGAGTAACAACTTTCAAATGATGGTGAAAGTTACCCCTGGGGAATTTGGGATGGAGCTTTCCAGTGTGCACATATGACCTTGGGAGGAAAAAAAAAATGGCCATTTGAAAGCAATGAGGCAAATGCACTCAAGTCACTTAGGCAACCTCCCCACCGCAAGGTGTAGGGCAGGCCCAAGCGCAAGCTAAAGCACGCTGAGCACCATGACCTGCCTGTTTCCCAGCTGTGCTCCTGGCTCTTTGCCCAGATATCCATCACGGCCAGAGCACCCCCTCCGCGTTGGCGGAGCTGTGCCGAGTCCCGCCAGGCGTCGGGAGCGAGGGTTCAGGCCAGCGCCGGCATCCATGCTCTGCCCTTAGCACAGCTCCGGAGCGCAGATCCGCGTTGGCGCCTTCCTTGCACACGCGACCAAGACATCGGGCCAGCTCCACCTCGAGGACAGGCTGCGGCACGTGCATAACCCGTGGTCTAGACAAATCCTGAGGCGCTTGCTGAAAATACTACCCTTACTCCTTTGGCGCTCTTGCTTGCAACTTACTGTTTCGGCCCGATTTACAAACTTCACTTTAATTAGCGGAGCTGATGCAAGCAAGCAAGCCCTACTAAGTACTGTGAGACTGCTGTCTCCAGGGCATTTTCCCCTGCCTGAGTAAGAGCTGTACAATTTGGCCTTAGGGAGGAGACACCACTTACAAAGGCGAGGAAGAAAAAGGTCACAGCTCCCTTGTTTCCCAAGTTTTTTTCCTTGCAGAAACAAACCTTGTGGGTTCAATGACAAAAATGATTTAGTACACTAGATGGAGTTTTAAATTCAGGCTAGAAAAATGTTTTCCTTTGAAACAAGGGCTGTTTTCTGCAAAATGATAAAGTTCTCTTTGTTCACCTACACAAAGCCACAAACATTGATGCATATGCTTCACCACGCTGAGAGAGAAGCCGTATTAATTTTAAATGTGTCTTTAATTTTAGTGGGACAACTCACATGAGTGAAGTCAAACAGATGCTTAAATACTTGCAGGATTAGGACCTTGCCCATCACACAGTATGACTATGATTTCAGCATGAGTCGCATTAGACACGTGCAAATGACAGTATTTCATCATGAATAAAATATGCTGGTTCAGTCCACAAAGTTTCTCTCTTTTCCCTTTTTTGAAAAGAGCACACACAGTAGCCTCTGATTCACTCCCTTGTCCTCATAATCTCTTTAGCTTATCTGCCCTCTCCGCTCAAAGCAGCAGCCCGTTGCTGACACCAGGCAGGGATGAGGCTAAAGCTCAGCTCGCTGCAGCCGTTCTCGGCCAACATCAGCGACTGCCCTTCAGCCGAGGCTATCGCCGCTCCCTGGGAAACACAACTAAAACGAAAGTCTTGCTTGCTGAAAGATGACACCAAACTTCACCACAAGTGGGGATTTGCCACCACTGTGAGGAACACATTAGTATGTGTAAGTCGCTCAGGACACATCACTCACAACCCTTTATGGCCTTTTTTCTATTTTTTTTTCGATGTGTTTAATGATGTTCACCAGCATGAGGAAAGTGACCTCTGTGGTCAGCTTCGGTCCTGATTTTCCCTGACAGCAGCCTGCTGCACTATTATATAGTGAAAAGAAAGCACTTCCCTCTCATATTTGTTTGCATTAAGGCAACTGCTACGACTGCGGCTGCCATCGGGGTCCCACTACATCCGACATCACATAAGCACATGCTAAGAGTAGATCCCCTACTCCAATGAGCTTACCATCAAAGTAGACCCAGACAGGAAAAATGACCATAATTGCACACTAAGTCAGTGAGAAAGCCAGAACAGGATCCAGACCTCTTAGTTTGCGATCTTGCTGCCTCCACCTCACCCTTTAAGTATGATTTAGGACTAGAATTTGACCCCATAAAGGCAAAGCTCTTTACCTTTCAAGAGAATAGCATATGACAATCTCCTAACAATAACAGACATGGTCTTCAGAAGTCCCTTCCAGTTCACACTGTAGACCAAAATATTTCATAAAAAAAAACACAGGAGTTGTGTTTCAGAGAAAGGACATGTATCAGAGTTTTTGTGGGAGATTACATCCCTATATTTCATGACATGCACGCATTTAAGATTTCCAGCTTTTTCCTTCAAATTTTAGGCCCTAAAATTAATGGGCTTTCTTTCTATTTTTTTGTGAAGAACTCATGTTACTTACCAAATGGCCAGCTAAATCTGATGACGATAAGCAGTCTGACAACGAAAATGGTAGTGACAAAAGGCAAAAACTGCCAGTTTGAAGTTCAGAGCACCAACATGTACCTGTGCTGCTGGAAGAGCTGATGGCTCTCAGAGCAGATCCCAATAGCTTACAATTTGCTAGACGTTGCCAGTCATCCAGCTCAGCCAGTCAAACTTTGTGCCCAACTCATGGTGAGCAAAAGGAATGATGTGGAAAGTCTGGTCCAGCCTAACCTGTTTTATCCAGACTGAAGCAGATAGGGAGAATCCAATGCATGCAATTTGGACAGGAGATAGGAATTTCCTAGAAAAGAATAGAGAAAGGCAGCTGAGGGCAGTAAATCTCCTACTACCCTAGTTAGATCCAGATCTACACAGCCTACGCAAATGAATGTGAAGTATTGCTGCTTCCCCAGGTGTATTAGCTTTTGGAGCATGCTGCTTTGCTGACTTGAGCTCAGTGTAGTGCCACGGCCTCAGGAAGATGAGTTTTCTTACATCAAACCCACATACTTCCTTAGTAGCACTGGTGCTGAAAATACTCTAAGGAAATTGTAGCCTAATAAAATGTTCAGCCTTGCACTAATGAATTATCAAATTGATTTCTGAAAGAGTAAAGCAGATTGTGCTGAAGGTTTAAAATAGTTGATAAAATCAGTTGAATTCAACTAATTTTCCATCAAACCATGATTTCACATTTTCCTGTCTCAAAAATTATCATTAGTTTTTCATCAAAAGATTGTCTCATCGAAAGAGCCTCTATACAACTCTCCTTTTAGTTTTATAACTATTGCATCCTGGTTCAATAGGCTGTATTCAGCTTATTTCCCTGTGGACTTATTGCCACTAAGAGAAATGCAAAACCATGAAATCTTTAAAATGCGCATCAAAAATTGGCCAAAATTCCCAACATGCAGATGAGACCACCACATCTTCTACTAATACCAACAGATAGTCATTTCTCTTCTACTTACGTAAATTAAAACGTCATTTGGCATTTATTTAAAAGAAATTCATTAACTGTGTTTTTATAAAAATCATCTTATCACATTTTGATGTGATAAATCTATAAATTCATTATCCAAACAATACGTTACCTCTCACTGCATCTAAGAGACCTCTTTATTGCTCTCTCTGCCTGAAATCTGCTTACTCAACCTTTACACTGGAGATTTAGGTAGTGGCAAATGGTCCATTTTGGGGCTTGAGCCTGTACTAAAAACTTTGAACAAAGCAGCCCTTGAGGCCATGTAGTTTCTAAAGCGTTTAAAAAGCCCAATGGGCCTCCTAACTTGCTCTGCAACAAGTCATATCCCATGAAGAAATTCACTTTCGTACAACAAAAAACAGGGTTAGATTAAAGAAAAGGAAAGAAAAAAAGCAAGGCCCCCTGCAGCTCTGTCTGGCCAGAATCATGTCTTTTACTGCCCATATCCTCTAAAGAAACGATGCTCTGATGATATATTACCCTAATACATCACTGAGTGACAGTTTTCTCATGATACTGTATCCTCAAAGATGTGATGCATGCCAGAAGCAGCAACAGGGGATCTTGGTGGGGGGCAGAGAGTCGTCTTTTTATTTTCTTCCTTTTTTTTTCTTTTTTTAATCTACAATTTATTTTTTAATGTTATTTTGTCTGGAAAATCCATGTCAATCCCAACTTCATAATCCAAAGGACTCCTAGAAGTTTCACAGGAACAGCACCGTTTTAAAACTGGAAAGGACTAGAAAGCAAACAAACAAACAAAACCCCTCTTCATTTAATAGAAGCAGGTTTTGAAATAGAACCAAAATGCTCGAGGAACAGCAACCAAATAAAAATAGTAGCCCAAAAGAAAGTAACACAAGTCTGTTTTCTATCAGAAAAAAATCTATTCTATTTCTATTTAGGCAAGAGGCTTCTAGGCACTGTTGTTTCAATGTACTTACAAGTACAAGGCTGAGCACGGACCCTGCTTTTGTTTTCTGAAGTGGTCTTGTCTTGTGTATTGTAAAAAAAAAATAAATAAAGGTGAAGGTTGTTCATTGCAGTCTGCAGTGAGAAGAGGCGGCACTAGCTTGTCTGTGTGTCTGTCTGCCTAGAGAAGCCTGTGGGCAGCAAGGGACGAGAAGCACCAGCACCTCAGAGAGGACTCGGGAAGGAAGCAAGAGCTCCCAGGGTCCCACTAAGCCGCCAGGATCTCGCTCCTCTGCTCCTGCTCTGCACTGGTAGCATCTCAGAGAGGCAGCTGGTAACCCCAGTGTTGCAGTCAGTGCCAACGGGAGGAGGCTCCGGCCACAGGAAAATTTAGTCAGAAAAAATTACAACCAAATGACGCTTTATTTGACACATCCCCTTTCTGTGTGTTCCTATTTCACGTCCACTCAGGCTCCTGATGGATACAAAGCTTCACGGCTGCGAGAAAGGGAGGGGGAATAAATTCCCCTTAGCTATGATCAATCGTGTTGCCAAACTAGGTTTGGATTTTGACTTTTGAAAGCTTTGGCTCTTGGGGAGAAAAAGCGTATTTTGACTCATGAACTAAGCAAAAGAGATACGAAAGTCACTGCAAGGAAAGGAAAAGCTAAGTCTGTCAAAGGCACTTTCGCAAGGCTCTAGCTGACTCTGACCACATTTTGCGGCCTGGCCCTTGCTGCTTTTGGGTGAGATGTAGCAGCCGTCGTTCACAGAAGCGATTGCTTCGCCACACGACACTGCCACTGCAGTCAATGAAACCACCCACAGGAGCGCGGAGGTTCGCGCTGAGCTTTTCAGCTAAGCGGGCACACGCACAGTGCCCCGTGTGCTGGGTAGGCCCGGTTAATAAAGCATTTTATTTTTAAATGTCGCTCTGGAAAGAAGCTCGCTGTCCCAAATAAGCAACTAATATTGCACAACCACTTTCTGCTTGAAAAATCCAGTGGTTAAAAACATGCTTTTGCATAATCTCAGCCCTGCAGGGAGAGTTCTCACTTCTGCAGAGCGAATTCCCGTCTTTCTGTTTTGCACATGTACAAACAAACAGATCCCGGAGCGTCCAAAGCTTATGAATCTCCGCTACAACAATGCATTGAATAGAGGCAATTTGAAAGGATATCTCACAGCCTGTGTTCCCTTCGCGCCTTCCTTTCCCCTGCCCTGCTTGCACTGCTGGAAGTAAAAAAAAAAAAAAATACCTGTTTCTGACAAGCAAATGCAGCTGACACTAGAGCAAAGCTATAAGGTGAATGGGCTATGCACAAGCCATTTGTCATCTTGACAAAGTGATTTTCAGTCACCACTGGGACACCTTAAAGACATCTGAATGGTTGGCCTTGACCACCAGCATTTCTCACAGCTTATAAGGGGCCCTGGGGGCCTGAGCACACAACCTGCTTTTGGAAATGACTCCTGCGGTGGTACCTCTTGATAAATGCAAAGGGAGCGTGATATATCAGGTGCCTTTAAGATCTTTGCTAGCAGATTATATTTACCTAAGTACGGTGTGCAGATAGCATCTTGCTAACCCAGTTAATAAGACTCAGATGTCGGGAAAGGGATTGCGCCTGCCTGGAAGTGCACAGTGCTAGAAAGGCAGCCACAGATGATTTTGTTGTGTGGGACAACCCTGTTTTCTTAGAAGAGAAAGGACTTGGGCAGCAATGCCACCTCTGTAACCGGGCAGGAAACCCCAGGAAATGAGGAAAGGTGACCTGAAAGCCAAAGTTTTCATACCATTAGCATAAGAAGGGCTCTAGGACTTTATGTCGAGAGAGCTAAATGCCATATAAAAATGAGACTCTCAGTTGAAACAAACTAAGAAACATCCATCAAAGGACGTAGGAAATTAAGTTTTGGTTAACTGTACCTCATTCCATAATAATAAACTATAACTGAGGGCAGCCCCTACCACGAGATGGTTACTATGTCCTAGATGTGACTCAGATCCTCAGCATTTCATGTCTGCAGGCACCGGCCTTTGCTTCAGCTCCTGAGCAGTTTGATAGCCAGCTCCTGCCTGACCCATCCCTTAGACAAAACTCCACCTGAGGTGAAGGAGTTTATATTTGGGGCATTTAGTCTCTACTGAAGCATGCCTGAAGAAGGAGCTACCATGAAAATCATCCTTCTCTGCAAAATATTGGGCATTCTGTCCCACATGGGCATCCTTCTTGAGAGGTCTTCATTGCCATTACATCTGGAATGCCTTCATTGCCAAGCCTCTTCAGGACTCAAAGAGGAACACTTTATCTGTCTTGTCAGGTTTGCTGCATTTTGCATGGACTATTTCAACACTCTTCACTAACCTAGAGAAGACCAGGATCTTTCCTGAGAAAGATGAGATTTAATCTTTGCATCCATTACTTTTGACATACTGTACAATGACCTGATTTTCTTTCATGCTCTCAAAGTATTAAGCTGCATGATAAAAGAGGAGACACTAGTATCATCCACAAGTGGCTGCTGCTTGGGTTTTGAAAGACAAGACATAAGAAGTAATGCCCAGCAAACAGATTGAAGCTACTGCCGCATCTGTACAGATGGCTGAGCTCCAACGAACCTCCCTTTTGTTGTAGATGATTTGCTTTCTTTTCCCCTTTTGGCTCCAACGTTTGTACGTTTCCATATGTGGGCTGGTTAATTATGCCAGGAAATCTGATGATATCATAGATATTCTTTTTATACTAAAATAATTATATACACTTTTAGGCACTAAATATGTCCACTACTTGTAACAACAAGTACATAAAGGCAGGCCAATTTCTTACTATCATGGCTTATAGTCCTGCATATTTTTTAAAAATTTCCACTCCAGATTGATTTTGGGTCAAACAGTCTTTGCTTGAGGATTAGAAACCTTGCCAAGTTTGAGTTGGACATACACAGATATTTTTCCAGAAGCCATATAAATTGCAGGCTTCTTCAATCTCCTCAGCGTTTTCATGTTTAAAAGGCTGTGATTCAGCGTAGGTGCACTATGCTACTTGCTAAATGGCTGCATCAGCAAGTTTATCCAGAAATGCCTAATGAGCTTAGATCATAGAGAAAGCAGGCTTCTGCTAAAAAAAAAAAAAAAAAAAAAAAAAAAATTTTTTTTTTTTTTACATTGTTCCGTTGTCAGCATTTTAAAGTGTAACAATTTTAATTGTCTAGCAGTCTTTATTCGCTGCTTTGAATGGTAAGACATCAACCAACTCTTGGTTTCTGGACTAAAAAGCCTGCCCTTTTTCTGCATGTTGACATATTTTCTTCATTTATTATTCATTGACATAATTGTCTTCATTTATTTTAATCAAAAGCATATGTCAGATCAAAGAATCGATCCGCCTAACCTGGTTAACTGCCCTGGCTCATATCTCTCACTGAGTATGAGGGGAGGAGGGGTGCCAAATATGAAAATGATCCACCATGTACTGCCACATAGAAAAGAAAATATGATCAACAGCAAATGATCACCAGTCTCCCCGTGGTATTAAGAGGGCTAGCTGCCCTATCAGTACTTTGGGTCACACAGGCAACCACCTAGCTCATAGCCTTATCTGAGACCGCGCTATCCAGTTCTTTCCCTCACCAATGATTCCCAACCAGCACAACCTGGAGGTGTTCCACTAAGTGGCGAAATCAAATCATAGCCATTATGTAGCCTCACAGCAGTTGTTTATCAGCTCTTCCCCCTCTCTCCCAAGCCATGCCTCAATTACACATAACCACTCAGACAGAAAAAAAGGAGGAGGAGACAACCTCAGGACAATCAAGGTCTGTAATTCTTCAGCCACTAATAGATCATAAGACAAACTAGAAAAGCAGATGCAAATGTTGCAACCAGAAGAACAGATGCCCATCAAAATAAATGTCAGCAGTTCAAAAACTTTGTGATAGATCCAATTCCCATTGAAGCTACTTAATGTAATGAATTAAAAGATGACAGGGACCATTAAAAAAAAACCACCAACAACAAAACCCCACAGTTTTTAGACTACAGGTTGTCAGAAACCTGCTCTGTCTGGCCAGTGCTCTAAGAGGCATGGGTTCGTATCCTTTTGGGTGAGGAAAAATGTGAAGCTGCTTCTTGCATCCCTGAAGCAAGTCCTTTGGGTAAGGAGGAGACAGTGAGCCCAACCATGCACAAGGGAAAAAGCAAAAGCAGCAGCGGGCAACGCACACAAGAGGCAGCCTGCTTCCTTGGCACCCAGCGGGATCATGCGTCGCGGCAGCCCAATGCTGAACGAGCACCACTTGGTTTCTTGGTTTTGGTGTGCAGTAGAAGTGATGCCGTTCAGCTCCTCAGATCTGGGGCAGTTATGGACATTTGGGTCAACGTGGTGCACGGAGAAGGTGAAAGCTGAAAGGAAAGAGTCCAGGGAGTTGAGGACTTTGCACCAAGTACCCAATACGTGGCAAGTTTCAGCATTGCTGGTTGGATTTACGCACCTGCATGGCTGTGGAGCACGGTGCCACCGCTGTAGAAAGGCCAACAGTTGCTTAAGTGAGCCAACCCTGCTCCCAAGCAAACGGTCATACAGACGTGTCAGAACAGCTCTATGCCATATCAGACTCCATATTAACACTTGATAAGATCTAGTAAAACTTGGTCCACTCCTTAGCTTTGAACCCTGGTGAAGACGTTTATTTAAAACCAGGACTCAAAGAAATTGGTGTCTTGGACGGTCAGTGAAAATTTTGTCTTTTTTGTATCCTTTTCCTGAATGCCATTTGAACACGCAGCCGTGCTTTGTGCCTGCAAAAAACGAACAGATCTCCAACCCTAATGCTATTTAATAGCACTGCCTGTTGCTGCAGCACAAAGATATAACGCTTCCCTCTGAAATGTCTAAACTGCAATAGAGAAAATGAGAACTACAGACAGGGGATTGTAGAGAACTGGTGAGGAAATGTATGTAACAACAAATGAAGAGGACGCAAATGATAAATGGTGCATGAAGACATGTCATTTTTTTCAGAGAGGTAGTGGGAAAGTGCACAGCCCTAGGCTAACTGGCCATATTGGTGCACTAAGGGGATTCCAGACACAGAGGGGAAAAGATGGGAAGAAACAGGGAAAAGAACTCCAAGAAACAGATCTGAGAGGCAGAAAAAAAAAGAAAACCACAGAGGAAATCAAGATGTTTCAGAGACACAGAGAAGGTCAGTCCTTAACAAAAAGGACAAGAAGGGCTGAGGTCCTCACTGTTCTCCAACACGGAGCTCAGCAGTTGATTCAGCCGGATGTAAAATGTGGCATGGGGCTAAATCTGACAAATGGTCAGGCCAGGAATGTTTTAGCTGCAGCTTAATGCATAAGATGAAGAGGCCAAGAGGCCTCAGAGGAAGTAATTACAGCAGTTATTAGGTACAATATGAGCAAGTACCAGTACGATAGTCATTTTAATAGTGGTAATACAGGTAAAAGCTTTTATACAATATTGTTTTTTCTTCACAATGGCCTTTTATTTGACCATAAGCTTAATATAAAAAGGTTGCATTTTCATTTGATTTTTTGGTTGCTGCTTAATATTTTTCTTCCCTCAAAAATTTCTATTAAAACATGATGGGGAAATAAAACCAGATATTTTGTGGGGGAAAAAAATATCTATTTTTATATAGCAGCACAAAGCAGAACACCAGAAATACTGACATGGTGAACCACTCACTCACAGGATCATAATTCTTAAAAAGACTGTTAACAACTCAATGGAAGAAACTTGAAAGCTAATAAAAACTATATACAGGTAACCGTATGCTTTTAAAATGCCATTTTGATATTGGACCAGCTCTTTAATAATGTTTTTCTTATTGGCAATAAAAAGGTGCTTTAACTTAGACTGATCCATTTTGCACTTATTGTAGATACATTCCAAAGACATTGACAACTTATATTACATTTTTCCATTTAGTTCATGGCATTTCTGTGCCCTTCATATTTTTTCCATGTATTATTTATAGATCTTAAACATGTTCTTTTGTATTTGAGCTTTCTGATCCTTTAATTAAGCCAAAGAGAACCTCATTTCCTTACTTGATGCACTGGATCCTCATCATCACTACAGTGTCCTATCAGCAGCTCTCTTCCAGTAGCGTTTTGCCAAGACCTGTAATCAGTTCAGCACTGCGTGCATATTTATGTTTGCTCAGTGCAGCTGCCTCTGTGTTAGAAATGTGCAAGTGGTGAACCCTTCACTATCCCATGTGGTCTGAGAAGGACATGAAATAGCTTCTTCAAGCCTGCAGATTTCCCGAATGGTTTAATCACAAGCTGTCACATATGACTGTGCTACACGGCTCTGAAACACATGTTAGGAAGCACATAAAGCACAGTAAACTGAATGCAATCTGCCATGCCAATCTCACCCACAATGCAGAGCACAAAGCTTCTCTGAAGCAGACTGAGCTGCAGAGAGCTGACCTGGCAGTCAAAGTCCTTATGGAGGCTCGAGGACACTTGCTCGCGCTGTTTTGTAGTACAATAGTACTGATGCTCTAGGCCCAGTGTGCATTTTGGGAGGGTTTACTTTGCAGTAGGTTTAGCCTGTTTCTCAGCCTGAACATCCACGAGGAGCAGAAGTCCCTCTTCCAGTTCAATTCAGTAGAAATCATGGAAATGCTGGATAGAAAGGACCAATGGGCAAGCCTACTGCTTGAAGTGGGACTGATGTCAACACAACACTTTTATCTGAGACCAGAGTGGCCACGCCTGTATATGGGACTAGACTGCCCAGAACGTTGCCTCAGTGCTGCTGATGGAAACTTAGTGGATCAATCTAGAATAACCACCTTCTGCCATCAGTAATTTAGGTCAGAAAGACTAAAGCTTTGACCTGCACACAAGTACTGTATGAATTAAGAAAAAGTGCACCAAATGAACATTCAACTCATCCTTCAGGAGAGGCTACCAAGGCAGATCAGTTGCAGAACAAACAAAAATAACCATCTCCAGCTCTTGGTTTGATTCAATACTCAGTTACAAAACCATCGTTGTGTACACACACAGAGATACTTGGTCTGTCTGACAAAGGACACACAGGACAGCCAGCTGCACCAGACACAGGGTTTTGACTGTGTTTTGTTTTCTGTGTCTGGCGTCGGATAATTTTTTCTTCATTTAAGAGATGGCATGTACATCTGTACTTTAAAAAAAAAAAATGGATAAAAACTAATAAAACCTTTCATCATGTAGGGGCATGTTTGTGTTCCAGGATCCCTTCAAACACCGATCAAAACAATGTTCCCTTTTGCAGTAATATGGGGGCAAATCTACCAGTACACTACTGTATCTTTGGCTTTTTTGTCTCTTTGTTTGTTATTTTTGTGGGTGAAGAGAAAGCTGATTATATTATACAGTCATAAAGACCAAGAATATTTAAATTGAAAGAAGATGCAGTCTTGGTAGGGTCTGTAGTTGATGTACGCAATCTATTGAAATTATATTAAATAAAATAGGTATGAAAGAATTGTTTGATGGTTCTTTTTTTTTAATATGCACTAGTCCTCTAAAAGTCATCTGGGCCACATTATACCTTGACGCAACAACAATTGAATCCTGATGCACTAAAACATTGCCATCTCCACTGAACATGTGTCAAACACTTGCTCTCAGGCTAGCTATACAATTTCAGCTTGTCTACTGTGCCACAAGAATCAATTTCATGATGTATATATGCTATATAGTAAAGAACCCCTGAAAATCCAGTGGCTTTCTTGCTTTAGCTTTCGCTGAGAAGTGGGGTTGTTTGAGCGGTACGTGGAAGGCAAAGCGTAGAGGTGTTTTCTTCCATTTTCTGTTCTGCTTGCCCTTGGTTTCCCTACTCATTTGGTTCAAGCTAGGTGGAACATAAGATCTTATAATTCTAAATTTAACATAATTTTTTTACGAGCAAAGGTCCAACTCTACATTGCACATTTCGATTTAAAAGCGGAAATTTAAACTACAGAATGATGTTTCATGCTGAATAAAACTTATGCCAAGCAAAGCTCTCATTTCTAGTTTCCCAAGCTCTTGTCTCCAAACTCTTCTCGGGTTTCCAACACTTGTTTACACTTTCTGGCTCACATTTATTTCCTTCTGTTCTGGATTTAGGTGATAGAAAATTGGGACATAGGATTTCCACTCCTCAGGTGCAGTTGGCAAGTTTGAGCCAGAGGCATGAGGGTGGGATAGGGGAAGGAATAGAGGGGGAAATAGCCTTGGCTTAGGTGTGATTTTGTTAAGATCACTACTGGCTTTTATCAGCTGTTTCTTAACACAACTCACTTGTTCTTATGCATTTAACAATAAATAAAAAACAAACAAACAAACAAAAAACTTCATTCCCACAAAGATCACACCAAAAATACTGCCCTGCAAAAATAAGATAATTCTCTGCCTAACTAAGAAAAGCTCTTGCAATGTAAAGCCCATCCTCACCTAAGGTGTAGTTACCTATATCATTGTAGGTGCAACAGGGCAACAGACCAGCTTCTCACCTATCCCCTTCAGGTAGCATTTTTGGACCATTCATTTTAAAACTATATCCACCCCTAGCCAATGAGTGGGTTATTCTTGGCTCCCTGCTTGATTCTGGCAAGATATTCAGGGTTCCTGTGGATGGTGATAGAGGAGGATGAAATTACATTGTTCTCCTCAGCACCACCAGCACTACCACCCATCATCATTGTCACTGCTGAACTCACCTCACCTTCAAAAAACTCAGCACTCAGAAGTTTAAATTGGGCTAAGCTAATTCTGTGGAGTTTTAACGCTTTTGACCTATAATTATGCACAGGTTCTCATTTCACCTATTTCTGATGGACTATAGCATTTTTATGCCTTTTCCACCCTTATGTGGAGTATATATTTCTTGAAAGCAAATGTCATAATATCAGGTGTGAGTCTATTTCTATTTTGAGTTTTAGATAGCTTCCAGCCAAAAAGCTGTACCAACAAAAACTCTGCTGCACTTGGCCATTTACTGCACTTGTACCAAAGTTGAACTTAAAATATTCCATGCCCATTTGAACTTGAAATATTCCATGCCCATTTCATACGCTGACATCTAACCAAAGGTTCCCCCAATATGCTGCTAAAAGTATTTTCCCCTTAACATGTCAAAATGCTCAATATACATCTGTGCTACAGATAGTACTGTTTGTGGTACATCTTCATATTTATGAACTAACACAAATTCACTCATGCCTCCATTACTTTCAGCCTAATGCTCTCACATTTGAAATATATAAGATCTTAATCTGTTAGACATGACATGTTTTAAACCTTCTCGAACTGCAAAGGTGCGTAAAGTGCTTCTAAAGATGGAAATAAACTTGCTTTTCAAAGACAAGTGAGAATATTTTTAGAAGGGATTTTTTGCTTTAGGTAGGTACAGTTATAATCCCTACTGGTCTTAAAGCATTTAATAACGGGAATAAAAGAATCAGTTTCTCAGACTGAACCAATATAATTCCCTTATGAATGCTATGAAGATTGTGCATCTTTATCTATAATCACCATGCCAACCAGAAAAGTCCTTTGAAACACTAACATTTTTCATTCAACTTCATAACCGACACAGTTTCATTGCTTTGATTTTCACAGCCCAACAGGACATTAGATTTTCTTATTATCAACCACTAAATTAACACAAAATAATTTTACAATTGTGTTCAGTAATATGTTCTACAAATATTTTTTTTGTACAACTAACTTCTTACTCTTATTACAATACTTGCCTTTTTTGATAACTGTATTTTTCTTCACAGAAAGGGTGTATTTAACCCTCGTTGCTACGGCTTGCCATAGCTGGCATTCCCGTTCAGCTGGGCACCGCTGCCTTTTAGAGGGAGTCCTTTTCACTTCTTAGTTGGAGAAGTCCTTGGCTCCAACCATGGTTGAAATGGGCCAGTCCATCACAGCACACTGCCCTGGCACTTCACAAGGAGGCCTACCTGCAAGTTTTATCCAGCTTTAGAACAACAATTTTCAAGTGCAAGTACTGGGGATGCCGGTGCATTCTCCAGCTTTTGTGTTTAACAGGGTACCACGTGTATGCACAAGGAAACAGGTACTTCCAATGACCTTCAGCCTGCTTTGTGCTATGCCTGTGCCCCAAGTCCTGTGGAAACCCAGATGTGTTTCAGAGATATCAAGTCCCTGGAGATGCAGAACAACAGACATCCAAAGTGGAAGCGGGCAGAAGACACAAGCACACGAGCCCTAACATCATTTCTCTGATAGCACCAGCAAGTCATCATTACGGTTCTCAAAACCTCTGGATCATAAAGTTAGCTTAATCTGCCTTTGCTCATCTATGTCTTAGAAAAAAAGAAAAGAGTTTAGTTGAGCAGCCACTTCAAAAGCCTGCTATCAGTGCAGCCTGCCCGCTGTCAGAGAGGCAAAAAGAAAACAAATGTGTTAATGCTGTGACTATCCTACGTATAGCTACTCATAAAGCAAATGTTAGTGAAGTGAAAGGGATGGTTTTGTCATCAAATCATTAGACTAGGAGTTAGGAGGCCTGAGCTTTCATCGTAGTCCTACAAGAAATTCCTTGTGGATAAACCACAGTCTCTCTGTCACTTTGATGTTTTCCTCTGCAATAAAAATGGTCATTTCTTGTGGTCAGCTGCAATTAATGATCAGTTCTTTGGAGATCAAGTTCATCCGTGTTTATCAAGTGCTTAGCGAATACTAGGTGAAAAGCAATACAGAATTGCTTAAATGTTATAATCACATCAAAACTATTTGCTTATAGATGCTTAAAATTACCACTTCTATGGTCATGACTATGACCATAAATTGGAGGCATGTAAAATATAAATTAGGGATCTTTAAATTTTGACCTGTCAGAACTTATAACAATGAGTAATCCTATCCAAAACGCAAAACTGAAAGGAGCTTTATCAGTCCTAAATAAAAGGTAAAATCTTTTAGACACTTTGTTATTTTTCATGTTTGCTGTCAGAAAATATTTTTACCTTGTGTAGGTTCATAAAAGTTTAACACTGGAGAGTTCACTGGACCCTCTTGTCTGCCTGCCTTTGTAACACCAGCCATAGACTTTTACCTGATTACGTCAGTGCGACTTACATATTCAAAACTAAAATATACTTCTCACTAAAGCATCCTACTGCATCGCTCAAAAGTGTCACACAATGCAAAATCCAACACTGTCCATAGTGACTTGCCCTGCTGCAGTTCTCACATACAGACACAGACACTCACTGAGCTTTACCTCTACATCCCTGTACTAACAGCAAACATCAGTGTTGTTCTGCATACACCAACAAATTTCAGTTTAACAAGTAGGGAGGTCCAAAATAGACTTATTCCATAGTGGGTGCAGTGCCTTTTTTTTTATTAGAAAAGCATTACCTATACACTAGAAGTGAATGATTTACTACGTGCGACATGAAAACTCCAGCACACGTCCCCAGCCTGAATTCCCCTATCATGACTTCTCTTTTCACACCTTGCAGCAGACGAGTTCATCTTTTCTGCTGGTTAGACTTGCCTGTCCTTAGAAGATCTCCACCAGTACCACTTTTGTGCTCACGATTCAGCAGAATTTTGTGTTATTGATAGCTCAAAAAGACAAACAGAACCTTTCATGCAAAGCAGCCCAAAACCCAAGGTCTGTTTTTTTCGGGGTTTTTTTTTGTTTGTTTTTTTTTGGTTTTCTTTTTTTTCTTTTTTTCTGCTGCTTTGCTTTTAATCATTACCATGAAAATCAGAATACCCTATGAATCAACAAGAATAGGCAACTTTGGGGTCTTTCTACAAAGACTTCTCAGTGATCTGTAAGAAACTGCATTCATATTTGCAGCCTTTGCTGTGTTATTGCAACTTGCTCATGGCCTGCAACTTGCTTGTTTTTAGCCCATCTCCTCTTGGAGCACCACCTCTTGCTTTGCCCTCCCAACTGATATATCCAGGGAAGAGAAGGGAGTGAGAGATGGCTTCACTCCTGCTCCCTCCCTTAGGGCGCACATCCCCGCGCCCCACAGGACACAGCCCCCATCATCAGCTCTCTCAAATTTGCTCATTTTCAAGAAGGCAAAAGAGCTGGAAGGATGTTATTTAGATAGTCCTCTTCTTCCCAGGGCCATTCAGATTTTTGCAGTTTGTGCTACCTGACAGTTTGCATTTGTGCTAAACGTATTACTGGTAGAGGAGGTCTGTCCCAATCCAATGCAATAATTCAGTTACTTGTTTTACAGTTGTTTCTAACACAAGTGCCCTTTGTTGAATTTTCTGTTCATGCTTGGACAGCAATTGCTTCCTTCCTGCAACAGCTGATTAAGCTCTCTTGCTAGTTCACTGCGCACCCCTTACTATATGAACATCCATCAGGCTTGCCCTTGTAGAGGATGAACAGCCTTCCAGAGAAAGTTCCTCACTGCATGGCTATTAAACAATCAATATTTCTAGTTGGGTAGAAGGAAACCTGGTTCTTTTTCCTCTCCTGGTCACAAATCACCGCATTGCTTTCTGCTCTCCCCAGACCTCTTATAATTGACCTTTTCCCTTGTGGCAGGCCTGACAAGCATTTCAGAAACTGGCTGTCCAATAAGTCATTGCTTTGGATGCTGCACAGTGTTAAAGTCAGTATATCCAGATGTGTTTACTTCTCCTCTACCAAGTCTTCCAGCTTCCATCTCAAGACAAAGAGACCACTTTTATCCTTTGTCCGGAAAAAAAACAAAAAAAAAAAAAACCAAAAAAAACAAAACCAACAACAACAACAAAAAAACAATAGCAACAACAACAAAACCAGAGCATATCCAGTGCAGGTAGCTGTAGTTGCTCCCTAGGCATCCATATTTTTAATGGCGTGTAGTATCCTATGAGCACAGAAGGGAACCAAATGTCCTCGTTTGCTGGTTCCCTCAAGTGAGCCCTTCAAACCACACAGATTTCTTACAACCCATGTTTTTTTTGCAGTTTTTCATGTTCATACACTAAAAGGGTGCTCATTGATTTAATAAGCCGAAGTCTAGAGAGATCTATAAATGTAAGTATTTTACCCTGATGCATTATTGCCCTGATGCCCAAGACTGAACTTCTGCTCTTTCACAGATAAATTGCTTCCTCACTGGTTAACACCAGCTTCCATTAGCAAGAGTGGTGGCAGACATATTTAGGAAGGTGATCCATGATAAAACACAGCTTCATTTCTTTTCTTGTTTTCCCTTTGATTTCTTTACTCACCACATCCCATTCCTCTCCTTTTCCCACCCTGTTCTACTCAGAAGAATCAATAACTTATTCTTTATCACTGTTAGCTAAAAAGTTATCACCGAGTCTCACTTAAAATCTACTGAAGTCAGCGTGGTGACATCCATCAACTTCCAAGGGCTTAAGATCAGGTTCACTGCGGTTTGTTCCTACGGTTGTCAAAATTGCCTTCTAAAGACAGTCTGAAACAATCCTTTAACTCTTTTGTAGAGTTAAAATAGTGACAGCTTTCTAGAAATGTTAATAATATCAATAGCAGTAATAGAATTCTCGATAACATTTCAGACCTAAAACGGAAAACATTCTGTATATTCAGAATATAACTTCTAAAACGTAAAACAAAATGTAGTGATTTCTGTCTATGTTTTGCTTTTCATTCAACAGCAAATTAAGGTTTATGGCTTTCTCTTAAATACATTGTGAAAAAATTTATTTAGAACAACTATTTTTCAATAACTCCTAAGCCTTGGCTTCCCAAGCTGAATTGTTTCCAAAACGCTTTACTCTGAAGCATTCTGGCAGAATATTTCTCCCAGAAATGTGTATCAACCAGTGACATTATTAACTGCTGAATTCCCAGCACAAGAAGCAGTGTCATGCTCGGAATGAATCACTGTGATAAAAGCATCACTCGTGCTCTCGCTGCCTTCTCACTGCAGCGGGGACCGTCCCGTCACAGCCTGGACTGTGGCCCCTTGTGCCCGTTCCTCAGTCGCCAGCACTTGGCACTGAGCACGTCCAAGCCGGAGGCAGCAGCGTTTCCAAACCTCTACCTTTCACCCTCTTTGCTAGACAAAGTGCAAAGACTCTCGAGTGCCGGAGCATCTCTGACTTTGTGAAAACCATTCTCCCCCCAAATTCATATCATAAATGCAGTTTCACAACGTCATGCTTAAAGTCGTGTACAACTTTGTGCCTGAGAGTTTTAAAGTCAAAGAAAGGACTGCCAGATCGTGGATTGGATTACTTTCCATTAGCTCAGCACCGAGATAACCCCGGGCTACATAAAGGCAACAGAGGGACCCAAGATTTGATTAGGTAAAATGGTCCCCCTGCTTTGTGCAGTGACTCTTAGCACAGGCCCAAATGTCCCTGTTATCTGAAATCCAAACTTACCAGGCAAACGCACATTATACAAGGGTTGTCTGTGATAAACGGTATCTGCAGAACTTCCCCTTCATTTTCACATTTTGCAACGGATCCTGAAAGAGAAATAAAAATTATAAAATATTGACATATTTCAATTCCCCTGTCTGGTTGTGGAAACCAGCCTAGTGGCTCCGTTCTTAGCCTTCAGTTTTAACTTTTGCCTTACGTTGTGTGTTCTAAGCTATGGAGGATGCTGGGCGCTTGGGTGACCCACCAACAGGAGCGCGTGAACGACCGGCCTTTCACTGGGGCCCAAACCCAGACTTTCTTTGTGCGCCCGCTATAGCCAAGAAAGACACTTTCGCTCTTCTCCGGTGACGTGTGGAGAGCAGCGAGCCCTGCACGCAAAGCAGGGCACTTCCATAACGATAGATCCAGAGCTCACGGGAGTCAGTAGGAAACTGTCAACTACACGGGAGGGTTTGGACCAGAACCACCCATACGGCGCGAGCATTAACCGAGCATCCTTTCCGGCACACGACAGCCCACTGGCAGACGAGTCAAAATTAGCAGTCTGACTGTCACAACCAATCACCCTGAGAGTCCCTTTATGGCCATATCCCGGGGCAGCCTGTGCCATGTCACATCGGGCGCACGCCGTGAAACCCATGACCCCTTTGCCGGCACTGGAAACCCACCTGGCACTGCCCTGCACGCCCAGGAGCCGCTAAAATGCACCCCTTGGCGTCGGGGTGGGGGGGAAGGAGGGGCACTGTCCCTATTTTCCCAAATAAATCCCCACCAAGAAACCCCCACTCGGCGGCACGGCCGGCGGCAGGTGGGCGCCGCGGACCCCGCGTTACCTGTGAGCAGGGAGGAGGCCAGCGCGGCGGGCAGGCACAGCGCGCCCAGCAGGACCGCGGTGGCCGTGGCCGTGGCCGGGACGAGTCGCGGCATCGCCGGGACGCGCCGTCGGGTGGCGGAGCCCGGCAGCCCCCGGCACCTACCGGCGGCGGCAGGAGGAGGAGGAGGGGTGGCGTGGGAGGAAGGGAGACGCTGCCCCGCCGGGGAGTCCCAGCCCACGGCGGCACCGGGGGAGGGGAGGTGCCGGTGCGGGGAGAGCCGCTGCCTGTCAGCGCCGGCCCCGCGCCCCCTCCTTCGCATCGCCCCCCGCCCCTGCCCGCATCCCTTCTTATACCTTCCTCTGCCCATAGTCCCTCCTCCGGCACCCCCCGGCCCGTGCCTCCCTCCCCCCCACGCCGGCTGCCAGCCCCAGAGCC
>VZSV01000066.1:2444001-2457463 GCA_013398735.1 Nothocercus julius | reverse complement strand
AAAAAAAAAAAAAAAGAAAGAAAGAAAAAAAAAAGAAAAAAAGCTACCCTAATAATTTCTCAAGTGACAACTACCACAGGAGGGTACTTACATCTCTATGTGCATCAAGTCTTCTCTTCACAATGGTCTAAAATTCATCAAATATTAATGGCATCTGGTGTGAGCAGCGAATGCAATTCACAAAGCACTGAGGGCATCGACTGATAATTCTGGCATCCAAGTAGCGGCAGAGAACTAAAATACTCTGAAAATGCAGGGGAAAAGATCATCTCCTTAATAAACTGAAGACAAGAGGTGACAGCAACTGAACATCTCATTGAATTCCTGCCTTAACTCGCTTGCAGCTACCACGAACACATAATGAAATGTTACTGAAGGCAGAGCAGATACCAAGCGGCGGTACACACAGATTTGTTACACAGTTTTACCTTCCCGGTGGAAAGAAGCGTGCACACAACTAAACCACCTTCAGCAGCTGGCTGGGCCCAAAACTCGCCTTACGTGTGAGAAGAGATTGCTGCAGGAGCGCTGCGCAGGGTGAGCTCCGGCGGTCTGCGCCTCAGCTGCGGTCGCACAAGGTGCGGGAGAGGGATCTCTTCATGGCCCATCTTCATGGCTTGAAACACTTGCTGCAATGGCACGGCATGCGACACCTTCCAAACTGCCAGCTCCCAGCAAAGCGGAGGCCATGCGGTCCTGCTGCCCTGCTCTCCAATCTCCCTCCTCATCCTGAAAAAGGGGAGACAGTTGTTGTTAGGAGCAAGATTGGTTTCTTCCTGCTCCTCACTGATATCGATAACGATGATATGCCACGACGAAGGGTCACTTTACAGTAATTTAAATCTCTCATGAGGTAAAACCCAGCACAGGAGAAAATTACACCATCTTATTCCCACCACCTTAGGGTCACCCACCGGTGCTACTGGTATGGGTTTGCACTTGTTTTTCTTTCTTTACCTCTCCCTTACCTTATCTCCCAAGTTTATCTTCTCAGAGGTCTGGTCTGCATCCTTTCTGGCTGCAAGACCACATTAAGTATCCCTAATGCATCCTGGTGTGAAGGAGCACTTATTTTTCCAAGCAACAGGCAAAGCTGGGATAGCTTTCAGCAGAATCAGAGGGTCACGCTGGAGACTGTTCTGCTGTTGGGTATGCATAGACTGCTGGTTTAGCTGCTGGCGTGTAACAACATATAAGCATGACATAGTATCACTGGTTATCACAAGAACATATTCATTAGTTTTGTTTATCAGTAAATCTGGGT
Organism: Nothocercus julius; assembly: GCA_013398735.1. Classification (NCBI taxonomy): domain Eukaryota; kingdom Metazoa; phylum Chordata; class Aves; order Tinamiformes; family Tinamidae; genus Nothocercus; species Nothocercus julius. The sequence continues at coordinate 2,456,199 of VZSV01000066.1, read as the reverse complement.
TCATTGAGACTGATGGAATTTGGGCTGTTCACAAATATCGAGTCTTTAATTAATGTGACTGCTTCTCCAGGGAGTATTTCACTGTGATCAGCTGTAAAGTGTTAACAGTGTCAGCAAGGAGCCCGTTGTAATAAACGTTCACGTTAGCACCCACCAAATATGAAAAAACAAAAAAAGGTCTACAGTCAACAATAACAACAGCAAAGATGACAGTGATTACATTCACATCTTTCTTCATGATAATCTGTTTTACCAGCAAGCCAAATAGCTAGAAACCTCATTCTTTATGGTCTTAAGAATTCTGCCAGTACTTAAAGAACACATTTAATCATTACAGTTCACTTATATTTTCTTTTGCTCATGAAATGCACTGTTTCAATTCTCAGGCATAGGTGTACTTAATGGTCACTTAACATGCAAGAATATAAGCAATAAACATAGCATGCCAACATGCAATGTGGGTATTGTGAATGCCCCTGCTTTTGTTATTTTTATATTGCTATGCATTATCTTAATGCAGTTTTGTTGTGTCATGAGACTTTTCAAAACAGAGAATATCTCTGAAAAATACTATATTGAAGACTACGGAAATTGGCACAGACTGGCATGGACTGTCTCCAGAAAATCTGTCCTGCTGAAAGACGATGCATTTACAAGGCAACGAATATGCAATGACAGTGGTCTGCCCAACAGATTCAGCTTGCACATGTCTGTAGTTACTCACATTTTACCAGAGATAAACAGAACTCTCGAGCCAATAACTTATTTATATAAAAATCCGAGAGAAGGCCACACATATGTGCTATACTCGAAGGTGTGGATCCGATAAGCTCCGATCCTGCAAGTTCTTGCAGTAAACTGGGGAGCTGTTTTGCTGCCAGCACATCAACACAGCGGTCAGGAAGCCTGATAGCAATTCACAGCATCATGAGGCACCGCAGTGTTTGCAGGCGGGAGAGCAGCCGTGAGCTATTCTACCGTTCGTCCTTCGGTGCCGCATCAGGTCTCCATTGCTCTCTTGTGCTGACCTGGGCTACAGCCTTTAAATAACGGCACATACTCTTCTGAATAGCTGGCTCTTCTGCATAACTCATTCATTTCTGTGCTTACTCATGTTCTAAGTTAAGAATATCTGCCAGAATGACAAACAGTATTTTTTTGTGCAGCCACGTTTCCTTCATGAGATAAAATTAATAAACCTTGGGAAAGGCCTAAATATATCAAAGAGGTGCTCCTGGCAAAGCTGCCCTACTGCAAAATAATCAGAACACTAAACTGATGTAAATGAGGTCTGGAGACCACACTAACAGGTTTTAAAACTGTAGCAGGATTAAAAATGACATGTGGTCAAAGTCATTAAATAGAAGGATAGTACAAGAAAGTACCTAAAAGTTACAGTGAAACTTACTGGAACAAATGTTTATAAATTTTATCAAACAACACATCATTTTGACAGTTTTCCATAAACTCATGGAACAAGCAGAGCATTTATTTGTGGCAAGATAAAGATAATGAATAACATCTAAAGAGTTTATTAACATAGGATATCCTAGCACCATCAGCTTTCGTACTTTTCATTGTTTAAATTCTATTTCTAAGAACCCAGAAAGGGAATTTCTAACTGCAAGAGTCTTCAAAATCACCACCATCATCTGTATTTGTATGCATGCAAACCAAGTCAACAAAAAGCACAAGCTAAACTCAATATAAAAACACCAGTACCTCAAACTAAAAATATATATATAGACACACTAGGATCTGGCATAGAGCAGAAAAAATACACCACTTTAATACGGTGAAAGTGGGCTGTTGTAGTTTTATATCAAATATGTTAAAATCAGAAAAATGAAAATTATAAGAGAAATGCTGGTGCAGTCTCTGCCATAGAAGTCATAGAAATAGGATTTCCATAGCGGCCTATGAAACAGGCCATAGTCCAAAAAAAACCAAAATAAACTGGCATATGCCAGTATTCCTCTTTTGTCGTTTAGCTCCTGCAAAAAGCTTCTCTTTCAGGGACAATAAAAGGTATTTTGTGTGTTATATGTGTTTGTGCTAGTTTTAGCCTTGGACATCTGGCAGGTCTGATAAAGGATAAGAGGTTGTGAAATGACATAGAGGGCCATACATGAACTCCTTTTTTATTTTAAAACTGTGAGACAAACTAAAACCTGCATTTTTCTCACCAATTTTACCAGCTAATGGCTGCAAAATATAAGAAGCAGAGTCTAGAAACCTTTTTTAAAATGGAAGACCCGAGACTGCAGAAAGGACAGACCCCTTTGCACACTATGGACAGCTACTCCTCCTAATACTCTGAAATACTCCCTACAAAGTACTTCAGAGGTGCTCTGAACTGGCCCCACAAAAATGCATGGTTATTCTGACATGACTTTTGCCCTGACAACTGGGATCCAACTCAAAAAAGCAGCTACCTTTCCCAAGCCCAGGGAGGAAGAGGGTTGCATTTTCACTAAAAGACACATTTCCAGTTGTGTGCATGCTGTAAGATCATCACTTCATCTACTGATACTCTGCCCAGGGAGTTTTCGTATCGCTCTGTTCTTCCTGATGTTGTTCTTGTTTTACAGCTCTTTTTCTCCCAGGCCTTTTTTGACTGACAACTAAAAGGCTTAAAAACTCTGAGGTGATGCCGGAGGAAGAAAGTCCATCAAGTCAGAGCCTCCTCTCATTCACATGGGTGCCCTCAGTCACACTCTAATGAGTGCGAGGAGACTCAGGGCCATTAATTTTAAGCCATTTATAATAAAAAGTTACAGCTTGTCGGCAACCACAGGCAAACGAGAAGCGCTGCCGTGCGGTGCAATCGCTGGCAGATGGCAGTGTTGGGAGAGCAGATCTCCCCAGCAAGCAGCCCGAGGCAGAGGAGATGGAGCTGCTTCCACAGCTAACCTGAACCACAGAGCTATAGCAATCTAGTCCATATGTGCTAATATCGTGCTCCTACATGAGTGAAATGCTCTCTTGGTTTGTTCTCAGGATGTACTTTTTGTTCATCTGGTTTTGGATGCACAGGGCACTCACTTTTACTGTCCCTGCAATCACTGCAATGTACTTTATCTTATCTAGAAGCAAAACAAAAGGCTCTTTTTATTCTTCCAGATACAGACTTTAGGTAATTAAAAAAAGAAAAGACTGTCAGTAAGAAAACTTTTTTTTTCTTGGCTTCTGATTTATATTAAGTACACCATTTAGTGCAATACTTGATCTGTCCTACTGAGTGACAGTACCAAGAGCAGTGAAGTGCCAATAATAAGGAGGGCTTTCCTGCTCTACCATCAGGATATATGCAGATGAACACAAGCAAATCACCCTGCACTCAGCTACTCTAACGTCTGCTAATTACAGAGCTTCATAATAAATAATACAGCCATTATTAAAGAAGCAGTTTTACAAGATCTCATAGCCATACTGATCTGGTCACCAGTCAGTTGAAAGCTTAGAAATTCTGCATGTCCTTAAACACAAAAGCAGAGAAGAGCGCATAAGAATGAAAGTAGAAATGAAGACATTGCTAGGAACAACAACGTAGAAATTTGTTTAAAAATCACTTAGTTTTGCTACTTACTCCAGGTCAAATTAATCTCAGATTTTGACTGAAAAAAAAAGGCACAAAGAACAAAAACCACACCCAGCCACTTGAGCAGGAGAAAAATGTCCTTCCAGCAGGCAGCGTAACTCATCTACCTGCCTCTCAGTCACCTGTGACCCTCCCAGGGAGACACGAGAGGATCATTAATTGTGGGCTTTTGGTGTCGTTACGCAGATCCGCAGAGGGGTTCGGCAAAAGCCTCAAGTTCTCTGACAGGAGCAAATCGCTAAATACGTAATTTAGAAGCAGGATGTGAAAAGAGACAGGGAAAAGCATTCACTCTGGTGAGGTATCAGTCACGTGCCTTGTATGTATGAGCAGGTGAAACCCAAGAGTGTCAGCTGAGTTACTTGTGACCAAAGAAAACAATTAATCATCATCTTTCATGTTTTATAGAATTTTAAATATGTATTTACATGTGGCATACACTGTTTATTTTAGGTATTTTTAAAAGTAGATTTTGAAGTCTTAAAGAAATGGTTGGCAAGTATTTTAACATACGAAATGATTTCTTTTGGGTTGGGTGGTGATAAGCTGTTCTCAGTAGTGAATTTGTGGGTCTGAGGTTTTGCTTTGGCTTTGGTTTTAATTAAGCTAGTTTGATAAAAACCACACAATTACCTTTCTACCAAGTTTCTTGATACTCTAACCAGCTTTCATATTGCCACATTTTGAACAAATCAGAGTCAGGCTGCATTCGAGTTTGCATTGGTATGGAATCTTAGTAATAAATAAAATAACTACCGTTAAAGAAAACTGATGTTACCATATTGCAAGCACTTCGAAAACTGCTCACCTTGCTAAGCGAGCAAGTAATTCAGACTCTTCCCAGAAACATTTACATGTAAGAGAAGCCCAGATGTGCTCAGTAAGAAAAATTACATCATGGGCAGCAAGTCCCCAAATGTGAATAATCGGTTGAAGCAGGAGGCTGTAGGAAACCAGTATAACTCCACTCAGAGGCTGAGTGATCAGAATATTTTTGTGCCTCTGCATTCAGGTTGACTCTGCATTGGGTTATTCCCGGTCCCTTCTTTCAAGTGGACCGAGGTTCTGCCATTGCCAGCACCTCAAGGTGACATTCAAGTGCATAACCCTCCAAAAATGGTAGGAAAGTGCCCTCGGCATTAGCACAGACCTCCACAGATCTGGGCCCAGAGGATGCCACCCAGGTCCCAGAACACGCCGATGGCACCGCAGCATCACAACCCGCTTGGCTGGCCCTCGCATTTGCCACAACCTGGCACCAGACCTACATGAACGTGCTTTAGCTTTGCTTAGGAGACAGCGGTTCCATGAAAGCCGAACAGAAAGAAACCCAACAAGGAAAATAGGACTCCTTCGGGTAAAAGGTGCAAGGCTGCCCCAGTACTTACGGACCGCACCAGGGCAGCCGATGGGGTCAGCCGTGTCCTTCACCGCCCTCTGCGTCGCTTCCAAGGGGGCCACTCGCAGAGCAGAGCTCCTGCAGGACGGAGACCCAAATCTTTAGGACGGTGTTTCCTAATGTTCACAGTTACTTTCCTAAATAGACTTGTCTGGGGGCACATGTTTCTCTTCATAAGCTTTCACATTACGGAAGAAACGTATCAAACAATAAATCACTGAACTGAGGGTTTTGTAGTCCCATAGTGGAACTGCTTTCAGTTCCATCGTGCCAGAAGCAATGGAAGCAATTGCACTTTATAAATATCATTTCTATGTATCTCTGCTTCTGCTTTAAAAAATAACGGTCCACATGCTGCAAATGATGACGAATCCACTTCTGAGCATTCTGCAAAATGACAATACAAACTATCTACTACAGAAAGCAACATTCAGTGACTTGCTAGTGCTAGCAACAGCTCCATGCCTTGCTTTTGGATTCGTTCCAATTGGATGAATAGACAGTACAATTCCCCAAATGCAGGAATTTTGCTGCTCTCAAACATTCAGAGCACAATAATCAACCCTCTGCCCTGTAATGATAGGATTTCAAAAAATGGCCATTTATTTTAAAATAGTCTCTGTGGTTTGTGAAGCTGTTCCTACAGAATGCACATACTTCTGCTGGCTTTCAGCTGCTGGCCCAAGTGCAGAAAAGGATAAGAAAAGACAGCTTGAATTTACATGATGCTAACTAGCAGAAATGAGCAAGATGGCTCTATATAAAGCTCCACATTATTTTCTTGGAAGGCGAAAATGGTGCAATGCGAAGTGGGTTTTTTTTTTCTTTCTTTCCACAGTTAGCAGAATCCAGTAGGATATATATGCACTGCAAAGGTATGAACATGGAAGCACCTGGACAATAACTCCATTCATCCACAACCAAATCCCCAGTATTTGGAGTCTCACTTTCTGGGTTCTTAGGCAGAGCTTCAGCCCTGGAGCTTAACTGGGATATCTTAAAAAGGGGGGCAAGCAAAATCACCAGTCATTTTTGATAACAGAGGCTGCAGTGAAGGCAGCTGAGCCAAACCTGGCCGAGACCACTTGTGACATGAAGCTATTCTCATGGGCATGCAGCGAAGATGGAGAGAGATGCAGTAGTCTGACGGGTGAGGCCATTTGCTGCGATTAAAAGCTATTATATCTATTCACAGGCGTTTTCTGAGCACTGCCTGCTGCTAGAGCTTACAAGGGAGGGAAAACACCCACTGAAGGGGAAGCCATGGAGAGCCCTGCCTTGGTCTTAAGGGCTCCAGGCACAGCCTGAGTGCAAGATGGGGCCTCTCTTGGCATCCTGTGCTGCAGTAAGAGCTTTACCCTTTACAAATAAAACTGAGATCATTCTGCACTTCTCCTGTTTCCTCTCCAGCCCTTCTGGGAGTCGGGGTCTGGCTGAAGCAGGAGCACCCGACCTGCCGTCCACCCTCCATCGGAGCTGGTCCGCACTGAAGATCAGTCCCAGGATCTGCTCACCGCAAAAGCTAACAAGGTGACTAACAACAGCCTGGCCCCAGGTCACTCTGAAGCAGCTGTAAGAAATTAAGAAAGAGAAGGGTGCTCCTTTTGCTTACGCCCTCTGGCTGTTTTTTCTTGGGAAAAGAAAAAAAAAAAAATCCCCTTTGGCCACTCGGGTGAGTAAGTTTACCATGTTGGAAACGTCTCTGCCACACCTACAGGGTGCTGAATCAGTACGGGTTACGCAACTTCACGAATTGCAGGCAGTTTGACCTATTTACCTCTGCTGCGCGGCTCGCGTCGCTTCCAGGAGCGCTGCCGCTTTGGCGTGGGACGTCGCTACCCCCGGAGCCACCGTGGGACGGAGAGGGGGCAGCTCCTCTCTAGACTTGGTGCCCGCGGGAGCACCTAAACTTCTGCAGTAGTGAGGACATTAACCAGGGAGCCACGGAGGAAGGAGCTTCGGTCAGAAGTCAGAGCGGAACGTGACAAGAACCCACTCTGCAAGAAGTCACGGGTTTCCGTAAATATCACACACAAGGCCAACCACACGCTGTGCCTCTTGGGTTTTGTGGGATCAGAATTGCCAAGGTAAAGGTAGAAAACTCAGTAGGCAGAGTGCTGAGGTCCTCTCTAGACATGCTGTAAACTGGAAACCAAAAATCAGTGGCCAGTTTTGAAAATGTTGAAGAAAGGTTAAATGCGCTAACTCTGTTACTCACTGGGATTTATTTGCTCAGTTCTAATTTTAACTTTGGTTAGCCCAATAAAAGGTATCACATCACTGTCTGGGTAGCTGTCTTACAAAAAACAATACAGCTACCAACTTTCCTCTGTTGGATGACATACTTGGGCAGTAGCCCTTTAAAAAAAAAAAAAAAAGCTTCAACTTCTTTTGAGCACATTGGGTTTTCCATTCATTATTTTTTTCTGATGCTGAAAGTAATGTTATTCATCCCAGAGAAGAATAGCTACATTGTATTTTAAAGGTTTAACCAAAACACTCTCCTCATTTTGCTGGAAGTTGTGCTTCTCTCTTTCAGGATTTTAAAGCACATCTATAAACTGCTTACTAGGTGAAATCATCAAATTTATGTTTGATGGTATCTAGTTCAAAAAAAAAAAGGGCAAAAAGAAAAAGTGAGTTACATGATTGCAAAAACTGACTGCTATCTATAAAAATCTGGATGATGAAAATAAGTGAAGGAGGGACTCCTGTCCTATGAGATCAGCTAATAAATAAATGCTGAATATGGAATGAGTTTGTTTAAAAAGAAAAAAAGACATAACAACGCCCAAAAGATCAGTTCTTCATACAAATGGGTACTGTCCACAATCTAAAATAATCTGTACATCTGTAACTCTTTTCCACCTTGTTTTTTGTTAACCTCCCTTGTAACAATTACATAGATGACCTTTAACAATTTTACACTCTCTCTCTGTTGGCCTGCAGTAAGGAAGCATGATCCAACTTTATTTGGATCTTGATTCCTGTAAGTTTTCTTTTGATTCACAGCGGTGTTTAGGACTAGATAGGTACAACTGGGACAACAATGATAAATCAATAGCTGTTCTTAAAGGGCAGTCACATTCATGCATATTCTTCTGCAGCTGTTTGGCCACCCAAACACTATCATTTTCGGTCCTCACTGATATCAGGCTGTTTGGTATCACTACATCCACTCCTGCTGCCTGAGTGTAATAAAGCTGAGGGGTCAGTTTTACCCAGATAAGACAGCAATCCTCTTCTCCAGGGGGTCTCCTTGCAGTTGCGTCAGGAAGCATCAGGACACACTCCCGCTGAGTATCAGATAGTTAAGTGCATTTCAAAGGTCTGTGGTTCTCTTTTTCCTCTCCTCCCAGGCCTTTCCCTCACGGATGTAAGGGACAAGTCCTTACCGTTGAAATACAGTTGCTCAGAGCAATGGGCAAAACACTCCCATCACAAAGTCGTGTACTTCAGGCTCTCCTTTGGCTATGACAGTTTTGGGGACTTGCACCCTCAGTTCCACAAAGCAGCTGCTCACTTGCATCACGAAAGGCACGTGTCATGCCAGCATGAAATAGCCAGCTAATGCTGGAACGTGGCACTCCAGCACGCTGCCAAGGCAAACTCTTTCTGTTTTTCCTGGCTCAGAGGCAATCACATCACGTTAAGCCAGCCATGTTCTCAACGGTCCCTACACAGTCATTGTTCAAGCAGAAGGAAGAGACTAAAGTCAAGCAGCTGCAAAAAGCCGCTCCTGTTACATGATATATGCAGCAACTTGACTGTTCTTTGATATATATGGATCCCCATTGCTTCCACTTCATTGTACCATCAAGGGAAGAAAAAGTACAATAACCTCTTTATGTCGCTCGTAATTGAATCAAACCATGATTAAAATATATTGTGGGCACCTTATGTAGCTATTAATTGTTGAATGCTTGCCTCTTAATGAATAGGACTCTCATCCATGATAGGCCAACTTCTTGCTATGTTTCCTAATGAAAGATGTAGTGGAATTTGAGTATCATTTAAAATGAATAAAATAACAAAATCAATCTAATAAAGAAGTATTTCCCAGATACACCGTAGACTTTGGGATGCAGACCTTTGGGATAAGGTTTAGTAAAATAAGGAGGTCTGGTCCAAGCCTTACGTGGATCAGAAACCTTGGTGATGATTCCTAAGGGTTTTCTTAAGAATGTCATCTAAGCTACATTCATTAACCATTACAAAATGTCTCAGTATAATGTTAAAAAGATCAGAGGTGCCAATTTTTCCATAGTAGTGAAACTGAGGAAATAGTAAGAATAACAACAGCAGTTTACAGAAATCATGTCAAACTTTAAGAAGATAGAAAGCTAAGGTTTCTGCTGATCACATTCCACATTAGGGATGTGCATTCATTTTAGCAGTGCTTCCTCATAGAAATACTTCCTTCCCATATTTTTTTTCCCATTGGGAAGCAGAAAGGGAGCATATTGTTCATTGCTTGGTTTTCTAAATTATTTAATAGTGCTATACATTATCCTGAAAGTGACTTCATCTCAAAAGTGGGTGACTTAGCACGTAGAAAATGCTTCGGGATTTTATTTATTTTGAAAGGGCTTATTTAACATGCGATGCTGCTTTCTACCGAGAAGCAACCACTTCTAGGGTGGAATGCAGTAACTATTTAATTAATTCTGACAAGCTAACTCTCATGGATATTGTATTTCAGAATAATGCCTTTTGGAGAGATCCTCATAACTTATTATATCATCTAGCTAGGAATAAATGGTGCTTTTATGTCATCTTAGCATGCCAGTAAAAGAGTAAGGATGCCAATCAAAACCTATGGCAAAATACTTGGTTAAACCCAGTGAAAGTAGATTTGGGCTTCAGCTTACAGAAATGATTCAGTATTCCTGTCCTCCCTTTAAGATTACTGATGAAGCAATGGCTTACCATAGGACAGAACTTGTACCTTACTTCTGCAGCCGAGCATGCTGTCAGTCTGCATCCAGCTGGAGCTGCCTGGTGGTGGGCGAGCCACGATCTACAGCAATGATTTCCTCTTATGGAAAACCCCTAGTCACTAGTCTGCTCGTAAAGATGAATCAAAATATCTTCTTGAACATTATTACCATTTTCTTCTGCAGTCTGAACTACTTTTGCCAAAAAAAGATTCCAAAAGAATGATTTTCAAATTGAGAATGTAGTGTTTAAGTGGCACTAGCAAAAAAGTGAAAAATAAAATATGCTCCTTCTTTATCAAATGGAAAATGAGAGCTTACATCAGTTTAGGTCCTGTAGTCCCAGGGTATGGAGCACCATGATTTTTGCCATGATTTCTGCTATGAAAGTAGAATTCTGCTCAATCCCTTTATTTTAAAAACAAGGTTAGATAATGAAATCTTCAATAAACCATGTCTGCAAGCCTTGATGCCTCATATATCCTTATATCTTATATATATATATACACAGTACATCTGAGCACACAAAAGTAATCATAAAGGAAACATCAACCCACAATGACTACCTATGAAAGTAATTTTTTTTTTTTATTTTTTTTTTACTCCTTTTTACTCCTTTCTGCAACAAGAAACTTTTGGGAATACCTGAGTATTTTAAAATAACGAATGTATTTGTTTAAATGTGTTTTAATGTTGCTGCTCTTTGTACTCCCAGTTACTACAGATGCAAGATCTGGTTCTAGACAGCAACCAGGACATGTTGACAGAGGATACCAGGTGAAACCAATTAAGTGCGTTATGTCTTCATCCCACGACTAATTAAATAATTTGCTATACATTTAATGCTAACAGAGCTGCTAGGTATCTGGACTGTGATCTGCTCATCACACCTAAGAAATATGGGCTCATGGATAAAGCCTATCCCCTCAAAGTTATCTTCTATCATAAGATTTAATCTTATGGTTGATACAGCAAACAGATGATATATAAGGAAGAGGAGGAGGACAGAAATAACTATTCCTGATACTCTTCACCATCATAAGCATTTACAACATGAAGATGGACAAGCAAAGAGGAGTTACAGGCTCTAAACCAAACAAGTTTTTCAGTCTTCATATGAATACCAAGTTTGTTTGAACTTGGTTTACTGGATTATTAAAATAAATTTTCACAGAAGCAATAGGTTAACAAACGTTTCTACCTTGGGTCACTTTGGCTAATTCAAAGCCCAGTCCTGTGGAACAGCGAATGCCATGGCCCTTCCGCTGGCTCAAAGGGACCTGGGGCCATTCAACTCGCCTCAAGCAGATCACGGCACATGAACAGCTGGGAAACGTACTCGCCAACCTTAAACAACCATTGAGTTGCAGAGGGACAAAGTCGCCTGCAAACTGCATATGAAAATACCACATAAATATTGGAGCAGCAGCAAAGTGAATAAACAAAAAAGTATGTTGTCAAATGGCGATTACAAACAAGGCTGTGGAAACTCAAGGTTGATTTCTAGCAAAGAGGCAATATAGAAGCTTGGTTCCAGGAGTAGGTGATATATTTTGCAACGTCTTTGAAGCACAGGGTTCCTTTGCATAGAGTGTTTCTAAACAGGATATTCTAATAAGAAGATATTTATTCAATATGATGCATAGCCTATATATTTTTAAGTTGAAAGGACTTCACATAGAAATTACAATCTCTGCTCAGAAAACTTCGGTTTATGGCAGTAAATTAGTCTTTCTAAGCAATACAAGAATTTTATAAACAATGTAACAGTATTCAAACTTAACTAACACGCTTTGTATAGCACATGCTGAAGAAGGGAAAGACAAGACATTATATAGCGAAAAAGTCCTTGAAAGTAGAGTTGCTTTTCTGGGTCATACTCTAACAATAGTTGGACAAAAGAATCAATCCGGAGTTGGAAACCACAGCACTGGTTTGAACTCAGCATTGTGTTCAAAGGCCCAAAAGATCATCAGAGCTCAAGACTCCAGATTCTGGTCATCAGAGCAGTAATTGCTTTAATCTGGTTTTCTAGGTTTCAACAGCACAAAAACAAAATCAAAAAAAAAAAAAAAAAAGCCCTTGGACAATAATATTCATAAAATAAAACTTTACAAAATGTTTACCCGTTTAATAGAAATAAGATGTTTGTATTTTAGGTTATGACTTTGAAATGCATTTCAAAGTGCTATAGCGTATATGCAATAAAAAAGTTGCCACGACTCTCAGTGTGGTTTTCAAAATGTCATGGTATTCTTTAT
>VZSV01000066.1:2408647-2443946 GCA_013398735.1 Nothocercus julius | reverse complement strand
TATATATATCCAAAACTGATTTTAATAAAACGATCATTTAAACTTCATCTTTGCCTATAAGCCAGCTAAAAATATAAAATTCTCTTCAAATAGTTCAATGAACAGACAGGCTGCATATTTAAGCATATTGAAAAGAAAGAAAATTTTTTATATGAGTTTTTTTTTGCAGAATAGATCACTAGGGTTCTAGATAGAACACTTATATTAATGCACGGATTTCATCTGAAAGAAGTATGACATTATAATTAGCAGAACAATGGTATTACTCTAAAATCCTGTTCCTAACAGTTTGATTGGTCGGCAATGTATTTCTTTCCCGGTCTCGAAAACACTGCTGGTGAGAATTGAGCATTTGTTCCCCCAAACTAGCCATGTTTCCTTACACTTTTACCTGACCAGCTCCCTAACTTTAAAACTTCATGTCACTGGCCTTATTTTTTTTCCAGACATTTTCTTTTTTAAATTCCAACTACATTTGAGAACTTCTAAGCATTACTTTACAACAGTTTATCTCAGCCTGCTGTGTAAACAACTACATTTCACTGATTGACTTCCCCTGAATTAGCCAGGCTATTTGGCATTAGGGGAAAACCAAGTAATTTTTACTCACTGCTGCAGTATTTTTCATTTAAGTCCTGATCATACTATCAAATTCCCCAACTTAGCATAATATATAAAGAGGCCAAACATTACTACTATAGACACTCCTACCTTTCTCTTTTGAACCAGTATTCTCCCCCTTTCTATAAGAAGATTCCCATGAGACCTCATTTTACAAAGCATAAAGTACAAAAGGCAAATAAAAGTGCCTCTGAGCCCTATGTTTTAAAATGACAGAAAATATCTTAAAGAAATATGAGTACACAGTATAATTTACCTGAGTCCCTAGTCATTGTTTACCATAAACTCCCAATGGAGCCAGGAAGCTCTCATCATTTGGATCACACTCAGTAACGACAACTGCAAAAGAATAATATATATCACAAATGTCTAATAGTAGTGTGTTTTCAAGCTACTATCACATGTATATAGCATTGGATTCTTTGGTTCAGGATTCTACAGCATAATGGCACTTCTACAGCATGGGTTTCCAGTATTAAGCACAGCTGATTTTTCTAGAAAAGCAAATAGTCACTGACAAAAGAACAAAAGAAGATTTGAGATCTATAGTTAAAGTTTAAGCCTAATAGCTACAGTAATTGATTAGTTCTCCATGGATTTTCTTTGGTCAGTGAGGTGTGCCCAGAGACTACAGGGGACTATTTTATTGTGTACTTTTCACTGCGCAGTAGGGTATCTTCACAATGGGTTGGATACTGCCCTCCTGACAAAAACCACAGGGGACAGATCAGAGTGAAGAACATTCAGCCAGCAGAATCACTCTGCAATAAGCAGGGGATAGGATTTTTGCCTTCCTGGGAAAGCAGCAAGATTTCTGGCCTCAAAACTTGCAGGTCTCCAGGGTCTCTTGTGGACCAGAGTCATTTCTATGAATAGGGTGTCATTGGTCACATTGGTTCTATGACTATCAGTAGCCCTACCTAGTTACTCGGCCTCTTGACTCCACTGAACAGCTAATATGTTGAAAAAGGCTCCAAGAAACATGGCTGTATCATGTTTACCGAGCCAGAGTAGGACAGCAGGGTTAAGCAGCAGATGCACAATTGGTGGAAACTGGAGAAACTGGTTTTGTTTTGGAATTCAGTTAGTTTGAAAGTAGATATGGAGGTGATGAAAATTGCTAGCTAGATATCCTGAAAAAAGCCTTGTTTTTAAACACAGAATAAGTCTAGTGTAGACTACAGCAAACGTCACAATTCCTGCCAAAACAGTGCAAGAGAGAGCTGAAGGGACGTTTTCTATGGCTGGAACAGCAGCTTGGCAAATCTCTGCCAAGGAAACCAACAGGAATATGGGGAGTGGAAATGCTTCATACTATTGCATCAACGAAGAACTAAGTTGAGACCAGTAATGCATTCTGTATCTGCCACCCAAATTGCATTATACAATTTTCTAAGAATCAGCAAGAGCCAAGGGAGACTTTGGGCAGCTCACGATCTTTGCACATTTCACTCAGGTCTCAGTTCCTTTCAATTCGAAATACCTAGTACTGACACCGCATTCAACTCACTCTCAGTAACTCAGATGTGAGCTTGTGAGCTTCTTGTTTGGAAGTGAGACACTTCCAAACCCTAGACCAAGATTCTCAAATGTGTTTTGGTTGCCTCAGTTTTGAAGTTGCTGCATTTTGCATTTCCAACATCTCACAGGGCCTGACTTGTAAAACATGAATATTCAGTGCTTTCTCATAACTGGATCCTCCAAGCACCCTCGCAGCTAGATTCAAAAATAATTTAGGCACTCAGAAAGTGCTAGTCACTCCTGGAAATCTAATCCATAACTAGAATAGATTGATTCACAAGAAAAACAGAAATCACCATAAAAAAGATCCATATGTTGCTGTGCTCAGGGAACTTACAGTACCAACTTTATTCACATTCATACAGACATAGTTAATGGCAAAAGGGTATGCCCTTTATGTCCAGTAACCATAATTTACTCTGCATCTCTTGAGAGCATGAGTCTGTATAAGGAATGAAAGAAGAAAAAAAAAAAAAAAAGTTGATGGATTAGCAGCTTTCCTTCTGGTAGTTAATTCAGCTGTCTGAAATTGTGAATGTTAGTACAGAAGGAAAGGAGACAGTTTTGTCAAAACTGTGATAAAACAAATGTTAATGTTATCTCACAGGGAGCTATGGTTCAGAATATCTTAAAAAACAGATAAAACAAACCCTGAAATGAAGGTTGCTTTTAAACATGTGTAAACAGTCTTTGATCAATCAACAGAATCCTTAGAAGGGGCTGATATATCACAAAACATAACACAACATGTCTGCAACAGTTGGGCGAGCGCTTAAACTTTGGTCACAGAGAGGATGCTAGTAGTTGGCAGGGAAACCCAACTAACTGGATCTGAACGGAACATTTTTGTACAAATTAGCACGTTCTTCTTCTTCTGGAGGCTGCAGTCGGTACAGAGTAAAACAGATTGGTAGTGCTGCACTATAAATGCATTTGACATCAGATAAAATTCCTCCTGAGGGCTGTCTTCAGATTTCATGGCTTTTCTCCTTCCTCTGCTGCATCTTCAGACAAACCTATAAAAGAAAAAGAAGATGCTTAAAAATCCAGTGTACTTTGTGACTGCACACACTGCATGTTGATCCTACCAGACTTCGTAAAAGTCTTGATTATAGCTAGAGGAAACAATTTATTACTTGTAAAACCACTGGGATAAAAATGTATAACTTTCAAATTCAAGCACTCACAAGTTTAAAAACTGTAAGAATTAAAGCAACAAAGACAACTTATCTATGCATATGATAGATGATAACAGTCCTTAAACTAAAAAATTATGGACTATTTTTACATTAGAAAAAAAAAAGTGAGTGAACAACTGGGCAAGTGATTTGAGATGCAGTCACTTTAATCTACTTGCATTTTGCCTGCATTTTTTTCCCCAGGTAGAACTGGCAATACAAATTGTATACTGCCCTGAATATTTATTAATAAGGATTGCTTTTTATATAAGGATTACTTTGGGAAAGGGGAAAACAGCAAACACCCTGCATCAAAGACGACTTCAGAAGACTTCTCCTTTAAACTAGGAAAATATTAATTTCTTATTTTCAAAGAACAGTACAGCAAGAAACGATTCTATCTTGGATCTGAAATTAATCTTTGCAATAATGTACCTAACAAAACCAGAAAAGTGGGTAGGAACTTCTAAAAAGATTGCTTGGAGTAGCTATGCAAAAAAAAAAAAAAAAAAAAAAAAAAAAAGAACAGTAGATAATCACATTAGTTTGCCTACGCACATACTTGTATGGCTTAATTAAAGTGATTATTTAACCCAGCAGTTTCTTACATGTCCACTATTATTATTGGTTGAAAATGATTTAATTTAATCCTTTTCTAATGAATGCAAAGCAATCCAAAATAAACTGGCATTATCTCCCAATGATATATGAATAATAATAAAAACAACACAGCTTTTTTTTTTTTTTTTTTTCTGATGAGCCATCACTGAAGGAGGCTGAAATTCCTACACACCCAGGGAAGTGAAATGATCCAGCAGATCCGCGGCAGAACGAGATTTTAGTATTCAGGTCTTTTTAACCCAGGCCAGTGCATTGTCCACAGGCTTCATTGCCTATGTTCACATAGACTTTAGCACCATATTTAGATTTAGCACCTACACTTAGATTCAGGCAATTCCACATATATAATTTCTGTTTATTGTATTCCTTTTGTACCCCCTACCCTTTTTTTTTTCCCCCCCCAAGCCCTGGAGACTGAAGCAAAGCATCCGTGAGGCTAACAGACAGCAGAAGACCAAGGATAAAATCATCAAGGTCCAAAAAGACTAAGGCAGCAAGATTCCAGCTCTTGCTCAGGGTTCCCAGTAGGCTAAGAGGCTCCTTCACTGGAGTTTCTATTCTAGTTGTTTTTCAAAAGGATAATTAAAAACACCATGCTAAAAGCTGACCCGAGTTTAAAAAGGCCAGATCCAGCATGGAAGTTCTTTTGTTCAGAACACTTATCACCCAGCACGTGCTGGGTTGCCAAAGGGATCAGCACTAGGTCCCATCTGTTTAATGCCTTCGTTAACAATCTAGGAGGAGGAGGTGGCAGCATGCTAGTGAATTATAAGGAACCAAGACGAGCTACGCATATTGGAGAGGATAAAAAATATTGCAGTCAGGCCTAAGAGATTAACAAGGCTGAGAAAAGATCAAAGAAGACATAACTTGAAGTACATCATGGAAATTACCATCACATTACCATATGTGCTTGTTAAAGGAGGTTCTACAAAAAAAATAGTATGGGGAAAAAGCTGCAGAAGACCTGCACTTGCAGTGAAATAGTCCATGCAGCTCAAAGCAGCTTAGACCTGCAGAAGCCAGCGTAGTCCGGAGTTAATGCTTTTCCTGACTACGTGCCCCTGTCAAAATTATATCTGGAAAACTGTCTACAGTGTGTGTTGTACAGTACCAAAAAAAATATCCTGGAAAATGGCTTATTTTCCGAACAAAATCAGGGCAAACACATCCAAAGAGTTTGGAAATTGGCGTCTTCACTTTTACAAATGTACATATGTAGTTCAGAGAAGAAATCACAAAACAGTGAAAATATTCACTGTTGGCATTCCGTATGTAAGAGTAGCTCCAGATTTACCAGGGAGAGCAAGAGGCACTAACCTGTCCATTACCACTGCCCACTGAGATGCGCGCTTCAAGACACTGCCACTGCACAACCCCCTCATTATCAATACAACTATATTTGAGGATTGCCTAAAAGATATCTAAGAAGCATAATGGCAAGAAATAAAGGAAGAGGAGGCTTTGATAAAAAACAAGGGAAAGAACTTCATGAAAAGGTTATAATATCCAAATGTATCTTTCCTTTAACAGGCTTCAGTAGGCTGAAAGTAAAACAAGTTAAAAATTAAAATTGTAATTATAAAATTATAAAGCAAAAGTAATTACTGGAGATATAATATTCTGTCAAGGACTCTATCTGCAAAAATAGTAACTGCCATGACACTGATTTTATACCAATAATCTTTATGCCTGTTTCTATAAACTGTCATGCCAAGATGGGCAACATTCATGGTTGCTTTCAAGTTCATGAAGTGCAGTGGACCAACTCAACCTACCGTGTTGACTGCAATTATGGCCTGGCAGAACTTAGGTAAAAGAACAGGAATTACTTCACATTCACCCAGCTTTGCCCAACAGTACCACACATAACCTACAGTTCTCTATAAGAACCTGGAATACTGCGGTATGAATCAAAGAACTAACTTGCATGAGCAAACTGTGGGAGAGGTGAGCTGACACATGAAGCATAGATTGAGGCTATTCTTATTGTGCAACTTTGAAATGAAAGGCAGTGTGAAAATGTGCCTTGTAATAATAAGCTTTCCCACCTCTACCCTATATTTTTCTACATGCAGTATTTATTAGTCATCTAGGAGAACAACATAAATTTCACATTGATCAAACTGGCACATGACATATTATGGTAGGTCAGATGATTAACATCAGGGAGGTTTATTGTCAGTATGTTCTGGCAAGCTTAGGCAAATCCAAAGATATACATGGTACAAAATTAAAATTCTGTACATCAAAGCTCCACTAACCCATTCCACCAGACAAAAAAAAAAAAAAAAAATTCCTTTCTTCCAACTTTGTTAACACCCCTTCACACACACACAAAATGTTTTCAAAATATTTCATTCTGTACACCATCAAAAAATCTTCCCAGAATAATGCTGGTTTGAGAATACTGATCTGAGCACAAGCTCAGCAAATAGCTATATTAGATAGATGTTTATTACAAGGCTTCTATCTCTATATATCAGCGTAATTATGAATTAGTAAACTGTGCTTCAAAGTAATGATGATAAATTTTAACCTCTGTACAGGGGACAAACCAAAGAGTTTTTGCAGACAGGTTTTCACCATAGGCTTAAAATGTGTGATAGATTAATGTCCCTATTTCTAACATAAGATTGCACAGATCTGAGGTTAAAACACATTGCCACAGACGGATTCCACCTTCACCCACTTAGCCTATGTCCCTCAAGTTGTTTTTCATATTTGTCAATCAGAGAATATTAGCACTCTCATTAAAGCAATGTCCATAAGCGAAGAAATAGAAGAGCTCAGCCATATGAATTTGCCTTTCAAAAAGCAGGGCTTCATGCATAGGTATTACTGCACTCACAGAAAGTTCATTCTTAGATCAAAATGTATTTTTGAGTATCTTGAAGATTGAAAACTGAAAGTTCAAAGAAAACCCATTATCAAGATAGAAAATGATGGAAAAAAAATCACAGATAAAAAAACCTTCCTGGAATTATTATTCATGCAGCAAGAGGTAGGGAGGAAAAAAAAAATAATAAAGGGAGGGATGACATCTGAGCATGAAGGCAGAAGGGAGGAGAAAAGATTGTTTTCTGTAGTCATAAATTGTTCACACGAAGCATTACAGTAAGGTTTAAAGATGTTCAGGGTAAGCAATTAGGCAATGGAAGAAACTAACCAGGGAGGCCAGGGAGGTGGCTGAGTCAAGTATAGGAGAGGTTTGTAAAGATAGAGTAGATTAAATCCTAATGGGGATTAGTGAAGGGGAAGATACAGTGCTTTGAACCTAAAGGATCTTCTCCAATCCTATCATTTATGCTGCTATGATTCATCCTAAGAACAACATTTTGGACTCTCATGAATTACTGGCCGAGTTTCCTGGATACTATTGTACATTAGTCTACTCTGAGGCATGCATAAAACTTAGTCAAAGTTGGCTTTGAAATGTTTAATCTACAGTGTTCAACACTTCCCAGTCTCCCTCTCATACAGTGACTCAGAAACAGGGCTGTTAGAGCAAGAGAACAAAAAGTTATTTTGAGTTCAGATTAAGTTAGAGAAGGGAGGTACCAGTTTCTTCAGCTCTTCCCACCTAAGAAAAGAAGAAAAAACACCCCACCTCACGGCCTGATGGTTAATATTGCTATTTCTAGACCAGATATAAAACAGCCTTAGAACAAACTACACCTTAAAAGTAAGTGTTTTTCATAAAATTTGGATCAAAACCTAAATGTTTTGAATGACCAAAGCCATTAGCTCTTTTTTTTCACATAAGAACACAGATTTTTTTCCCTAGCACCTTCAAGTCACATTTCTGAAAATCTTGACAGTTTTCTTCTCAAGAACTCCATCCATTCACTGTTAATTATTTTCATAATCGTTATAGACTGCTAAAGAGATAAATGTAGCTTTCTCTTCCTTAACATGTCATCTCTATTCCATGGACATTATACAAGGAGTTTTTCATAAGATTGAAGAAAGTAACAATATCTTGATTATACCCAGCGAACTGACACAGTTTGCTTGGAGCACAAAAAGCAATCAGTATAAAATCACTGATTCTAATGCCGCGCTAAAGATGGATCCTTATGACGGCCAAGCTACATGCTGCTTGTGGTGTAGCAAACAGAGTGAACACTGCCAGTCCTTTTTCATCCTCCAGTGAGTCACTGATCACTGTGATAAATTCCTACGTAATTTACACACCATCAGACTTCTGTATCTGACGGGGCAGTGACAGTAGATGAATGAATGGAAACGTGGACCGCCTCATTAAAAACTGAGTAGCTCAAATTGCTTTTGGTTTAGGAAGCAGCGTGACTGAGAGTGAGGAGTTCATTCAGTGAACGTCTGTGGGTCCGTACGCATCAGAAGATGGATAACATGAAGCAACAACTTCCATCACTCATTTAAGTATGTCTCCTACTAACTGCAACTAACACACGAGGTCCCACCTAATGAAGATGTCATCAGCTCAGTTTCCAAAGAACTAGCACTCACTCTGCAAAAGAGCAGCATTAAAAGTAGGCAAAGGAGGAGCAGGTCCTACCTCGGGAGCAGCAAGGTTGCTCCTTCTAATGACAGGCCACAGGTCAAACATAACAACCCTGCCTGGGTAAAGCTCAGTGAGAGGGAGATGTATATATATCAAGATGAAGAGAAGAATATGAAGAATGAGACACTCAATAGCTTGAAGCCATTTATAGCTGAATAAATAGCAGTCTAATAACAATATTCTAAGATCCATTTAGGAATCAAAAAAAAAAAAAATCCAAGGAAGATTATGAAGTAAAGCCTGAACATGTTTGCAGGATAACAAGCTGTTTAAAAAACAGCTTGTTTAAAAAATATTCACCATACTATAGCCCCACTTTATCTATAGTCTAATTCTAGTCTGGCAAAGAGAACAGATTTTTGTAATATCTTGAAATAAAAGAGTAGGTCATTTCTGTGGAAAATGCATTTTCAACTGAGCCAAAATTTTGGCTGAAAGATGTTCATTTTCCTCGAGTACCTGGGTCACCACAATGAGTTATCAAATCCTGGACATTTTTCTATGCTTTCTGAATTTTTGAGAAATAGTTGTTTTTACTTAAAAATTATCTTGAAAAAAAGGTCATTTCTGCAACAGATGATGCTTAAATTACATCAGAACAGTTATTTCTTGCCAGGGAATGATTCCTGAAAATGAGTTTGCCTTTCAGTGGTCCAAATCCCCTTCTTTTTAATTAGGTATAAGCATTTTTTTAGTGATGTAATTTAAATCAGAGACATCGAAGGCAAATACACAAAGTACAAATCATAAAGGCAGCGAAATATGGCCACATGAATTCTTCAATTTGTTCCTCCTCAGATTACTATCTTACCATTCACTGCAACTCAAAATCCTACTAAGCCTTTCAGATATGTTGGCTCTTTAACAATTTAATATTATATAAAATACATGTGACCAGTATATTTAGATTAGATATATCAAAAACATGGTGTTTTTAGTGGCAGTGTAATTCTTTCACCTTGGGAGAACTAATACCACAGCAGTTGGTCTTCTGCCTGCTTGGTTTGTTGTGCTCTTCTGTTGACTTCCCAAACCAACAATCAAATGGGGATCTGACCATTAACAATTCCTTTATCCTCCTAGACAAGTGATCACCGTGACAGATAGGCAAAACTCCAGGGGTAGGTTACCTTTAGGGCAAGATTTTCCACTCTTTTCATGTGAATGGCAGTGAATCCTGTTCCTGGAGACAGTCACCCAGACACCCAGTGTTTGCCCGCAGGAAGAGCTAAGATCCCTCATGGATATGATACACACACACATACACATTGCAGGCACTTTCTACTCCTGTGGACTGACTGCAGCTCATAATTGACATCTGAAGACCTCTGACCTCCCTGCTAAAATCTTCAAGCATTCCTCATCTATCTATGTAACTTTGGTTAAGCCTGAGTAAAATTTTCAGCTGAGATGATACGCCTTTGAAAAATGCAGATGTAGGTCAAACTAATCATTTTTCAAACTCGTGCTGAAATTGTCAGATCAATTTAGGTGAAAAATAAAAATCTTTTGAACTGTTATTTCACACTGAAGTATTGTAAATAAACTTCTTTGGCTTGAACTAAAAAAAGTTCACAGATTTTAAACTGAAATGAAATGCTTCATTTGGAGAAAAAGAGCAACTTAAAAGAATCACTGTGTATTGTCCCAAAATAACATATTTTCCGATTTCTTGTTTCAGTCATAAAGTTAAAAATCATTTATTCACAGAACCCTACCCTTGGCAGCATGTACCCATATCTTAAGCAAGTCAGAAGAGAGCAGTTACCCTTTAACATGCATGACATAATTGTCAGAATGAGGCTTTCAACAAAGTTAGCCATAATACGTAACTGCAAAGCATATTAGGCTTTATATAACATGAGTTTCAGCAAGACATGGGGTAAGAGGTATGGTAGGTTTACCAGGAAAAAAAAAAAAAGCTCTACTTTTAATGAACAATTAGTCTGATAGAGACACCTATATAGGACCTAGTGCTGTGTTTCTTGTGCAAATGTAACTTGTGTGGCCACAAAAGAAGTTAGTACACTCATAAATAAACATTGCTTCCTTCGGGAGAGATTTTCCACATTTTCTTTATAGCCTCAGGGGACTGGCACAATAAGAGCCCACGGCTCCTCAATACCAGCAAGATGCAAGAAAATAGAAGGAATTCCAAAAGGAAAGCATACAGGACTGAGTGGTTCAGTGGAAAACAAAAAAGGGAGGGAGGGAGAGAAATAAAACATCTAAAGACAAAACAACATTAGGAACTGTTTAGTGCAATGAAGAGATATAAAAGGGGATTAAGAAGAAGAATTCAAGGAAAGGAATATTAAGGCTATTTTAATGCCACGTATTCTCCCAAGAGAAGTTGTGGAGGCCACATGGCTTATGACATTTGCAAATTAAACCAAGTACCACAATCAAGACAACAATCTGGCTGTGTCAGGGAGATGGTCAAGCTGATATAACAGGAGTTTTCCATTTCTAACTCCTACTATCATATAACAGATCTGAGGTGCTACAAATTCCTAAGTGTTTTGTAATATTCACAGAAATATCAGCTTTTGCTTACCATCAAGCATTCAGCAACTGAATACTCTTCAATATGTTGTTCCTTTCAACAATGGAACATTAGAGTGCAAATGATAAAATCATATTCAAGATTTCCATGGATTCTTCTGGAAATAACATACAACAGGGTTTTACCACTTGATGTCATTTTTCCTCTGGAGTCTTGTGGGGAAAAGGGCTGGGTAGGGAGGCAGGTTTGAGGAAAAATGTGTTTGAAGAAAAAAAAAAAATGGAAAAAGAATACTTTGGTGTAATACTTTCCAATCTTGAATTTCACACATTCCTTTTAAGCTACACTATAACAGAAAAATGCTCTGAGAGTTTTTTCCACATGCAATCTTTTGATAAGTCTCAGTGTTGGCTTAAAAGCAAGAGATCAATCAAAAAAAAAAAAAAAGAGCATAAAGAGCATATATTAAAGTAATAGTTAAATAACAGCTTAAAGAAGTCCTCTGTATGGACACTTTAAAATGCCTCTTTCTGTTATTCTACAAAAATCTGCTATCTCTTTGCTTTTTACAAACAAACATCTTCGATAAATCTTTTGTTTGCATTTGCAAAGAATAATTTGGAGGAGGGAGGGCAGGGAATGCAACAGCACTTCATATTTTTTTGACTCATATGTCTTCTTAACTGTCTTAACATCACACTGTGTCACAGACCTGTAACAAAATTCTCCTTGTTTCCACTACTTTTCCACTGATATCAGTCCTGACTCATACAGAAGGAAGCAGAGAATCATCCCCTACTCTAACTTCCAGGTGTATATTGGCCATAGTAGTTATAAGGGCAATTCACAGAAACGATGAAGATGTGGTGATCCCGTTAATGACTCGTTATGGCCCAGATATGAAAAACTGCTAAAAAGTTGGGGGCTCTCCAACCTTCCACCAAAATCAGCAGAAGCCGAGGGGGAGCAGCACTTCGCAGTACTGAGCCTTTTAGCACCTCCAGAAACACTGGCAGAAGTCAACATGCCTGCATGTAAGGCTTGGAATGATGAAAATAACAGTTTTAAATGTCATACGGATTTTCTCATGGACTCAGGAAGCAATAAAACCTAAGTATAGTCCGAATGCACGAGAGCAATATAGCTTTCATCATTTGCTGCAACTTCAGGGAAAACAAGTTCAGCTCTTATAGACAGGCAATTCAGTATTACAGATTTTCAAAAAAGTTCTACTACTATGGGATTTCCATAACAAATGCAAGTTATATTCAAATTTCTGTTTTCTGCAATGACACTGCTCAAAATAATCAATAAATCTGCTGTCCTGAGAATAAATTGGTTTAATTCCACTGCAACACAACTGTCCTAGATCATAAGCTTCTTATTAAACTAGATACTAGTGATGCTAGAAAAAGTAAATAATTTCATTATTTCCTCACAGACTAGTAACATTAGGTAAGTGACTGCACAAAGTCAAGAAAGCAAAGCAATAGAGATGTCCATCAAGAAAAGAAAAAAAAAAAGGAAAGAAAAAAGAATTTGGTAACAACTTCCAGAAAGCACACTGAAATGCAGTGCAAAGGAGAGCCTTTGTTGTGCAGCGTTTCAATTTATAAATCACACTGCGTTTCTTTACAACTTTGGGAGAAGTTTTAATAACATCAGCTGCTTGGAACATCTACAAATAAAATGTTAAATCACAACATGGCTAAAGTGTTATGCCACAACTAGTCATGCTAAAAAAAATATGATTTTTAATTTAAGGTCGGGTACTGCAAACTCATGCCGTAGTTTACTCATAAGCAATTCCTCTGAACTTAAGGAGTCCAACAGGAATCCTTAAGCATGTAAAAGTGAACCACATGTGTAAATGCTTGCAGAATTAGAGCCTAATTTTCATACTGCGTGAGTTTTAAAAGTGTTAGCCCATTTTCTCTTTTTTTTCTATTAGTATTACAATATTGCCAATTAAATATTATCAGTTGACAGTAAGCATCAGTACGTATAAATATCACTAAAAATTATCAGTAAACATCTAGGTTTTCACAACCTGTTCTAAAGTCAGTGAAAGTCTTTCTCAATGGCATAAATCTGTTTCTACTTAATATCTCATAGGACAGAGCTTCAAGGCGCAGGTTTACTAGTTGGGAGAATAGTGAACTATACATTATACTTAATCAACTATAATTCCAGTCCAGGAAACTGTCTCCAACTATTTAAGCATACAATCAGTTGAGCTCAGTGGAGCTGACCATATCAGGTACGTGTTCAAGTTACTGACATGAGTCGGGTGCATTCGTAAGTGCTGTCCTAACAAGGGATTTACGTATAGAATTATACACTTTCCTAATCATGGCCCAGATCTCTTTATACCATAAGATGTTATTTAAACCTGTATTCCAGGACTGGTGACGTAAATGGATTTAATCCAGTATCACTTCAAATTTAAACTTCCTAGAATATGGATTTTGGAAAATCTTCATAACGTGTTGGTGTATCATTCTTTCCTTTTTCCTTCCTCTCTCCCCTGCTCCTAGATTTTCATGACAATCTCTGAAATTCTGGCATAAAAGAACTACAGAAAGACAGAAGACAGAAATTAAAATTTAAAAGAAAAAGCTACATTTATGTCCTGAATTAAATATAAAATGTACAATGCATATTCAGAGGCAAAATGGAAATGAGGGTTTTTAAAACTTTTAAATTTACCGTACATGTGACTTGCCAGTAATGTTGGTACGGATTGTTTTTCAAGAAGAATCTGGTGATGCCTAAATCCTAATACTTAAATACCTAAATCATTTGTTACATTAAACTCAATACAATTTTGATTAAAACTTAAGCAGTGTGTTTATGTCTCCAAATGTGATTATGCCTCCAAAGTGTTGTCAAAGGAATCTCTACTTCTACATGCAGGATTTCTGATCTCTCACTACATGCGAGTTTTACATCAAAGTTCACACAGTGCTCCAAAAGTTCCACTGCAGCCTCTCTAGGTAACAGTTTTCATAAAAATTTAAAGAAGGATATGTTATTGAGACAGATTCTGTTGTAGCAAAAGTGAGATCTAAATATGGTAGATGACGATTTATCAAAATGCAGACAGGGTAGTCTCATAGTGCTTGTCCATTATCTGCTTCCGCCAGGATCTTGCCACACGCTGGATGTTATTGCTTCTCTGCCAATATATTTACAGTTTCCAATATATTACAGTATCTTGCTGCTTACTCAAGGATTTTGTTGGAAGAAAGGCAATATACATGACACGTAAGAAGTTTTGAGAGGAACTGTGAGTTAAGATATAGAACCCTTTTGCTTCTTAACCCTTACTTGGAATGGTGTCTACCAGCGTTTTCCGAACTGCCATCCATGAGGTCATGCTCTGCAGTCCATGAAACCATACTATACAAGAAGAGGACATTATCCTTACAGTATTTTCAGCTTAAATGGCAAAGATATGATCATCTGTAAGAAATGGGCAGACAGAAATCCACGACTGTGAATGTCTGGAAACCACTGGTTCAGTGGTGCATGAAGATGAAAAGCTGGGGATCAAACTGGGAATTTGGCAATATTCATTAAACTACAGATAGCGAAAAATAAAACTTACGAACAATAAAAAATAAGACGTAACAAATAGCTACCCTACCTATCTTTCCTCAAGCTTTTTGCAAGGCAGTAAGACAGATTCTTTTGAATTAGCAGATATTAGCACCTCATTTAATGTGTTGCTGTAGGACTAAAAAGTAGCTCGAGAAAGACAGATCCCTTCAGCACGGTCAGACAGTCTACTGTCTCACTGATAATTTGGCCACATCTTCTTTACTCACACAGGCCAAGAAGAATTTGTACTCCTCTATCAAAAATATTGTTTGCCTGAAATACTACATATGCATTACTACACTGAGTACCTGTTCAGTAGCTTGGAAAAGAATGGGTGCTCATTTTAACAAGTTAAATAAGATTTTCAGATCTATCACGCATGGGATAATAAATTAAGTTACTTCATGCTTGTAAAATTAATCTGGATTATACTGAGGTAATGATCTTCAGAGATGCTGCAATACCACTTCCAACTCCTGCCAAGGCTATTTTGACTGACTTCCTAGAAATGCTTCTAATACTTCTTTACCTTCCAAATTCTAAGATGTTCTCTCTCTTTATTCTTTCTCTTCAATCTGATCTAGAAATCTCTTCATACAGCACGCAACACCACCAGATTTGGCATATCTCAGGACTAACCCAGGCTCTTCCAAGACAGACAGTAAAAGAACCAGCAAGAGGAGGATAAAGTTTGAAAGAAATCACTTATCTTTTTGTTTCATTTTGATATACTGAGTTTAGCATAACAGCAATCTCTCTAAAACTTTGGGTAGAGTTTTATATATGTGGATAAATAATTTTGATTTATTTAATAAGCTAATTGAAATATTTAAAGGCTCCATCTTATCTGTCTGTTGAGGCATGTTCTCGTACGTCCACAAAACACACTTTCAACCTTGTTAATCAATGATCAACCAAACCATGACAAGAATTGGCATTGGCTTTAGGGTGGGAGCAAAAAGTGACCTGCAAAGCTCAGTGGAACATGAGTCAACTGAAGTCATGAGTCAACAGCAGCCTTTAGGTGATTGACTCTGCCTCACCAGTAGGTGTTACTTCAGCCGTTAATGTAGATTGCTGTATGGCTGCAGGGATATGCCTGTCTGCCAAGGTACATAAAAAATATCCAAACCAAACTAAAATCTGCCAGATACTGAAAATATCACATAACACCCGGCTCTGTATCTGCAACAGCATCCAAAGTAATGTTTGGGAGAGCTGACCACAACCACACCCATCTCTATGTCTGCTGTTGAGCCTGAAGATTTTTCATTGACGGCCATTCCACTTAATCATTCAAAGAGGCGCTTGGCTATTTGATTGCTATGATTTAACGCAGTAATAACAACAATCCAGTCTATGGCTTAAAACACTCACAGTATTTCCAAAACTGTTTATTAGCATTGGCTTCTGGTTACTAGCTATTTTCAACACCCTTAACACTCAAGTTCCTCCTCTGGCAGGTCTGAGAAGCCCAAGATCATGTGAAAAAGGCAGCCTTCTTTTCTGATGGACTGAGGATTCGATAACTGCTCTTAACTTTTACCATCTCTTTACTTCATCTCAGCTCCAGCTTAAGCCATCTGAAATGCCCAGCGCATTGTGACTTCAGGTCCAAAATAAAAAATGCCTACAGAACACAGCCTGTATGGAAGGAAATTCAATAGCTCCTCTTTAAATTCCTAGACAACTGCAAGGCCATCACTTAATAGTCCCACCCTTTTGTTGTAATCATAGTCTGAAAAAATTATACTCTAATGCTTAACATGTCTGAGCAGAAGAATATCATACATCTCAGGCTGAGGATTTCTGCCACTCCTTCACTGAAACTTACCTTAGAGCTAGCATATTCAAACTGCTTTTCAAGTCCCTTTCTGGGTATTCTCAGTATAGGTAAGTTCAATGATAAAAGTCTATTTCATCTTATTCTTTCAACACAAAAAATACTTGCCATGCTTTTTTCTTTCAATCTACATATGTCAGAGTTCACAGGAACTGAATCCATACCTTATTTAAGGTTGGTTATGCCCCAACATAAGTCAATATTCTACCATGCAGTTATTAAGATTAGACAAAGCGAACGACATTTCCTCTAGACCATAGGTTTTGTTCAGTAGAAATGATAGTACAAGGGAAATACCCAGTGCAACAAAACCATTTGTCTACTGAACATAAAATGCCTCACTTTGATTTTCTTAAAAAGATTAAGTGAACATTTCTGTAAAACTCACATAACTCTTGTTTACACAGATATAGCAAGCGAAAGACAGTAATATTCAGCATTTCATCTATACATAACATCAATAAAAGCATTTCTCTAGGAGACTATTTTTGGCTGTAAATCCAATGCTTATGAAACCAGTGGAATTGAAAGCAGGTGGGACACAGCACAAGGGTTTCTCATCATTTTAAGCATACAGTTCAGCTCACTCAAAAATAATAAAGCCTCTATGCTTATTCAGTCTTGTACTTCTCCTAAAGCTAGGCCACTCAATTGTGCCAAATAATGTGCTTTCCAACTTGGACTGAATTGGGAACACTAAGCTCATTTTCCTAGTGAACTGTGCTGTACTTGTATGATTTCTACATTACAAACAGGCATTATCTATAAGAAAAGAGAAAGAGAAACTTTTTGAAGTAGTACTATTTGAAATTTCTTATTTTATTCTTGGTGCAATCTTAAAAAGATATACTTGAGACTAAAACTTAATACACATATATATACACACACACACGTAAACAGTACTGTGTAATTAAGTAATTGTGTAAATACATAGGTGCACTCTGCCAAATTATGCATTGTCACGATAATTTATATTTCATCTGATAGCTGGAATGGTCTTTAGACCATTCTCTTTCAAACCATAAACAACAGATAGTATCATCTTCTGTACTCATTACAGATTAACAAGGAGCTAACAATACTTTTATCATGTTCACTTTTGCTAAGAAAGAGATAAAAGTGCAACTTGCATCTCATGCTGAATTGTAAAAGTGAGAAAGAAAAACACAAAGATAAAGCAATTTTTTGCATGGTAAACTGAATGATAGCTGAACTTGTTCAGATAAAAGCTATAAATCAACTTGAAACACTTTGAAGTATTTTAAAAATCATTTTTAAAAAACTTTTTGGTGTCTGTTTTTCTCCTTCCTCTCCCTCTTCTATCTTCATAATTATTTTTAAAATTTGAGTCCTGGGTAGCATCAAACACTAAAATAAGGACTGACATTAAAAACAACTTTTTCTTTGAAATCCGCTTTGCCAAGGAATGGAACTGTCACCCAAGCTTTGAAAAGCGGTTCTTGGGAAAACTTTCTACATTTCTGAAGCGCCAAGGCTGCAGGAGGCTGCAATAACTAAATCAGACATTTTGTTTAAGAACTTTGATTTTCAGTACTCCAGTACATACTATATATATACATATATATACATATGTACTCTGAACCATCCAGAAGTCTGTGATTGCAACTGCAGTTCTGAAATAGGAATATTCAATATTCCCTTTATAGAAGCTGTTGGCATTTGTCATTGGATTTCATTCTGTACTATATGAAAATATAGAAATATATCAAAAATGAAACTTTTCATTAAGTTTCAGGTTGAAAATGTCACTAGAAATGTTCACTAGCTGTGAACAACAGAAGTTGTGAACAAAGGAATTTCTGACAGAGATTTTCATACTCCATCTCCCATAGTTGTCCAGCTGAACCTCTCCTGTTCACCTCACAGTACCCTAAGCTCCCCTTCATGTTTTACTGATTTCTCCCTAAGCAAGCGCCACAAATCTGGCTGGTTTTGAAGCAAGGGTGTGTTTATTCATGTCAAACAGAACAGATAACTATTGAATTCACCTTGGACCTTTTCCCCTAGTAATCTGAATCTTTCCTTTACACACCCAATAATTTCTGTGAAATTTGCATGAAATTATTCTTTTGGAGATATCTACCTCTGTTTTAAATGCATTAGAAATTGGCTGTGTTCAACATAGTCGACGTAATTGGTTCAACAAGGGTGGGGAGAAAAGAACAACAGGCAAACACTATGATTGGATGAGGTTTCAGAGCAAGGTCAAATATGACAGGCATTTTTGTCAGTTATCAAATAACTGGACATTTGGAAATTATCATTTAGGAGGATTCTGGACCAGCCAGTCAAAATGGGCTATTCCAGTGTGTCCAGGTGCCTCACATCAAACAAGAATATGTGACTCTTCAGCTTAGTTTCTTTGCACTCCATCTGCTTCTTGAAAACTTTGACTAAAGTTGTATGAAAAATTTTACATAAACAATTTTGCCATTGGGAAAAAAAAAAGAATATATATATATATATATATATACACACACACACACACATATATATATAACTGATTTTCCTTGGATGAGAATAGCTTTAGCAGAGAGTTTTTAGTGAAACAAAAAACCCTCAGAATCAGAGCCCACATCCTGACATTTAAATATATACTCAAACCGGAAAACAGTCCATATGCAAGCACTTCTGAGCTTCTGAGTTTGTATTAAAATAAGGCTTGTATTCAAATTTAAAAAAAAAAAAAAAATCCTATGGTCTATGACACTAGCTAGCTTTATAAAATGCCATGGCTTAGAAGCAAATGTATTACAAAGGGGGAGTCAATATCCAAAAAAAAAAAAGTTAACATTCTCATAAGAATTCTCATATTGAAAAACTGCATAATTTCAAAAGATGATTAAAAAAAAAAAAAACCTCGAATGGAAGAATTTGCCTCCAGATTCATGTGCTGGCCAGGACAGGGCAGGGCAGTGCACTCCAGCAGAAGGCTCATTCAGCAAAAACCTCTGTCCTGCACTGGCAGGATGGACGTGCCAGCAGGACCCAAGCCAGGGCCTCTGCGCACACGCACCAGCGTGGTGGCGGCTCGGGGGTCCTCACCACGCTCCCTAAGCACAGCTGTTCCAGTCCCCCAGGTGTCTAGCAAAGCTGTAACCCCAGTTCACACCTTTCTGCTCCTGGGCCATTTGAGGGCCTAAGGACGATTTCTGTGGAGCTTGTTAAAACCAATTTCTGGGGGCTGCTGAGCAGCTGCAGTGCTGTCTGGAGTCTGCGGCACCATTTATTTAGGCTTGTACTTAACTCTCTCTCTCTCTCTTCCAAATCCCTTCAACCTTGAACCAAGGCTTGAGAGATTTTTTTCTACCACACCTGCACTTGAGGAAATCCTACTCAGCTGCAACCTAGAGGTTTTCACTTCATCACGCTACTTCAAACCTCTAACATTCAAGTGATGAGAATAATCTTGCATTGCAGAACCAACATTCACTGGCAGCAAGAAACCAGCCAAGAGCCAACATTTTCCTGTAAGAAGCAGGGACTTAATAACAAGCGGCACAGGAATCCATGGAGTGAACAATTCTCAGCAAGGGTGTACAAAAACAGGTGCCTCTTTTCCTAAAGGAAATGATAAGGTCGTTTTTTTTTTCTAAAAGTTCTGCAGGAAGCAGCACTACATGAGTCGCCTCATGCTACCAAGCATAGCACAAGGAAAAGCAGGATCCTTTCGGCTCTTACCACACAACCCTAAACTGCCCCACCAAAGTAAAGGCTTTAATGAATCAGTGGGGAAAGGAGGATGTGGTTATGTGTCTGGCACATGTACACCAAACGGAGTACCACTATGCTGGGGATGCTCTCTGTGGGAATCTACAGCATGCAGAAAACTACTGCAACTAAACTGAGCAGAATTTTACTATTTTAAATGAACACTGGGTATCATTAAACAACCTTCAGAACACTTCTCCTTGCTGGGGTACACAAATTAAGAAAACTCACCATGGTAACACAAAAACATATGACAGTAATCTTCCACTGTTCACAGATTTAAAAAAAAAAAAAAAAAAAAAGGGTTTGAACTACGATGATCTCAATGCAACCACCAAGGCAGATTCCCGGAATAATACAGAATAAAAAATTTCACCCAATAATTTACTCAGCAAGCCCTTATCTTGAAGTAGGGCCTTTGATGTAAAAACACCAAGTGAAGAAGAATGGATCACATCTGTAAGAAAACTATTCCTCACTGCTCAAAATTTGTCCTTTATTTCTAGGTCCAGATTTTCCTTGCTTCTGCTTCTAGCCATGTACATGTGCAATCCAGTGGTTCTAAAATCATTATCCGGTTTTGTTCATCTCTACTTTACATCAAACAAAACATGAGAGGAAGTAAGAAAAAGCTGTAATATACACACTACGGATCACTTAATCTCATGTCTAGTGTCACACAAAGTACAAGATAACAATCTTCAATCTAACACACATTGTCTACTGCAACTGTCATTGCTTTGATAGTGAGTTCAGTTTGTCAATACTAGAAGGATTAAATGTAGATATAGTACCTATCTGAGCAAACTGTCCCACTGCGGATATGGTTTCCTCATTTGTCAACGAGTGGCGACGAAACTAAGGAGGTAGAAATGACGCTGAGTACACTCTGCACTTTTAATTTCAGCAGATTTTTTTCTACAGAAAGCTAATAGTCTGTTGGAGTCTTTTTTAAGTACATTTGAAAGCCATATGACTCTATTTATGGAGAAACTTCACTTTAGTAAGTCATTCTACTGCCAGATAATTTCCCTTGTAAAACACCTGTTTACTTAAACCAAATTTGCTTCTCTGACCTTTTCTACAGAGTACAAAGTCAGTCCTGTGCTATGCACCAATCACTGGAAGAACTGAGCGGCGACGGTGAAGGTCTTGGCAAACTTTATAGTGAAAAGGTCCCCAATGATAAAGATGAGAATTTTCTTCAGAAGAATCAGGTAAAAAATAGCAGCTATCTTTCCTCCGGAGCTTTCAGCTTTATTATTACAAAACAGTAATATCAACAGAACAAGTTTGTTGTTAAGAAATGATCTTGTCCTGTCTGGCTGTGATTTCAATAAAGAAGGAATGATGAAGATCGGGGAGACAGCACATTGCGAGATGAGGACGAACTGGACATTTGTCCAACATCCTATAGGGGCCCTTGGAGAGTGTGAGGTACGAAAACAGATAGTATCCCACAACCTTGCATAGAGTAGTGTCCGTGGTGTAGAAGAGGGGAATCAGGAACCCCTAGATGCTGTTCCTGAACCAGGGGAGGCTCTTTGTCACCTCCAACTGAGGGCATTGACCAAAGATGGTGGCTAGTAGAGACATCTGCAGAGTCTGAGAGATGAAATGGTGCATGGCAATAGAGCAATGCAAGACAAAGCAGCTCTCTGCTGAAAATGGGCTGAGCTGAGGTAGCAGAATTCTTAGTAACAACATCATAGAGTATTAGAAAAATATCATTTTACCACATTCAACAAATGAGGAACAATACCAGGAAGACAGTTACATCCATGTCTCTGTCCTCTTTTAGTACTAAGGCTTAAAGCCCCAGAGTCACTTCTGGCAGCTGCTTTGCAGAAGGTAATATAACCAGAAAAAAAACCCAGCAGCTTCATAATTTAGAAATACACAGACCCTGGGACCAGGTCCCCCGATCGGGTCATCCAGCTGAGAATCAACAAGCTACTGTTGCTTTGTTTCTAACCACTTCCTGACTGTAGTTTAGCTATTTAGTCTTTCGCCACCTGGTTTGTATTTGATTTACAAAAATAAAAATAAACAAACTCAGTGAAGGAACAACAATAATATTGCACAGTATGCAGTTTGTGACCAAAAAGGCTAGGAGTTGAGGCAATACATCCTCTGGTACCTAAGCCACAGGTCAGGTTGGTTGCCAGCTAAGCCAATATTTCTGGTTTGAAGCATTTTCTGAATTCTCTCAAACAATAAGAAGGATTTGTTCCATCACTGAAATAGAAAACTAAATTAAAGAACGGCTGTGTAAATAAAGTGGAAGTTCATTCAAAACCAGTGACCCAGAGGCCAGTTATTTGTGGAATATAAAGAAACTTAACCTGGGAAGAGGCCTTAAAGTCCAAAGCTATATTTCTACTGCTTCCTTCCTCACCAATATATACGCAAGCATAAATGGCCCTGAAATATGAAATTTAAAGAATGTAGGGATTTTCTGAGTTATTTTGCTGAGAATAGAAGTTTTATTTTATTTTTAACTTTAAAAGATAAAAGCTAAATTAAAAGCTAGAATTCGTATTTTCCCGGTAAATAATATTGTATACATTTGTATATAATATTGCAAATGTTTTGTAAATAAACCAATCTATCCATTGTAACATTTTACAGTTATCTTGTAATTTATCCACTTTTAATTAAGTTCATGATCAATTCTTCCTATGCCACTAATCTTCAGGTTTTAAGTGGAATCTATGTTTCCATACATCTACTTAAAGTTGATCACATAGCATATTTTTTAAAAAATAAACATGCCCAACAATGAAGCCTGAACAAGATTTCAGAAGTCAACGTAGAACTTGTATTGTTAAATGAGTTCAGAGACACCCAAATCTCACTGAAATTTGATTATATTCCTTTATATTCTTTTAGCATGGTGATGGGTATAAAAGAGAAAAATGAAAAGAATCAAATAGGAATGTACCTTATAGCCCTAGAAAGTATACAGCAAGCACATTTCATTCACCTGGCAAGCTGTTCAGTTAATGCTCAGTGCTGGGAGTGGGGCATTGCGGGGAGGGGGCATATTTTCTTATGCCTCAAACCAGCTTCATATCCACTTCTGCATCTATCGGTTCCAATTCCCCGTTAGTCAAATTGCATAAAAAAAGTCTATTCCGTGGCAATGACTACATTTATATTCATGTGGGATAGCAGGAAGATTTTAAAAAGCATATGCTGATTTGCAATAGTTCATGTTCAAATGTTCATTTGTTGTCAAGTGCCAAGTAACTGATCCAGAAAACAACTTATATCTATGCTTAGAGTTTAGCATACGGATATTTCCATTGACTGTTGTGACAATCCTCATGAGTTTAAAGTTAAACATGATCCAACTTTTTTTAGTAAGTCAAGCAATTCCAGCTTCTTACATCCATATGTGCCTTAGGCTTCTACCTAAAATATAAACAATTCTTTGGCTTAAAGAAAAATGCTTTTTAAAAATACTTTAAAAGCACTGGAATGGCATTCTAGTTGGACCAAAGACTATTTAGTTCCCATAGGCACTTTCAGAGCATGGCCTGAAGTGAGTATTTAAGTAGTAATAAAGCAGAGGGCAAACTATAAAGCCATGTCCACCCTCTAGCATTCTGCAGCTGGTGGGTTTCCCAAGTTAGTGATGATTTTTGCATCTTTGTAGTTGGTTGCAACTGACTTTTCTTTCACAAACTTATCTAATTGCTTAACCCATTTGTCCTGGGTTTCCATAACATCCTGTGGCAAGGTATTCTATCATTTACGCACTGTGTAGAAGAGTAACCCCTTTACTTGCTTGAAGCTCACTGCCTGATATTTCACTTGGTACTATTAGCTCTAATTTAGTATTTTGAGAATCACTGAACAATCCCGACTGACCTTCTCCATGCTGTTCAGTTTTTCTGCCATAGAAACTCACCTTTCTTCCATTCTAGAAAATCCTACCATGGAGCATCTCATGTTTAGTTTAAATTTTGGCCTTTGGATCTGTCCCCTCTTCCTTTTTTTGTCACTGTTATCCACATGAGGCACTCTCAGCATCTCACCTCTCTATTTTCTAAAGAACTTCTAAGTCTCCTGGTAAGTCTGTCACCTCTACATACCATTCTTTCACCTGAAGTTGTCCCTCCTTGGTCAAGTGGCTGCAGACAGAGAAATAAGGCCTCTGTTCCTAAAACACTTCCAGACACATACTCCTTCCTCACCCCCTGAAGTCTTGTGAGGACAATGGATGTTCGCAAAAGCCAGCATTGTTCAAGCAGGTGAGAGACATTCAACACCAGTGTCGCTAGACTGTTCTCTTGCACCCGTCCAGACCTGCCTCCACCATCACTTCTCAGGTGCCATGTTCCTGCCAGCAGAATGTTCTCATTTGCCACAGTCACAAGTATAAACAGCAATCACAAATTCAAATAGGATTCATAAGCTACGAACCTAATAGGAACCTAATCCCCAAACTGTCACAGAAGCCATTTGAATAATCCCTTGTCTGCCTGGGCTCATCTCCATTTCCCCCACACGTTCCCCACTGAAAAGTGCAGAGATGAGCAGACTAGTTTAGCTGTGGGAAGCTGCTGGCGTGGAAGGAAGCTCTGGCTGAGCTCGTAATGGAAACCACCTGCCTCGTGGTTATGTTCTGCAGAACAGAATTTCTCATTATATTCCCTCTATAGTACTTACTTAAAAGACAAGAGATGTTCAAAGTCATGTTAAAAAAAAAAAAAGAGAAGGTGATTTAAAAAGATAAATAGCCACAAAGATGATAAAAAATAAACACAGGAACCCTTCCTTTTGGTTGGCACGTCCAGCACCTTGGTGGATTTGTAAAATAACAAACAGGACACAAAACGTGATGGAAAAGACACCAATTTCCAAAGTCAGAGGTATTACAGTAATGTCTTTTCATATCAAGATAACGTCATCATTCCAGCTAGTGAGAAAGAAATTCCTTCTGCTTTCAATAACCAATGTGTTGCTGACCTATGGATGCTTCAGTTCAGATTCGCAAGCACTGATCTCCACTGGCATGAATCTCCTTCCTTTTCTCCAACCCAGTTATGCTTTCTAACATGGGTAAAAGTCATGGAGCATGCTGAAAATTAAAATTCCATAAACTGCTGCTCTTCAAAGAAAAACACTTGCAAACAGGCATGCTCGCATTCTCCAGCCCTCAAAAAGTAACAATCAAAAAATGCTTTGTTGCGGTACCAAGGCTTTGGTAAAAGTTGATTCAAATACCAAATATATTAGCTCAGCTTTGAACACAAAAGCTAAGTAAGCTGTCAGAAACTGCAGCCCATCCTTTTTTGGCACCATGACACCATTTGAGAAGGTAACAGTACCTTGTGCTGTGATCCTATCAGATCTCACTGATTCAGCTGGGATAGGCAAGGATAGTACTTACATGGCAAACTTCCAAAGAGGAAGGTGCTGCCAGTCCACAACTGATTACAGAGTAGGTCATCCTCTCCACTCCTTAAATCAGTATCAGACTATCAAGACACAATAGTAACAGAGACTGTGTTCATTAGAGGTGGTAACTCACTCAGTTCAGCATCACAGCACTGTTGAGCTAAACTAAGGTTAAGCAAGGATCATTTGGGGGGGTCCCAAGGGCAAGTTCCTAACCTGTTGCGTCATCAAAAATATGATGGAATTTAACAAACAACTACAAAAGAAGAGTAACAGAAATAAACTCTGATATGCTGTCTAATGCGACTCACCCTGCAGTCTCAGTGGGACTCAGCAGTCACGCTCTCTCCTGAGCTGGTGCGCAGTCGCTAGGTACTATTAAATGCCTACCACATTCCACCCCAGGGGTGGCTCCATTTCAGTGCTGGGTGAAGTGATCCTTATTTAAACATTACTTAGCTCACAGGAGTGCTGTGAAATTTAATTAAATTAA
Source organism: Nothocercus julius (assembly GCA_013398735.1). Classification (NCBI taxonomy): domain Eukaryota; kingdom Metazoa; phylum Chordata; class Aves; order Tinamiformes; family Tinamidae; genus Nothocercus; species Nothocercus julius. Next base: position 2,417,873 of record VZSV01000066.1, on the reverse strand, counting down.
TGCCTGTAAAGTGCTTTGAGGTTCTCAGATGAAAGGTGCTATAGAAATCCGAAGTACTATTAGTGTTTCTAAGGATGGGTGAAGCAATTTGGATAAACTGAAAACCTACATAAATCTTCCCTCAAAGCAAAAGTTTTTGCAGCTTCAGTTATTTTTTATTTATGTTTTCCTTTGTAATACCTCTATATTTCTTGACTTTGCCTTCAATTGGAAGGACCAACTTACACCTACATGAGACAAAGCATTAACATTGCCTCATTCCTTTTAAGCCTCCTAAATTTACCTCTGCTCAAAAAGATTCTCGCAGTTTTTCAAACTGTACTGCTCTCAGAGATCATTGCCAGTCTTTTTATCTGTGATCCATGACACAGACAGAGTTATCAGATAAAATATAATCAGGTCTTGGATCTTCTGTGGATCTACAGTTACAGAATTAGCAGAGCTATCTACTGTTATTATAGAGTTATATGTCTGTTTCTAACTGAAGTGAACAACAACAAAATTCTTCTAGTTGAAATGCAAATAAAAGATGCAAGTATCACCATGTTCATTTTACAGGCAGGAGAAAAAAGTTTTCAGAGAAGAAACGATAGCTTTAAGAGCTATTAAGAGCCCACTCCTCAATTTCTATGAAACTCTTGGCTTTGGAAAAATACAATTTTTGTGTGTGTGTTCCCAAACTGGGACACTTCTGAGACTCTTCTTTCTTACAAAAGGCATGTAAAACCTAGCCTATTTTTATATATCTTATATATTTTCCCCTAAAGTACTATTAAAGTACCCTTTTACCCTGCAGTCAGAGGGCAGCCTTTACGTGACACACAGATGAAGACTACATAAGAAAAACATTTCTAAAAAGCATAAACAGAACATTATTAAAATCATGTTACAACATGTAAAACTTATATCAAACAGAAGGTAATTAAATCCCAGAAATCTCATGAAAATGCTTGTTCTCATGAAATTCCCAGCTTAGTTTCCAAATCAAAACAATATGAATAAATATTCTAAACAGAAAAACTGCAGGAATGGAACTTTCAGTCCTTTTGAGATTTGCCCGTCACTATTTCCTTTACAGTTTGGTACTGAGGAAGGAATTCTGCAATTCTAACACCTGCTAGAGAGTACCAAGGGACACAGGTACCTAAAATGGTGTGGTTACACCTACAGTATCACTCCATTCAATGCAGATTTTCTGTATTGACTCAGTGTAGTTTGCTGGGGTTGGTATCTACTTACAAGTTGTATAACACTGCTGAGCAAAACTGCTTTTAACCTCGCGCACGCATGACTGCTCATGACTACTTTTATGTTACGAGGTAACTATAGACAGGAATGGAAGCAGCTGTGGTCAAAAGGAAGGAAATCCCAATTTCTGCCCTACATAAAATTGCCATGTGCATATAAAAATATACGCTCGGTTTGACTGAAAACACACAGAGTATATATGCGTTCTTTTACGAGAACACAATGCCAGCCAAAATAATACCTCGCACAAAGAGAGTGCAGCACATCAAACATCGCCCAAATATGAAATTGCTATTGAACAAGCAAACAAACACACACCAGCTTAGTGACTGATCAAAACACACCATGTTCTACTTACATGGAACCATCAAGGTGAAAGCTGGTAACTGTACTGAAACATATACACCAAAAAATACCTGCTACAACTTCTGTGGTAAACTGTCTCTACTGGATTGTGGCACGTATTTTGCTTTCCTATGTTGTCTATGGACTGAGAACCATTGGTATAGCGGATTCTGTTCATTTGGAGAAGCCAAAAAAAAACATCAAGGCCACTCCCCACATTTAAGTCGGCACATGTTCACTACATATCTCTTTTCCAAAAACTATTTATATCAGTTGCTTCTCCGTTGTTTTCACCCTGAAAGCTGCACGATATTAATAACCATCTGTGTAAAACAGCGAGTCTTCTGGAATTCCTTTCGTACATGACAGTTCTCAAATCTTGTCCATAAATAACTTATCTCTACTCCAGAGCCTAATTCAAAGGGCCCTTAAAGACTCATTCTTTCAAATCCCGTAAAAATTATACACATTTTAAGTGTAATCCCTCTTACCTCAAAAGGATCCCCCTTTTTCCTGCAGAATACAGACCTAACTATTTTGCGTTAACTGAAACCCTTGAATTACTGCATTGTTCTAGCTGTCCTTTGCTCTGCTGTAACTTTTTCTGTATTTTTCCTCTTTTAAAATAACAGGCATTCCTTGCACAGACCTAAAATTATTTCCCACAGCTATTCCTGATACCTCAATTTGAAATTTTAAACAGTATTCCTTTGCAGTTTAATGCAAACAGTGTTCATACAACGCCTTTCATCCAAAAAGCTTAAAGAACTTAACACTCCAAGCTAAATTTTACCATATCTCCATGAACTACCTCTTTATTTACAAGCGCCTTTCCTCTGGGCAAGTAAGACTATATTCATTTTACAGAAGCAGAATCGGAGGCAATGGGGACTTGAAAGCCTAAGGGCATGGTCTCACCCTTGGCTGAAGCTGACCTAAGTATGGGCTGCTGCCCATACAGGAAGGCCCACCCTTCCTCCTCCTCCTCCCTCATTGAGTGTTCCTGCAAAGAGGCTCATACAGCCCTTCGACCAGCCAACTCGGGGAACTGATTCAGCTGAAAACTAACCTCTTTTCTCTCATCAGGTTACTTTTACTTGAGTTCAGCTGACCATCCCATCGTACAGGAATTCTGGTGTGTCACTAGGAAGCATGGAAAATGCGTGGCAGATGCAAAAGTGCAGCTCCCACCCTACCAGTGGTAGCTTGAACTTAACTACAATTCAGATGAGAGTAAAACTAGCCATAGGGTGGAGATAGGTAAGACAGCTTCTTTAAGAAGTCACCAATGTACAACAGTTCAAAGTTGTGCTCCCACTTTTACCCCCATCTCTTTGGCTTGTCCCCATCCCTTCCTTCTGAAGGTGTTCCAGCTCACCAGACTTCACAACTGATTCAATGCAATAACCCAATGGAGTTGGGTCACACAAGGGCAAGGCAGGAGGCAGGTTCCAAATTGAATTTGTTTTCTCTACTAGGGAGGAAGGAGGGCCGCCCATTTCCAAACCCAGACATGGGCAATAATCATGGAGTATTACAGGCATCAAACCCAGGACACCCATCCCCAAGAGCACTCATAACATACAAATCAGCAGAGACCACAGAGACAGTGCCTGTTATATTTGAATACTACAGCAAGGAACTGTCAAATAGTTGCCTCCATTACAAAGTGTTTTAGAAGCATCATAGCATAAATTATTTCACCTTCTATTTATCTTACCTCCTGATCTAATCTAATCTAATTTTATTTTTTAATGTAGGAACACGTGATGATTTTTTTTTTTTTCAGGGGAAATTTGATTTACTATGTTTCCTTACACAAATGCAAAGGAACAGTCAAGGAAAACTTAGTCCCTATCTTTGGGACTTTTAACAGTTGGTTAAGAAGCCTCCAAAAGCCAATTTTAATACATTACTACTAAGAGGACAAATTGGCTATTCTGTCAACAAAGAACACAAAGACGATGACTAGTTTTGTTACTCAACAGGCAAAGATGAAATGTGACGAATATGCAGCTGATGAAGGAAATGCACAGTGAAAACTTTTTAGGATGGCACTCAGTCTGCTAGCAGAGAGCTCTGCCTTGCCAGCTGCCAGAGCTCAGACAAAGCCTTTGATGAAGTCACAACTACTCTTGTCTCAGTTTCATGGAAAAAAAAAGAAAAAAAGATGATCGTAGACAATTTAATTATTGCAGAACCATTACCATCAGCAGCAGTTTCATAATCTTGAAACACTGCCATTCTAAAAAGCCATTTGCCTGAAAAAAAAATCTCAAAACACAAGAGACTGTCATACTGTCCAAACAATAGAGTAATTCTTATACAATCAGACGCCATAGCTAATTATTCAAAACAAAAACAAACCAGCCCCCATTATTTTTAAACAAGGGAACAAAGGATGTAAATTTTATCCAGAAATATCAGATTTTAAAAGGGGTAAAAATATCCAAAAATCAAAACAGGATGAATATTGGAGACTTTCTTTCACGCTCGTACACGCACAAGACTGATTCTGTGTAGAAGAAATAAATATATATACTGTTCATGTTCCTAACAAATGCAATAAAAAATAATAAGTAATAAAAGCAAACTCTGCAGGAGATGTCTTTCTCACTTTCACTTACATTTCAAAGGAACTGCCTGCTTCATTCACACTCTCTCCCATTTAGGTTAATCAAACTGTATTTTATTTTTTCTTTAGCACCCATAAAGATTAAACTGATATAGTGCCTGTTAAGATAAGTGTTTCAATGTTCTTTCTTCTCACCATTAGTCACGATTTCCTAATGCTGATATTTTGCCAGGAAGACAGAGGAAGCAGTTACAAATGCAAGTGATTAGTACATGTGTGAGTGCCCTGACACACAGTTTTGGTCACTTACTAATACAAATACTGAGCTGGCTTAAGGGCATCTTTGTGTCATTTTCCATTAATAGAAAAATATGAACTCTTTGTAGCAAGTTGCTACTAAGCATTATTTCCTTGACTTCTACCGAGTTAACTTTTCAAACATCTGATGTTTGTTATTCATTTTGTACAGTGTTTGGACGTTCTAAAAACCTCAGTAATCAAAGCAATATGCACATTTGAGAATGTTCTTTTTGTTAGTCTATACTGGTCATATATCAATCATCTGACTACACAGAAACTGCAGTAAGTTCAGCTTATTTTTCTTTAAAGAGAAAGATCAATATGTAACAATTACATATGCAAATATTTCCCAAACACATGGGAGAAAAATTATACAAACAGATACAGGGCAAAATCTGCAGCCTGTTGACCTGAGTAGAGCCAGAATTACATTCCTAAAATTTTGGCTTAAGATATCCCCTTTGAAAAGGTGAAAGAAGTATGAATCTCAAATGCTGGAGCTGGAATAAAAGCATATTGCCAAAGCAGGAAGACAAAGAGGGCTGGAGAGGAAATGTGACAAAGAAAGCACACGTAGAACTGAAAATCTGACGGGCCAGCGGGAGAGCAATGATGGTGGGTCTTGAAGGTAAATAAAACCGGTGGCCATTAATAAAGAAAGGACAGATGAGATGCACTTAGTTTGCAGTACTAGTAGTTTGTAGCACATCAGACATAAGGGAACGGGAGATATCTGGATATTAGCTGTCAGAAGGAGCACTGAACTAACAGGGGAGCTCTCGAAGAGCAGGCTGGTAGCGTGTCTGACCCGAACCTGAGGTGGGCGCACAGGACGGCTTTCTCCCTTCTGATGACTTGTGTTTTGAGATGGGGGTAGGAGTGTGGAGGTTTTCGAGGTCTGTGTGGCAGCTATGGGGAACAGATGCAGTAAACATAGGAGGAGCTAGCCCAAGGCTTGAAAGTGAAGCGACAGCAGCATCTTAAAGAGAAAGAAGGCTTGTTCCTGTGAGTGCCTTGAAGAGCAACTCCTGCTTCCAGGGTGGCTGACCTACATTTGGATTGCCTCCAAAAGGGAGTTCTGCTCCTGGGGTTTGGGAGCACCTAGTCTCCAGGAGAACATTGCTCTGGTTGACCTGGAATGAGAACAAAGCAGAAAATATTTCCTTGCTTCATTTTACTGCAAGAGAGAGTTGCTGCTTCTGGTGCTACCTACTTCTCCTTAACAGGAGCAAAACTGTTAAAAAAAAAAAAAAGAAAAAGAAAAAGAAAGAAACACTACAAAACCTGTCAGTGGGGAGCCACAGAGACAAGCTACCCTGACCAAGACATACCACCACTGATTTTAGACAGGTATTTTTTAGCTACATTGGAAAAAGAAGAATGCTTCTTTTTTTTTTCTTGAGTGCATGCTTTCTTTATAACAAGCAGAAAACTAGCATTTAAAGTAAAAAGGGCAAGGTGCACTCTCCTGTGTGCATTCTCTTTCTAGGATCCATAAGAGCCCACAAGATGTAATTTTTAAGTTTGCTTTAGTTTACATCCAAAGCAATGTCTCTGCACAGCCTGTAACACAGGGAACACAAAAGTCACTTCAAGGAATTTGCTTCCACCGCCAGTGCAACTTTCAACTCTGCCTCTAGTGAAATAACCTTGTCTAAACCAGATATTTTATACTCTGTATAAATATAAGGCCAACAAAAAAAATCCCATTCTGTTCCATGGAAGGACTCAGGGAAGGGATAAATTACAGAGAAAAAAAAGAAAAAAAAATCAAAATGCAACTAAGAGTTGAAGCGAGGTGAACTAGTAATGCAGCAGGGTACAGCTGGCACCCTGCAAGACATTTCCATGAAGTCGACTATTTTTTTCCCTTAGCAGACACAGGAAAAGGCTATCTGAGCATCGTATGTCTTCTTTCGAACATAATCAGATATTTTGAGCCTGAGTATGCATAGAGGGAGAGGAGGCTGGTGTGACAAGATAATACCTGTGCCTGTGTCAAAGCACTCACCACAAGCACAGAAATGTGTGTGTTTTTGCTTGTGCTTACTCCTAAAAGAATAAACATTTGAGCTCTGTAAGAATTATAATCCAATGCAGAGAATATATCAACCAACCTGATAAAGATTATAAAATCTATAGAGAGTAAAATTATGCAACCTAATATATTGATGAAATATAATTTATACTATCAGTCTTCTATTAATTCAGATACATATTGGCAGACTTACAGATAAGAAGCAGCAGGAGGTTATTTGAAAAGATACCATGTTAAACCATAAAACAAATGCGTAACAAAGCACACATCTTTTACTTTAGACTTAGCAGGGAAAAAACAGCACACCTTACGCTGTGGAGAGAACAAGAATGTATTTAACACTTGTTTGATTGCCCATAAATAGTAAGCTTAGTCTATGAAGATTTATGACACTAATTCACTAGATTATTTATTTTAAATGAGGTATTTAAATCAGTTCACAAATGGATTGTTCCATGCCAAATTGGATGGTTCACAGGCACTGTATAAAGATTTTAACATAGTAGCTCATTTTTGACAGAGGAGGGGAAATAGTTGTCTTTTCCCTTCCCCACCAAAAAAGAAAAAAAAAAAAAAAAAAGGCTTTTCTATTAGAAATAAAAGCTTGAATCCAGGGTGACGGCTCATCTCTCCCTAAATCTAGTCATGTTTTTTTAAAAAGCCTCTGAAATTATAAAGAGTTAGGAATTATATACAAAATAAAAATATGACAGAAAGGGAAGCTTTCATCTCTCGTGGAAGCAAAGACTGTTTTTGTTGATACATATGGAAAAAATTAGACCCAATTATATGTTGTGCTTTGGCACTGGGGTTCCAACTTCACCACAGGCTTATTTTTTTCACAGATATACCATTACAGCCAATTCTACCCTTGAACATTTGAACTCAAACCTTGTAACACAGGCATTTTTGTTGCTAGATTACTTGTACTCTGGATGAAATGCTCTGTGTTGCCATTGTACTGTATTTGGAGGTTAAAAAAGGGTTATCTGTGTAGACTCAAGAGATCATATATTCACAATAATATAATAAACTTAAAGCCTCTTACGAATAAAGCACACTTTATCAAAGCATAATTTCTGATTTTATGAATTAGACTGTGCATTAAAAACCTTGATTTTATGAGCTAAATATTTACTCAAATGAAGTTTTTTAATATAGCAAAATCATTTTACCTTATCTGATAAATCTTTGACTCAGGATTGGTCCTATTCATGTTAAAAGGTGACTGAAAGGAACTAGTATAGCTAATCCTACAGGCCAGAAACCTTGGCTGACAAAAGATGAGATTTTCAAGAGTTGCACAAATCTTTTTCTCTAACAGCCAGATATGCTAATATACTATAAAGTCTAGGGACAGCTTAAATATGACTGGCCACATATTGACCAAACTAACACTGTATCTGGCACAGACAGACTGGATGCTTTCATTCCTCTGAATTTTTTCAGAGGAATAACATATCCTTAGCCAGTCCAAGGTTGGAAAGTGTCTTCTTTGATTTCATATATGCAGAATATCGAGGAGCTATCCCTCCTTTACCCTGCAAATGAGACAATCCAGTAAAGTCCTACAGCCAGAATTTGCGAGCCCTTTATAAAAATAGCACAAATACTAGCATTTATCCAGTGTATTATGCCAAAAATTAAATGTAATTGTAAATATTGTAAATATTTGGAATCAGAGGCAGGCAACCCCAAAATTCCTGAAACAGGTAAGGTACAAAGACAGAACATATTTTCAAGGATCTAAGCATAACAAAACCAAAACATGATCCTTCAACAAGAATGGTGACTAAAGCTTCTATAATCATTATAAACTCAGTTTCATTAGGGTTGAAGCTATAAGGGACTATTATTTCAGGCCTGGAGCATTAGACAGCCAGAAAGAAATAAAGAATATGAGAAGGACAGTACACATCCGAAGAACGTACACCAGAAAGTGACAGCAGCCACAAAGAAAGAAGTGAATCAATGTAATGTTTGACAGTAGAGGACTAAGAGATTAAATTTTACTAATGGTAAGAGACAGAAGAATTAAGACAGTCAGACAGAGAAAAAGAAAAAAAAAAAAGCTTTATATAAAAGGTATTTGTATGATCTGTAACCTGACGGAGATGATGGAGGTAAAGTCATGATGAAGAGAAGACCACAGTAGTCAAGGTAATGCATGATGACGCTGAATAGCAATCTAAGTGGAGTAGAGGTTTTAGAATACTAAATTCGAAGAAACAACAGAACAAGTAGGAGGGAAAGAAGAGAAAAAAAAAAAACACATGAAAAGTGTGAAAACGTTGCTTTAAGGACAATCAATAATACTTGAAAACTTTCAATCAGAGGTCTATTTTTAAAGGCTTTGAAAAAAATTTTCTTTACTATTCTTCAGCTGCCCTGGAAAATGTGTAATAATTTGCAAATCAAAAGATTTCAAAAAACACTAGTCAATTCACACACCTCTCTGTGGCTATGTCCTTATAAAAGGGCAGACAGTATTATTTTATTATCTGAACAGAGAATACAAAAACACAGCTACCTAAAAGCTCTTCATTAAGTCCTCTGTTGCCCAATCTGACATATCAATGAAGACCATAAAAAACTTGAAGATAGAAGCTGTAAGGCTGTGATCAGGCTGTCTCTACTCTAGAGGAAGAAAAACCCAGAGCAGATTAGGCATCAACAAACCCATCTACAGTATCTTCTCAATGGCTGTATACAGCCTAATA
>VZSV01000066.1:2379109-2399460 GCA_013398735.1 Nothocercus julius | reverse complement strand
AGCCCTGCGCTGGACTCTCTCCAGCAGCTCCACATCCCTCGTGTCCTGGGCAGCCCAGAACTGGACACAGCACTCCAGGTGTGGCCTCCCCAGGGCTGAGTAGAGGGGCAGGATCCCCTCCCTCGACCTGCTGCAGACGCTCCTCCTAATGCACCCCAGGATCCCATTGGCCTTCTAACAACAATATTAATTGGTTTGTTGACACAAAAGGAAAATGAACACCAAGCCTTGCTTCCTCAAACTCTCCTTTCAGCAATTGTTTTTCCTCAATCTCTCCTCCTTTGTTTGTCTTCAAGTCTGGCTAATTCTAGCTGCTTTCTTCATGCTTTTTCACAGTGTTTTAGGATTCTGCTCTCTTGAGCGTGGGTGCGCACAAACACACATAAAAAAAAGAATGAGTCTCATTTCTTCCCTTACATTTGTTATCACAATCCTGAGAAGTCCCTAGCTTGCAAGGCCTGGTCAGTGCACAGCTTTCCTTGCAGCCTAATCCTTGACTGCAAGAAAATCAGACCTAAATGGCTTAGTCATTTTCTGCAATTGCTGAGCATAAGATGCATTTTGCTGTTCCATTTTTTAGCCAAATGACAGGACTCTGACATACCCTACAGATTCCATAGTGCATCCTTGTCCAAGCTGCCCCAGCTGCAACATAGCAACACTATTCTGCAAAGATCAACAAAATAAGAATCAATTAAAAATGGACAGGGAAGAACACTGTAAACCTAACTGCTCCACATTAACTATACTGCCTTCCTGATGTTACATTAGACAGTCAAGATATGCAAGGGGGAGCAATTGCCCCACAACATACCAATTTAGGAATTTCTTTATTCACAATTAAAAAGAAAAAAGTAGGAACCTAGATCTTAAATCTGTCTCACTTACTAAAACTAGATACATTTAGTCATTGTTTAAAACAAATTATGAAAGCATTTTCTTTTAAAAATGGGTAAGAATTATTTACAAATCTGGAAAATTTCCAAATAAATACTTAGATTTCTTGAAACAAATTGTTTTGAAAACATCTGTAAACTGTAAGTCTTCAGTTTTCTCACTGTACAAAAACAAACCCATTCCCAAGCTGAGCCTGAATTTACATCACATTGCTGAGAACTTAAACTGTGCTTATTTTGAGCATGCTGGTTCCCACCAAACCTGTTTTTATGGGCTTCAGAAACAACCTGTTTAACCAAACAAATGAAGATATTTCTAACCACACTTTAGGGATGTTCTCGTAACAGCGCAGCTGTTTTGTACCAAAGGAAGCTGACCAATGTCATTCATGGTTACAGCTAAACCCATAAATCTCACCAAACCCAAGAATATCTTGATTTTGCAGCTCCCTTATGAACAGTTAGGAGATTTTTGAGGCTATGAATACTGTGCTTTATACTACAACTACAGAGAGATTTTTTCGTAAACTCACAGAGTAATTCAGTATTCCAACATGCTGCTCAAAGTGGGCTCAGCTACGAGCTCAGACCAGACTCCTCAGGGTTTTTCTCAGATGGGTTGGGAAAACTCCAAGGACGAAGCCTGCACAACCACCCTGGACAACTGGACGCCCAACTGTCCTCATGGGGACTTTTTTTCCTTATAGCCATAAAGAACCTCCCTGATCTCAACATATTTCTGCTGTCTGTTGTCCTTCTGGCCTGCACTGTTGTGCAGAGTCTGGCTCCATCTCCTCGATGAGCTCCCGGCCGGAGGCTCCCGCTGGAGCCACCGTGCCTCTGGGCTGGACAAGCTTCATCCAGCCCCCTCTCCTCACGGGCAGAGGTCGCCAGCCCCACCACCACAGGGGACCTCCCCTGAGCTCATTCCCATTTCTTCTGGTCCTTCAGGTGTCAAGGGGCCCAAGGCTGGATGCCATATCTGCATGTGGTCTAACGAGTGCCGGACAGGAGAGGATGATCCTTCCCCTGGATCCACCAGCAGTGCTGGTCACGCGGCCGCAGGTGCTGCCGGGGCTTGCTGCTGGCTCGTGCTCGTGGCCTGCCAAGACCCCCAGGGCTTTTCTGCAGAGCTGCTGCCCAGCCAGCCCCTTCCCAGGGCTTCGGGAAGGGGCTCAACTTCTCCAGGTGCAGCGCTTTGCATTTGGCCGTGATTAATTTCCTAAGGTTCCTGTCAGCCCGGTCCTCCAGCCTGTCTAGGTCTTTCTGAATAACAGGCCTAAAAGCTCTCACGACCTGGCAACCGCTCGCCCAAATCTGATATCACGTGCAAGCCTGATGAATGCACAGCCCATCCCCTCCGCCTGGTCATTGATAAAGATCTCGAATCCCCGATTCATTCAACAGATCTCCGATAGACTAACTGCTACCCTTCGAGTCCAACCACCTCATCAGTTATTGCCCCCGTTTGTGCACCTGTTCAGACCATGAGGCCACAACTTAAATACCTTTCGACTTGTTAGCCCAGCAAGCTAAGTTCTTATGGCAAACCTTTTATTTTATAACTTTCAAATTGCAAATGCTGTGAAAGAAGCCTAAGACAGGGAAGCCAAAGGTTCTGTAATGAATTTATGCTGCAAGTGGATCTAATAATACACAACATAGACTTTTTCTTTCCTGAAATATGACCTCTTATTCAGATAGTAAATTAAAAAAAGTATTTATTCAATTTCCTTCATTCTTTTTCATTTTTATAGATTAGCTCGTGTTATCCAAATAATATTGCACCATGCCTAATTTACAATACAACCATTCCTATACCAATTAAGTATACTTAGTTCACAGTAAACAGTGAGATGGGAAGATCTTATATGAACTACACTAGCAGCGGCATAACAATGTTCACAGTGATTTTTGTTCTTTAGATTTAGATTATATGCCTTTAATACTTAGACAATTGACCAGGTTGATATGCAGGTTGTATTGCAACAAATCATATATATATTTGTTCAGAGGTTTTGTGCAAAAAAAACATTCACAATATTTAAGCCAGGATTTCCTTTCAGTCTCAATGACTTGCAAAATTGACTTTTCCTCTTTTTCAGCAATATTTTAATACCAGTCTCGTGCAAATAAAGCTGCTAAAGCAAATCACAGTTACTGCCTTATTTGAGTGGGGATTTTTTAAGTTATCCTAAATGCAGCAAAATATATGCTGTTTTATATTTTCAACAGAAAACTTTTTTCTTTTTTTTTTCCCCCTTAAATTATTGAAGATAGCATCTACTTGAGAATTTTGAAGGCTATTAACTATTTCATGGTTATATAATGAATTCTAATCACTCCTGAATTTATCTTAAGATTTTTTTTTTTTCAGATCAGCAAATCCAAGACTGTGAAAGCTTCAGTTGCCTTCTTAGTTTATAGGAAGATCTTTTCGAGTAGAAAGCACACTGTTCCTATCTACAGAAAAAAAGGAGTTAGTGAACTCATCAAACTGGGATGCACAGAAAGAATATCCTTGTTTCCAGTTACACACAAGGAAAGACTTAAACTGTGGTTGTTGAGGTATCTTGCAAAAGTCAACATTATCAAACATTTGGTTCCTATTGCAAACTTTGGCAGAGACAGCTTAGCGTAACAACCAGTAGTTGATCCACTTGTTTGGAGTGTAGCTTCAATCTTTTAATCAGTAATATTAAAAATTACAGTTTTATCACCACAAAAATATGAGCTTTATTGTTGTACTTAACTCAGTCACTACATCACTACTAAGAATGGTGTATGATTCCAAGTACAAAAGCCAAACGGATTTCTTCGGCAAATTGAAATATTTAACTGGCCTATTGGCTTTACAGATTTGCTGCCATCTTTATGGGATGGTCTGTACCAAGGATGAATGAAGAAATAAACATCTATATCTCTGACCTGCTGATTACACTGAAAATAACTGATTTTTCTTTTTTATGTGGGTCTTTGGGACTCTGACATGCAAATCAAAAAATAATGGTGGTTAGAGACCTGTTGATCCCACCAATGACAAAGCTTAGGTCAGAAGCACTATGTATTAGAGTCTGTCAGGAATCTACATCAATCCCAGAAGAATGAGAGGTAACTGAAACTAGAAATAGAGCCATGAGACAACAAACTCTGGGGAGAGAAAAAGCATCCCTCGCTTGAGCAGAGGGTTGGACTAGATGATCTCCAGAAGTCCCTTCCAACCTCAACCATGCCATGATTCTGTATCCTTTGAGAGAGAAAAGGGCCACCTTTTAAGACAGACAACTCAGCTATAGGAAGTCTGTAAATAAAGAAGTCATTGATTCTTATCCAGGCAGACAGAATTCCTCTTCAGAAGAGGAATTACAGACTTTTAAAGAACAGACTTTCAGCTCAGCTCTGGCTATAAAGACCAAACCGACATCGCATGGAAAAGAAAGCACTTAAAACCTTTCAAAGCTATCAAAGATTAGTCCCAAGCATGACTGTTAGTTAAGATGGAAACAAGATTCAATCGCTATTACTATTCTTTTTCTTCTACTTAGACCTATAACAAAAATGTATCTAAACCTACTATCATTTGGACACTATTCAGTAAACAGGTAGAAATTACTCATAATAGGCCCACAGAATTCATTGCCACAAAATTGCAGGTAGGACGGAACTTCCAAACACTTTAGAGTATCTATAATCAAAACACTAAAAATTATATGAATATTATGATGCAATGGGATTACTCTTGTAATCATTAAATAACCAGTGTACTTATTTAACGGATAAAGGCTCCCGAGATCAAAGGCCAATGGATAAAGGCTCCCCAGATCAAACACAAATCTTTGTATTCTGCCACTACCATGAGTCCTCCATGACAGTCTCAGTGTGTAATCTGTTCTGGTGTTCAAACTCTGCTCATCTGAGAATACATTTATCATTCAGCCACACTTTACAGCATATGATGAATCATATCTGCTTCTCTTTTACCACATTGGATCCAGGTTGCTGGGAAGAAAGATTAGTCAAGAGTACAAACCACAGCATTAACAGAACAAGAGTCTTGGATCTTTTTTTTGTCAGAAACATTACAGGAAACCCAGAGACAGGCAGTTCACATTAGGAAAACAAGCTGATTTAAGAAAGTATAAATACTGGTTCTAAACTCAGAGGAGTTTGAATATTGTATAGCCATCATTATAATCCTCAGATGGAATGCTATGTGTGATTATCTAAGTCATCATAATTATTCTCCTTCAATTTTTTTTTGGAAAAAAAAAACAACTACATCAATACACTTGATTATAACAGCAAAGAGTTGGCAATTGGGAACATTTAAGGTTTGTCTCCATATGCTCCAAATGAAAATAATGCAGTTTTTTGAAATCCGCAACAGAGATGGACAAGTCATTTCCCCCCATACTTTTATAAAGAGGTGATCATTCTACTATTTAACATTGTTCTGCAAAGGAAGTTCCAAAAATATTACTATGGATTCATATATTGCTACCTAATACAGGATGTGCTTAATGCTAGTCAATGTACCTCAGTTCCATTAACACCTTCCTTTAACTCCTTACTTTATTAGCAGGATTCATAACTGTCAAAAAAAAAAAAAAAATCTCAAAAACAAAGTCCAAAGACAATTACTATTATTGTAAATGGCATAATGGTATCAACATAAACTACATTTACTTGACCACAGCTAACTGTGAACATCAGATGTGATTTAGAAGCCATACATCTCTGGATAGATGTATATAACACTGTTCTGTGACTTTTTTTAAATGACTGCTTTGGTTCTGCAAGTTTGTGCTTCAGCTAAGACTAATCTCAGCACTTTCTCTTGCCAGGACCCAATGACACATTCAGCATCTTCAACTCCTAATGCATCCACAGCACTTCAACCTTCACCTTCGTGTCCCCCCTAACAAAACATTTAGGAGATTTGGGAGTAGTTGCTGTTTATTTCCTTTCTCCCTCATGAAAATGATAACACCAAGTCACCATCTCTGGCGCAGCAGCAGTGCTTGGATGTCATCCAGAACTTCCTGAATTTTTTCCACAATGCTGTCTTGCCTTATTTGAAGGGTACAAGCAGAAATTCTGTATTAAAGGTGAATGGCTCTTCTGAAATCTCTGATCCCTTACAGCAATTTCTGTTAAAAGCTACACGTTCACTTTGCTTTTCTAAAGCCATTCACTAGCCTTTCCATGAGGAAAAATAAATCTTCTTCACTAATGACCTCTAATCATCATATTGAGTTTAAAAAAAAGAAAAAAAATCAACTCTGTTTTTCCTTTGATTTTGTCTCTGGAGCATTGGTTCCAGTTAATACGTAGTGCATCACTCCCTTGGCTAACCAGCACTGGCTGGAGGTGATTTATCCTACTGCCATTACCAAGGTAATTTGCCATGTATCATTACACTGCTGACCAGTGATTTGGGACTCCCAATAGTATCACTGGGATGTAAAACTAGTGAGAACCTACTATATGAAAGCTGGAGTTATTACCCTGCTCCTGAGCTATTTAAGCCACTTTTAGGAGACCCTGGAGCTTGCTCCTTGAAGTGCAGTATTTATTTTCCATGACAATTACAGACTTAAAAGCCCATGGCCCGATCCAAAGACTTCTGTAGTCAATGGCAGACTTTCTACTGATTTCCTTTGCATCAAGGCTTCACACATCATTTGCTGAAATTACAGCCACCATATTGCCCTATTGCCCAAGTCACAAATGACAGCTCAAAAGGGGAGAGCCCTTACGCCCAGCCATACTGCTGCTCACAGCTGTGGAGAAGAGGAAAGCTCTACAGAGCTACTATATTGCCTCCTCACATTCCGGTTAAGGCTCACATGAAGGGCCTTAGCTTTCAAGTCCTCAAAAGTGTCGTTTGGAAACAGCTTGCTCTATCTCTTGCCCTTGCCCCTTTTTTTTTTTTTTTGAAATAACTTTTTATTCCACAGATTAGCCCAGTGAATAGAAATCTTGAGTTTCAATGCTAGAAGAAAATGTCCTTTTCCTTCCAGCTGCTCAAGATTCTGTGATGGGGCCATTTCTACACAGAGCTTGTAAGCATCAGCTCTGACTTCTTTCCTACAAGAATTCTAATTAAAAAAATAAAAAAAATACCTAGAACACCTTTTTTTTTTTTTTTTTTGCAAATTATCCTAACCAACAAATTTTAAAGATTTTAAAACAAATATAATCTATGTACAACTATTTCACTCTGAGATACAGGAAATTTTAAAATACCCCTAGACATGTTTTATACCACAACGATTGTGAATATAACCTTTCTCTCGTACAGAGGCAGCTTACCGAGCCCCGAATCTGTGATTTATCCACTGGGTTTGCTTCATATTTAAAAACTCATGTTGTACATTTAAAACATCTGTTGTTCTGAAAGCTCTTAGCTACAAGGAGGGAATAGAATCCAAAAAACAACAAGGTCATAGTATGGCCAAATCATTCCTCAATTTTACTTTTTTATTATTTTTAAAGCTGCTTTGGGGTTTATGAGCTACAGAAAGTTTGTTCCATTACCAAAAGGAAATGAACATACACCTCAAAATGACTAAGAATATTTACAGCACAGACTGTCATCAGACAGAACTGGTGCTTTCAGTAGCCATAACTGAGCAATGACATATAATAAGGGCAATCAAGACAATACATTGTGACTAATAGTCTCAAAGATCTCAGTCCAGTATCTATAATTAAAATTAATTTTCTTTCTAATATTAAATTATATCTTTGCCTCACAAGTCATATAAATGATTTCCTTTAGCATCAAGCATACAAAATAAAAATCCATTTTTCTCTAATAACAGTGTTGAAAAACTGAAGTACTTTAATAAGTGAAAAACCAAAACAGCAGCAAAAAAAATCATAAGTTAACTTGCTTTTCCCTGGAGCAACCAGAATATTGAAAAATAAAGAAAAAAGAAAAACACATTAAAAGATTAAGTATGAATTTTGGTATGTATGTAGATTATATTTTTGCACATAGCAGAATGAAAGCAACCTCCTAAAACATTTTGATTTTCTACTGCCAGACCATGAATCCTCCTGACCTTCCTCTTGACTCTAAAGCTAGCATTAGGATCTTTCAAGTTGAATATCCTTGTTTCACACCTACAACAATGACATATGTTTAAGTTATTACATTATGCACATGTTCTTATGACATGCCAGGAGTTAATGTTTCTGAATTTTAATGAAAACAAGGGCTTCCTATTACCAGTTAACCAGTGTATTGCACATATGAATGCTGCACAGTACAAGTGCTCAGAAATTATATGCACCACCAGTATACTTCTTTTGCTAGTGCTAGTATTTTCTTTGTGTCTAGCTTTCAGACTGGGCTTATACAAACACTTCTGAGGATTCTTCAACCTTATTTGCTCCACAAACCAGATCTAAGCACACCTTGGGTAGCAGCTGCATACAATCCTTTTTGTAGAATTCCATGAAAAGGTCAGCTAAGCTTGTTAATGTATTTAAAGTGTCTGTTCCATTTAAATCAAGTTTAAAAAATGGAATGGAGACTAGTAAGAGAGAACAATTCCACATAAATGAAAAACATATGGAAATGCTCAATAGGTCAACTATGTAAAAACGTGTTATATACTGTGTTTATAGGTATTTTATTCACAGGCAAGGTTGGCATTAGGGTTTTATTGATATCCTGGTGAAAAGCACGTTAATCTAACTAAGGGTTGCAAACCCCTTTTCTCTATATTGCAACGCAGACAACATAATAGCACAGTAACACATGATTATTTCAAAAAATATTAGCTTGCACATAATTCACATCATACTTTGATTGCAAATCAATTCCACTTTTGTATCTGGATTTGTTTGCAGGTGACCTGTACATATGATATACCTCATCAAAATCTTCTGCTATGAACATTTCTGAACTTTAAAACTGCAATTATATTTCCAAAATCATAATCCTGTAGTGCAGGACCATCTTCAGCCAAAAGCACTGGATATTTTACTGCAACTACTGAGCCAGCCTAAACCAAATAAGATAGTGCTTGATTTCATGGTGCCTGAGTGCAAAATTTGGACAAAAGCAATAGGCTAAGTATAAACATGAAATAGCAAAAGAAAAAAAAAAACATGACCACATAGGAAAGACCTTAAAGGTACAGAAACAATCACCTCCAGCAAAGAACTAAAGGGAGGAATTTCATTTGTACATAATCTTTGCTTTCAGTGTAACTGCGGATACGATGGCAAATAAAAACAGATATAGGTGCACTGTGTATAGCAGTCTCTATTCTTGTTTCATTACAAAGAGGGTTTAACTGCCCTGTGTTCCAGGGACTTGTCTGGGAACTCCTGAAACCCAGGGCAAGCTCCTGCTAGGTCTGCATCTGATTAGACTTTGGATTTGCAATCATGTATCTGAACACAATCCACATGAGCCCAGCTCAGGAACCACATTAATGCAGCACACCGCCTTTGTCTTTACCTCTAGAAACGGTGCCAGTGAGCAACTAGCTAGCTATGCTGGTACCAGTTACATGTCTCAGTGTAGCACGCAGGATTCACCTTAAACTGCCACCGCAGTAACCTTCTGCAAGACGGCGAGTGCATTTAAGGAATAAAAGCCCTACACGAATGCACGAGCAGCTATGGCAGGAAGTTGTTAGCTGCTGGGCTCAGGATTCAGAAATCTGCTTTCCATTTGCACCTGCTCCAGCCAGAGTCCCCCTAGTCTTCTCAAAACAAACCTTTGATTGAGGCTGGGAGGTGTGATAGCAGGCGTGACTGTCAAATAAGGGGAAGCATGTGTGGGTTACGTCCTTTCTCAGACAGTATTTAGTTAAGAAGCAGCCATTGATACCGGGTGGATTTTTTTTTTTTTTAATCAAAGGGCACAGGGTCAAATTTAATATGAGCAATATACCTGCAGCATAATTGATGCTATACGCCAATATACTTGCTATCTGCACCCACAGCAAACATGCTTAATACATAAAGCTACACTATAAAACTACAAGATCAACCTATGCTTAGCACATACATATGTGTATGTTATATATAATATATCCAGAACAAGACTGTACCACTCTGTTTTCCATTTATTAATTTTTAGACAAACCTTAGAACCAAAATTCTAAAGACAACAAATCAAAAGAAAACTGTCTCCTGTCACAGAAAATTCTCTATTCTGGAATTAAAAGTTCAATTTTGTAAGTAATATGAGTAAGAAGAAAATCTGAGTACAAGCCGGTAGCCCCTGCTCCTCAATGCCACCACACTAAGTATCAAAAATTTTCAAGCCAAACCTTATTTCTGCAGGTATAATATAGCACCTTCAATAAATGCAGGATGAGGGAGCGATATAAAAGAAATAAGGAAACTAAAGTTCTGAAAATCATCTACTGAAAATACTTCATTCCATTTGTAATATGTTGAAAGAATAGAAAAAATAGAATTTTATTTTGGAGGCATAAAAAGGATATTGACCTACACCCTTCCAGAATGTAGCAGATAGGCTGCAATCAAAAACTATAGGCTGCACAAATGAATTAACGAGAAAGAAGCCAAACCTGGGGCCAGGCCATCATCTGCTGGAAATACTCCACTGATTTGGGCTTTTCTCTTATGAAAAGAGAAGATCACAAACCCTCAGATTGGAACTGCTGTTACGCCACTGTTCACATAAACAAATACCTCAGTTTGCATGTTCGATTCAAGTGTTCCCAGGTCAATATTCTGCAAGTAATCTAAAATCATGTTTTAGCCACTGAGTATTCCACTGAGAAGGAAGAGTAACTAAACATCTGACGATGAACCCACATGCTCCAGAAGAGCACAGTCAGACTGCAAATGGAAACACTTGTAAGATGGATCTGTGAGCGCTTCATACCAATACACATCACCAGGAAAGTGAAGAGAAAGACTGCTGGAACCCATCTGTAGTGTTGCTTTTTAAAATGGCCGTTAATAATACGTATTTGTTATAGCAAACTTTTTAGATAGAATCTTATCACCTGGTTTATCAATCAAAAGGCGTGTTTCCACAAAATATACTTACCAGCTCCTAAAAATCTTCCCCCTGCATCCTCCTCATACTTACTCAAAATATAAATTACTTTTTTTCATATGTTATTTTCTTTAAATTATGCATAACAATTACAGCAGAAATTGAATAATACGTATTCTACATTTCCTTTTCAATTTGTGCAGTGTCCAAAACATTCTTACATTTCATAAATACTATAAAATAGTATTATAAAATACTATACATATGTACATGTATATGCATGCATATTGTATATGTATATATGTATGTACATGTGTTTATATGTATAAACTCTGCACTTTTTCATTTGAATGTCAAATCAGTAGCAACCAAGTAAAAAGGCAGAAAATCTAGATTTAAAAAAAAAATCTGTGCAAGCTATTGACACTACCCTCAAGAAAATATTAGATGTATGCTACATATGAGCTATTTCATTGCTGCCTATATGTTTATACACACCAGTGCTGATGTACCTATATGGACGATTTCAGTAAAGAAAAGCTTCCTAATGGGGTAATAATTTCCCAGGGTTAGGCTTCAGAACCTGAGAGCGATACTGATAAATAAAGCCCCATACAGTTAGTAAAACATTTCAGAGTAAGACAAAGTTTAGCACAAGGCTCCCTATATGCTACTCTATGCCCCAAATCAAAGCCGGTATCTTGTTCCTCCCTTTCTCCTTCATTTTCCTCCTCTTATTCAATGGAGGTAGTGATTGAATGGAGGTGGTGAATGAGGAAGTGATTTCAAGTCCCCAGGACCTGCAGAAACTGGAATGTGGTAAGTAAACACTGTGGTGTAAACTGGCTAGTTGAACTTCAAATGACTTCTTCGTTCTGAGCATTTGTTCCCTTGACCTTCCATCCAGAGTCTTGTGAAGTAACAAAACATCACATTAAAAAATTATCATTTCTCTCAGAAATTAACCTAGGAAGATGCATATAATAAAGAAGTTGCTTCATTAGCTTAGGCCACATAAAATCTGGCATTTCAGGGTGTCTCAGGAACCAAACCAGACAGGGGCTGAATGTTGCTATACTTTTCCTAAATTGAATTACCAGAATATTCCATTAATATTTAATTTTTCAAAGTTCATTCTTTTACGATTCTCAAAGATTCTGATCCAGTAATGTTGATGAAGTGAATCACTAGGGATGTCCTTGGCTCTTTTGTCAGAGGTGCTTCTTCATTACCTCTAGCTCTACATTGGTAGGCAAATTTGGGGAGACTTAGGAGTGTGGAGTGAAAAAAAAAAGCAAAAAAAAAAATCAAGAGCAGACAGGAAAGAGGAAGGTTCAACAGCAATGGGAGAGGACTCTGAATTACATCTTTAGTCCTGACATCATTTTTACTAAACTTTTTTCACATCCATGCCCCCTCTTCCATTCTTTCTTCTGAACTTTGGGCAGTCATTATTTTATAATTTCTGATCAAATATTTTCTAAGATTCAGTTACTTTCTGCTAGGGCACATTTTCCTTTCCCTTTATATTTTTAACTTCCAAATCTTTTTGCAAGCTCTATATATTTAAAATACCACACAGAGAGAATTTAATGAAATGTCATACATGAACTACAAGTACCTAACAGTTCCAGTAATGTTCTCCACTGATGAAATGGACTTATATTGAGCCCAGTAAATACCTGCTGCTAAGCAGAGGTGCTCAGTTTCATTCTGAATATGAATACATGAGATTCCACACAAAAACAGAAAAACATTTTAAATTCCTCCAGTTCTTCCCATTGCAACACAGTTTAGATACACAGGTTGCCCAAGATAAATGATCAGCTTTTCTTGTGATACACATCTAATTAAACAAACATGCTCTTGCTATTTTTGCCTCAGAAACGCACTTGAAAAAATAAATTCAATGAAGATAGCCATGCAACATGCAAGAATATGCAACGATTCAGATGAGGAGATTTCAGACAAGGAGACAGTAACATTAAAAATCACCAGTGAGGGGAAGATGATAGGAATGAAAGACAGAAACCCATACAAACTGAGCGTGGTGGAATTTTTCAGAGACAGAAAGATAACAATAGAAAGCTCAACACAAAGAAAATGAGAGGAGTCACTGAGTTCAATCAGAGGGCCTCAGTGGTGGTACAGGAAGTATTATTTTCAACAGAGTTTTGAAGAACTGAAACCGTACAAACTCACTCTCTGGGATTTAATCTGAACAAGATTTTCAAAGGTACTTAAGAGCAACTCTGCTTTTGTTGAATAAGAGCAAAACTCACATTTTTAAAGACACATGAGCTCTTGAATCAAACATTTAAACCAGATACATTTTATTTCTTACATTTTGCAGTAACTATCAGTAGACATCATATATGTGGGGAATGGGTAAACTGCAAGGATTTCATGTAGTCTTGTCAGAAGATAAAAAAGAAAGATACAGGGAATGGGAAAAGGAAATCTTGTAATGAAAAGCTTGATACACAGCCCACATCCATGAAACCAAACAGTTTTCCCTAAACATCTGGCTTTCTTTGAGGGATTTTATGTCCATAATACAATAAATAAGTCAGGTTTAGGAGTGCCAGTTTATTAACTATTTAAAAATGGCTAAGCCATAGCAGCTGCCTGGATCTCACAGCATGTCCAAATAGACCAAATGTTCCCTGTTGGTAACAGTATATTCAAATACAAGTATTACTGTTATGGATTGATACTAATAAACACTAGGTTTAATTTTAAATGGGGCTTAAAAATCCATTTCCTTCCCTTACCATTTGCTATTTATTTTTCAGCTACTGAATATTCCTGGACAGTTAGCAAAAATCTTAAACATTTCATCACTTTGCTGCACCATAGAAGTCTACGGCTCTAAAATTACAATATTTCTGAATTAAAGTTTCTTTTCTGGAATTGAATAGGTAAACACATACCATGAAAGTATATTTTTCTTTTCCAGTTTCCATTTTAATTCATGCCTTTTAGTCTCAAATCACCAGGTCTCATCATCTGTACTGAGGCTGAAGGATGGTGAAAGAACAAGCTTTTAAGGTCACTCCTACTTCCTACTCTCTTGAATACAGCTTTCACTCTTACGATCTTACAAGAACAATTAAAAATATATATTTTGTGTGTATGAATTTAGTATATACAATGTGTAGTGTCCAGTTCTGAGACTGGGCAATGTTCACAACCAGTTTGGTACAACCTTTGACCCTCTGGGTACTCTTCTGGGTTAGGCCCATGGCAATTGTATTGTAAAGGAAATCTATGGGTTATAGAAAGGCAGTTTANTTTTTTTTTTTTTTTTACCAATTAAATTTGATTTAAATAATTACTGTGTATCAAGTGCAGAATATAGAAGGAAAAGTTAACTATATCAGTAAGTAACTATAACTCTAAAGCAGCGAGTGCTCTTAATTAAATTGAGTCAGAGTTCCTATAACCTGTTTAACAGGTGGGTTAGTCCTGTGGTTATTTTGAATCTACTAGAGTAGATTGTACCAACTAGCATTCTGCTTTTAGTTGCCTGGATGTGAAAAAAAGGAAGTCAGAGAAGAGCAAGCTCTTCAAAAATAGCTGTGTATGATCACCATAATGACTGAAAAAGAAGATGATGGAGTTTGTTGTGTGCACTTGACATATATACACACACACACACACATAAGCATATCTCTACTCTTGCAAAATGTGCAAAACTTATCAAGAATTCCAGTGTCATTGACACTCATCTCTCTGAAAATTAGACACAAGATCAGGCTGCAGCAGGGTTAATTTTGGAAACCCAAACACGCTACAGAGGAGACCACTGGCTTCTCTCCACAGTCTGACTCCAATGCAACATATCTAAGGATTTGGAGCACTAGGCTGCAGTATGCAGTCTAGTATTTGAAACATGAGTGGAACATTTTTGCATAACATTTTCATTGGGATAAAAATATGGCAATTAAAATAATTTAAGTCAAAAAGAAAGAAAAGAATTTTGCTTAAAAGTTTTTTTAAACATCTGAAACTTTTGGAAAATCATTTTCTAATCCAAGTTATGGTCTGCATCAAAACTAAGTTAACTAAATGGAATTGTTCTTCTCCTCTAAGAGACACTGCCAAAATTACATTTCAGATTTTCAGCTTAATTTGTTGTGATTTATTACTAGAAAAATCAAATTTTGGAGCCTTACAAAAATAAAGTATTTGTTACTAACAATCAGTGCAATGCATACTGAAATTATCAGCAGATTTCTTGGCATCATATAAGAAGTTTATTCGAATCAGAAGTTGATTCGAATCAGCATGCTATAAAAGGCAATACATTTTGGAAAATGCCATTCTTCAAAGTTTTCTTTTCACCTATAATACTATAAGCCAAAGTTTCTTTTTACATTTTATACACTATTCTGAAATGCGTAAGAAATAGACATTTCTTATTTAAAGCTCTTAACTCTAGGGTATTATTCAGAATCAGATCTAGTAAGAAAGAATCATCTTAACAATTACGAGCAATTACCTCAGTTATGACACTGTTCTTTAAGAACTTTACTAAGCCTGTGGTACACTTGATATATGTTCTGTAAACCATTATTTCCCCAAGGGAAGCTGATGCTCTCTGAAGCTCTGGAGCTGCCTATAGGCTACCTCCTCACCAGAAGCACTTTCTACAGACCTGCAAGCATGGTGTTTCCTTAACCTATTTCAGTGAAAGCAAGCAAGGTTAACTTAAGCAGTTTAAATGGCAGGTCTTTCTAAGCAAGGTTGTCTTGTCAGATGCAATTTAGGCAGCACTCAGGAAGTAGCTTCACTCACAAACCTAAATAGTTGGTAATCTTAGATGGGGGAGAAAAAGGGGAAAGAGGGAGAGATGAATGATGGGCATCTGTGGAAAGGCTGGGGGTTTTGAATGTGCTTATGAATGAATTGCACTTATGAATTTCTAACATGTATATCTCAGGGATTAGAAATCTTTGGGAATGAAAACTTGCCTTGATTGATTAAGGCATCAGATGCAGAGTGTTATGCTTGGTCTTGTTTCCCAGTTTAATCTCTTGTTGCAGGACTCCCCAAGGCTCTGTTTCATTTTGTTTACACAGCCCAGCAATAATACATCACATGTGGCAGCACAAAAATATTTTCATGTAGATTACAGGGGTTTGTGTAACTCTGAATAAGGCATTTCTCCTGTTTATACTTCACAACCAGACTTTCAAGTTTACGTGTGAATTTCGTAACTGAAAACTTGCAAAATTGCACTCACATAAATAGAAGAAAATATATTAACAGAATAAAAACTCATCTGATTTGGTTTTACTTTAATTGTACTTATTTCAATGCAATTACGTCAAGACAAAATTTGATTCAACTACCCATTGTAGATTTATTGCACGTGCCTTCATAAACAAGAGCAAGTCTGTTCCGCTGGTGATCACCCAGCCACGTAGCCAGGTCCATAGCCTAATTCCACATATCTTTGAAGAAAAGCATTCCATTTACTCATTCATTATTATAATATTTTCTAAGTACAGCCAACTATCAAGAATAGTATCAGTTATATTCTTTAATCATTGCTGATCCCATTTCAGAGTAAGATGCAATATGAAGAAAGTCCTCATTTTCTTTTGTAAGCATGACAGATGCCTACTTTTTGTATTTTTAATATATATATAATTCAGCATTGTTCTGAGGAGTCCTGGGTGGGTCTAGGAAAAAATCCTCTAATGATTTCCATTGCAAATCAAAGGCGAATGTTTCAGATTGCAATCTAACAAAGTCACATCATTTTACAAATATTTTTGGAAGGAATACCAATTAAAATTCATTTTGTAATTCCAGTGGAGAATAAGCTACATTTACAGCTGCAAATCCAGAGGAAAAAAATATCAGTCGACCATTAATACACACGCTGTTAGCATTCACCATGCCACACAAAAAATACGAGAGCATAAAAGGAGAAAATGCGATTCACAACACCCTTACTTAAGCACTCTGAAGAAAGACAATTTATAGGTAGTCCAGAAACAAGTTGGCTTTCTTTAATTCATACAAACAGACTTCATACATGAGCAATGCAAAAGGTGGTTTTCTGCAAGCAAAGAGAAGGCAGCATCTAAAACCTCAAAACTGAAAGCAAGAATATCTTCAAAAAACTCATCCAGAACTAAAAATCCTGTTTATATCTATTTTACACACAAATATAACCACACTATTATATATTAACTGTGCCTATGTGTTTATAGATATCCTAACACACTATACAATTAGACCATGACTTCAGTTCAGCAAAGTGTTAAGTATATGCTTAAACTATTCTGAATTTGGGTAATAATGATGCATTAGATTTCATATGTTTAGCACGTTTAACAGCTTTGCTGAATATGAGTATGTTCTTAAGGTACAGGGTCAGAGAAGACAAGATATGTAAGAAAATGAAAGTTACTTAGATGAGTTCCTCTATACTGACCTAAGGTTCACATACTGGTCTGTTCTAGACTCCAATAAATTACGTTTCTTTCTACTTTGAAAGCATGCTATTTTAAATAATATTTATGTCACCAAATAACAAGCCAACATGAAACATTTCAAATCAAATTATCATATGTGTCGTGTGCAGAGGCATCAAAAAAATGTTATTGATACTCTATATCACAAGCATTAGACTCAAGAGAAAGGTATTAAGAGTTAATCTTGCAATTGGTCTGCACTGGTTTCTGCTACTTCCAGCATGTGTTTCAAGACAGATGTACTTGCTTGTGTATATTCCTTGTGCCTATGTTACTCTCATACTGTAATATAACATATTAAACCCTTTACTTTCTCTATTTTCAAAAGCAGTTAAATAAAAGCCAATGAGCCAGTGACATTTTTAAAAGAAACAGTACCAGGCGCCCAAATTCCATTACATTTCAAAGGAATGAGAGCGCTCAACTCCCTAAAGGTCTTTAATGTAGGTTAGCTACATACCATTTATCAAAACAGTAACTATTTGATCCCCACTTGTGTAAAAAAAAGATGGGTGCCAAGAGGCAGTTTCAGCATCTTGAAGTCAGTGATTTACATATATCAATTTAACCTTATATATGGTGCCTCCACAGTCATTACCTAATAACCGCTTTATTGCTTCCTGCTAGGGGCACCTCCTCCACTGTACCATAGCCATTAAATAATACACCCAGGCTCCCACACCTCTTGTGCATCATGGCTCTATCACTGGATCACTAAACAAGCAGTTATATTCCTAAGCTAATGCAAGTTCAGAGGAGAGAGAGGAAAAAAGAGAGAGAGAGAGAGAGAGGAGAAAAGAGAGACAGAGAGAGAGAAAGCCAAGAGAGAGAGAAAGCCAACTAGACCGGGCATGATTTATCCTTTAAAAAAAATGCAGGGAATTTTCATCGGATGCTATTAAATCCATGGGGTGCATCCCCAAAAAATTTATACTGATTTCACAGCTGCAAAAATAACCTGTCTAGTTCTGCACACTTTCTTTGAGGAAAGAAGAAAACTGAAAATTGGAGGTTCGCATATTTTTCAGGATACCTCCATACTGTGCCTGAGCATGGCTCCTTAACCCCATCTAGGCAGCTTTTCCTTCTTGACTTATGTGATTCTTCCTATACTCTGTAGGAAAAGCGATTGCTGTTCTTATCAGCGTGACAGTAGAGTGTAACATTAAACACAAAGGCAAAGAACACAAAAGCTTTAGGCAACTACTCCCTCAGTATAGATCAGTAAGAAAGAAACTAGGAGCAGACTCCAGAGGTTGACCTCATGTTGTTTTGTAACATAAGCACTTTCCACCCAAAGGGCAGAAGTCAAGGAGGGTTTGATTGTGGAGTCAAAATAGTCCTATCACTCTGTTATTTTAGCCTCCCTTTCTTCCTCCTGATTATTCCACTCAACATAATCTACAGCGCTTAGTGATAAACCTGCTGGCGCACAATTTATGGAGAAACAACACTTGACTCGTTTTCAGCCACTTATCTTTTTCAACAGCCAAAGAAAAAAAAAAAAAAAAAAGACATAAAATGCCCTCTAGTATATATAGTGTCTCCTTGGCGCCTAGCCTGTTTTTGTGTGTATGTGTGTGTTTTCTGTTTTGCTTTTGGTATGGGGCATCAAGATTTTAGGCAAAGCAGTAGAGCAACAGACAAGAGTTCTCCAGCCTGCCTGAACATAATACATGTTTTTACAAAGAACTGAAGGCAGCTTGTAATGCATGGCTGACTGTGAAAGTAACTGCCAAGAGATAAGATCAAGTATCTTTACCTATTTTGGAGAGACCAAAGGCATTAACTCCATGCCATTAATTAAGAATTAGTATCTCCTTGAATCTAATTCAAACAAAACGGAGATAATTCCATTATAAGAATAATTTAAGGCAACAACAACAACTTTTTTATATAATTAGACAAATGTATGGAAAGAAAAGGGAAGGTTAAAAAAAAAGTTTTTAAGGAAGGAAATGGCTGTCTCATTCTTGTGAATTTGGGTAATAGCAGGGAATGATGCTGGGGAAAAAAAGGCAGAATGTGAAAGGTATTTTTTTAATTATTTTGGAAAAAGAAAGTATGCCACTGACTGACAAAGCAACACCTGTATTCTTGCATACTATTTTCCTACAAGTGCTGTTTATGAAAAGACATGCTTGTCCTAATTTTATAGTTGGAAATCTGAATGTAGGGAAAATAAAGCACTTTTGAAAAAAGACAACTGTAAATCCTTAGCACCCTGGCTCTGTTTCAAATTCACTGTTACTACTTGGACCTTCTGAAAGTCGAACAGCTATATCATCACTGATATAACTCAAAAATAAGACATATTCCCCTCAAATTCTAATTCTTAGACCAGTGCTGATTATATATGTAGATTCTTACAGAGGTAGCCAGTGCTATATTTGGGTTTCTCTCTTTCCCTGTTCAATAACATAACCGAGAAAGAGCTAAAAGACCTCTGGGAAAGTGTGAATTGGCAAGTGAACACTGGATGGACAAAAAAAAATAACTCCTCTTGTAGGCCACTCTCTGAAAAGTTATGGGTAAGAGAAGTCGTTCTTATGGATATCATATCTGTGTTGATAAGATGCCCTGACTTCTGCTAAGTGACTTTTAAAGTAAAATGATACTAACTCAGGCATGGAGAGTTTTAATTTAAATCAGAGAAAGTAGAGCAACAGTGATTTTGCACAAAGAAACAAACATAGGAAAAAAAATGTTATTTGCAATTTCATTGCAATTTCTTTTTTTTTTTTTAATGAATTTCTTTTCTTTTTTTAGCCTGAGCTACAATAAGAATAAGAATACTTGGGCTTGGGCTTATGAGAGTAATGTCAGCTAATTCTGACCACGTATTCTGCATACACGTACACACGATGTGTCTGCATAACACACGAGCTGGGAAGAACCCCACTTGGTTTTGTTTGACAGGATGAGTTTGAAGAGCTCCAATTGACAAAAACAGTATTTAAAAAA
>VZSV01000066.1:2351274-2379044 GCA_013398735.1 Nothocercus julius | reverse complement strand
TTTTTTTTACATTTAAACTAGCTTTTAATCAATACCTCCCCATGTGGTTTCAAAAGTACAGCATCTATGGTCAACATATGGTGACCACTGAAGTTGACCATTAAAAAAATAAATCAAATTTAGCATACTTAAGAAAGATGTTGGCCTTCTGAGAGAACAAAATGGAGCACTCTGTGCTACACTTTCTGCAACACAGATCTCCTATCTGCTTTTAATAGCTTTCTAACAGAGATTAAAGGACTATAAGAAATAAAGATAATGCTGTCCTAAAAACAACTGTACAGAAATTGCACCTACAGACAGTGGCAATAACTTGACTTGGCTCTTACATCAATAGGAGTGAATATTGTTGTGTGCTGGCCATATGTGAGCTCTGTAACAGCATTAGAAGTAAGAAGGAATAGCCATGGGACTCATATCTATCTGTTTTTGCAGATGAGACAATTTATTAATATGAGAATCCATGGGAGGCATAGCTATAAATCTTGACTGAAAATTATACATGGAGACAGAGAAAGCAATGGGAATTATTGTAACACTTTGAGCCTAACAATGAACGTCTCATAGCTGCTACAGCATCCATACAAAACGCCAAAGACATAAATCACTAGACTAAATGACAGTGAAAAAGAAAACTTTTATTTGTCTACAGGATGATTTAATTAGAGAACAAACCCCTTACATTATATCTATTGAGATGTAAGCTTTTTTGCTGTTGCTGTTGTTGTTTTGGTTTTTTGTTTTGTTGGTTTTTTAAATCTGTGAGATAGCAGTTTTCTGAAGATTTTTTCTCTGGATTAAAGTGGAGAGTTATCCTTCATTGTCCTGGAGAGCACAGTGATATATCAAAGGGCTTAGGAAAGCTATCTTTTAAGATATTCTTCAGATATCCCATAAAGTAGAACATCTGTTATTGTGACTTGACTATACTGCACTGTCCTGCCTCTATATGCATTTCCAAAAGCAGGCAGACTCAGCCCTGTAGGAGAGTGCAGCGTCTCCTTTTGCAAAAGCAAAACATTTTACAATATTATGTAGGACATGAGCTTACAGTGCTAGTTAATAGACCATGATGCAATACATTTATACAAATATATATATGTATATACACACACACACACACAACTTCACAGAACAGCAGGGCAAAAACTGCAGAATCCGGGTTCAAGTCAGTTCGGCCAACAAGCCAACAAGCATTAATCACTACCTGTGTTATTCTCTGGAGATGGGAAATCGAGCAACTACTCTGAAACACAAGATATCTTTAAGGCCAAACACTTGATATTCCTATTTCTCTCTTTGCGTTCAGGCTCCCCACAAATCTTACCTCTGCACCAGCAACAAGGTCAGGTTCCTTTCAGCCCTGCCTCGACCAACCAGCACTGGTATCGTGACAATATTGCAAAGGCAAATGAAATGGGTAAGACCCTGGGCCAGGCAGTGTGCATGAACTTGAGGTTGGTCTCAAGGTTTTCTCTTCAGGGATGTATGTCGGCTACCATGGATTCAACAGTAAGGGTGATCAATAGCTAAATAGCTCAAAAGATGGCAAATCTTTGTGCTTCTTGTGCCGAGCAGATGTAGATAGAGCTTCGGTATTCCCATTCTCTAACAGCAAAACCAAAACTTTTCAGTTCACTAATTTGTGAGTCTTAACGACAACAGTGAAACTTCTCACTTAGGCACTATACCAATAAAAAAATTATGGTCTTAATCCGGAGACCCCTATGCTCATGCGCCATGAAACCTGCGTCATATATAATCTAACAGAAACACCTAAACACAGAAAATACACAGTAGGGCTGTCTTAGGTGGAATTTAGGTTACGTACATTTGAAGCCTGGCCCCCAAAAAAGAGACTCAAGTGACTAAGCTATCTTATTGAGTTGACAGAGGCAGTTTTTTCAAGATGTAATGCAGAAAAGCTTACATAGTGAGCAGGAGCTCATACAAACAACTAGTACTACCAAGCAGTAAGACTAGGCAGCACACATAAGGAAGCAGGGCACGTGTGTGCACCTACCTTCTGCAGTGCCAGCCGAGAGCATACATCAGCCCATTAGGGAGGTGGAAGACAGGAATATGTTCCTCTTTTAGCCTGAATAGAACATGTACTTTGCCACATTCTACAAATGCTAAACAGTCAGGCTGCTGCCAATTTTCATCCTCTGACCTTCTGGACACGTTAGGCACTTTAGGTGAGACAAAAACCAAAAGCCTTCCCAGAAGCACTATCAGAGCACAGTTTTTACTGTCCCACTGACTGAAGCAGTACTTAAGCTGCAGAATAGTTAAGCTTTGAGCATGCAGAAAGTACTGCTTTGCATGCACACTGACCCTGTCGTCTTGTACTCCATTGCCTTCTGTATTTCCTCTCCCTCCCCCCTGTTTTATGCTCCAATGGAAAATTCAAGGAAAGCTGCTCCCAGTTCGCACAGCACCCACTTTAACAGTGCTGCGGCCTGTGAAATGGATCCTGGAGCACTACAAAACCAAATAAAACCACCACCACCAAGCCTGTCAGCGCAACTATATTTTAATTGATTAATATATTTTGGTGAGGCATGGTTCCCAATTGCTTCTTAAGCATTTTCTCCTGCAGACTTAGAAAATTTCAGTTTTCTAGACTGAATTAAATGGCTATAATCGCCCCTATTTATGCAAAACGCCTCATGGGCGGATCCGGTGCCACTGCACACTGCCATGGCTCCCACAGAAGAACAGGGATAATGTACAGCAGCCTCAGCCTTCCTCATCAACACGCCAGTGTGAGGGCATGGCTCAACCCACGTGTGCTTCAATCCTCACTTTCTGTGGAAGAAAATATTTATGCGTGCAGGTACCATTAATGAAGCTTCTCCCACATAGCTCGAGCTAGTGCGTACCGGGTGGTGCTGACTGCCTGGGAGACTCGGAGGGAAGGTTAAAATCTCTTTAGCTCCTCTCCTCTGCTGTTGGCAAAACCACCCTTGTGTTTAGAAGGCAAGACCAGAGAGGCTGGAGTCCACAGGACCTCGCAGGCCTGTTCAAGGTTTTGTCAGCAGTAGCTGCCTGCCACAGATTGGTCTAGACGTGAAGAATTTAAGAAGTTTCCTTGTAACCCCCACGGGAAACAGACAACTGTGAAAACGGCTGGAATTTCCTGATAACCACAGTGTGCTGCCCTGTACTTTAGAATAAACAACGTTGACAGAAATACTGAGCCAGAAGTAGACTTTACCAATTTGCTGCAGCAACAGGGAACTTCCACCTACGTTTCACTTTTCCTTATTATGAGAACTGGCATGTGTATTGTGAGAGGTTCCTGACATATTCTCATAGGTTCCCACACTTACAGAAGAGAGTACGCATGTAAGAGCAGAGAACATACAGCAGGGCAGATTTATTTAGAAAGCTTTTAACCTATCTTAATGGTTCTTTCATTACATATCCTTATGACAAATACTATAATTAATACTTTCTTCTGCCTATTTTATATAGGGTAATTACACCAATGCAGTATCTCATGTACTGTATGAAATTATGTACAGGGAAAAAAATATTTCAAGCCTATCTTTTCCTCAGAGCACAGACTGCAGGCATAGCAATGGCTTCATAACTATTTTTTTGTTTTTGTTAATCAGCACAGACCCAGCACTGTACTGCCAGGAAGACCAAGACCCCCACATACACACACCTCAAATCAGCTCTATTCTTTTTTTAATACTAGTAATTCATAGACTTAAAAAAAAAAAAAAAAAAGCTATTTTTTTGCTACAACTCCACCATCATCTTCATATAAAACTGAAAAGAGACCTTGAAATGTCAGATAGCAATCATTTTTATATGAGAAATATAGTGTCCAAACCCTCAGGCTCAAAATTCAATAGGAGAAAATTCCCAGCAACATGCTTCCACTTCTTCATAATCAAACCCCGCAACCTTCAGAAGGGTTTGGCTTCCCCAGATGAACCTAGACTGTAGAAGGAAGAAGTGATCAAAGGAAGAAGTGATCAGTTCAAGTAGCTGCACGCTCACTCATCGGAATGAATGGGAGATGGGTGCTTGCCATGGTGACAGGCAAAATCTGTTGTCTCCTCTTCCTAGCTTTCACATATTCAGATTTCATCAAAACCTTACTTCAAGTCTCCAGAAAACTCGTGCAAGTTCACCCCTCTATCAAGATTAGTCTGCAAAATCAAATGGTGAGGGAGCGACATCTACCAAAGTAAAGTCCAAAGGCAGGTCAAAATTTAGATCTCCACATGAAAGGTCTGTTGACTTTGCTGCTTACTCTACCTCAAAGCAAGGAAAGACCATCCCTCTCTCTTTCATTGGGACTATATCCAAGTTGAGGACACCTCCATCATTTTTTCCCAACTGAACTTCAAGTTCAGCTAACAAAAACATACCATGCAGCAGACCTGCTGAGAGTGAGGGCCAAAAGAGGCATCAAAAGGAGGCAAATGTTCACAAACTGCACCAAATATTGCAGTTAGGCAGAGGTGCTGCAGGGCAGCAGCTACACAGATCACACCGGCAGCAGGGTTTTAAGATGCTTCTCAAACCCCTTGCTATGGCCTTGCTGAGAATGCACAACACCAGACAGAAACCTAATCACTATCAGCAGCCAAGCAGAAGAGAGAACAGACACCCTCAAGACATGGATCACTTCTTATCTTTTTATATTGCAGAAAACTAGCTCATCTTAGGAATTACCCTTGCATTTCCAGGAAACCCCTGCCATAGGGCAGCCATGTGAGATGCGGAGCCGCTAGGGCCTTCCCTCAGGCGATGGAGACACGCCACAGGTCTCGGAGCAGCTCTGCAAGGAGCCGTTTCACATGTCGGCCCGAGCCAACGAAGGTGACAGACAGAGCGTGTGCACTGACGTGCCTGCCACGGGGAGAAGGTTACTCACTGCTCCCCGTGCCAGCTGGAGCCCAGCACGGCCTCAACGAACGGGCTCAGGGCGGCGATTATTCCTGGTCGCTGCTGGCACAAAACGCTTTAATCTCTAAACGTTGCTAGCAGGTTAGCGGGGCCTTCCCTTAATAAAAAAAATGTGAAGTTTCCAACTACGAAAAGCAGAACAAAACAGAATGGGGAAAAAAAAAATATTGATGGTGTTGTTTGCTGCTGGCTCCAAATTAGGAAAGGGAAACAATAAAAGCAAGCCCGCTTTCTGTGGTCAGTTTTAATTGCCGAGATCTTGGAATTTTTCTCGGTGCAAGTTCACTCGGCAAAAGGTTTCTTGGAATGTGTGAGGGAAACATCAGGCAAGGAAGTAACTTCTTGTCAGACAACCTGAAGAAACATGGCCAGACAAGCA
The DNA here is from genome assembly GCA_013398735.1 of Nothocercus julius. Lineage (NCBI taxonomy): Eukaryota > Metazoa > Chordata > Aves > Tinamiformes > Tinamidae > Nothocercus > Nothocercus julius. Next base: position 2,373,733 of record VZSV01000066.1, on the reverse strand, counting down.
AGATGTAACCAACTTTTGCTTTGCCAGGAAAGTTGTGTGTAAATGCCACTGAAAACCCTGAAGAAATGCATAATCCGTACTGCCCAGTAGTCTGCTAAATTCCTGCTCTGGCCAGGGTCAGTGAGGTGTGAGCCATGCCACACTTAGTAAAAGTGCTGATTTCTGGATGGGTGTGAATGCTATCTGGGTCTTGATCAGGGCTTTTTAACTAGGAGATCTCAATTTTTTTTTACCATATAGATGAGCATTTGCCTTCTCCTACCATAAAGAGGAATAGCAAGGTCAGCGACATGATTTTCAGGGAGAATTTTTGACACGATTCCCAATTTGATTGTAAAATATTCTCAGGCCTCACAATTCTCATGGAATTAGTGAGAATTAAGGATATTTAACAGCCAAAAATCAAGTTCAAGTTGCTCCAAAAAGCTTATTAACCTCAAATGTTGGTACCCAGTAAGAGAAGGTCATATTGAAAATTTGTGTTTGTTGGTTTGGATTTTTTTCCCCAAACAATGCCAATGGTAAGGGAAGAGGAGGTAAAGGGCTACTTTCCATTCTTGAGCCACAAGGCTGTCCATGCCTGCTGCCAACTGCACTTGTTTTGTGCCGCAGGGAACAATAACAACTCTCCAGTGCAACAGGAAATAGAAGATTTTCAGATGGGCGCACCACCATAGAACCCTTCCAACTTCCTTTTGACTATCAAAGGAAAAAAGATAACCATATTTCCATCACTGGCAACAAATTTTGAGATTCAGGTCATCTTGTTGCCTGTTTGCGAGCACAATTAAGTTCAGAAGCAAATCACTATTTCTTCCTTCAAGCATCCATACCATATTTAAAGGTAAGTTGTACCCTGCTTATTCTCGTCCATCAAAGCAACAAACACCGCAACACTGATATAAAAAGGGCTTTCAGAAACGTGGAGACCATAAATTTGATCACACATAAGAGGAAAGAATGTTTGTGTATTTTTATCCATTTTTCCAAATGAATCTAAAAAGGGAAAATGACTGACTTTGCTCCTGTTCATTCTGGATACAGGTCAGATGTGTGTCTCACAACTAATCTGCCTCACCCATGGCCTCACTAAGGATTGCCAAGCTTTCACAAGGCTGTTTCTAAGCTTTTAATATTGCCAGGAAAGCAGAACTGCTTGAGTGTACGTCAGGGAGACCTTGAAGAGCTTGTGTGTTATAATATTTGGTTATATTCAGAGCTGAGACTCAATAAGATCTTACTTCTTTGCAATAAAAACTATTTCCTTACAAATAAATAATACAAATACAACTCCACAAAGAAATTCTGCCAGGTAGAACAACAAATGGCCACTCACAGTATCACTGTTGACCACACAGTCATGCAGAACAACATTCTGTGCCTCACTGAGCTCATCACACAAACCATATAGAAAACAAAGCAAGGCTGAGTCAGCATTTTCTACTAGGAAAAAATACAGCTTATCAGCTACTGAGGACAGGAGACAGTCATTTCAAAGAAAAATTAAAGGGGAAAAAAGAAAGATTCAAGATAAATGTTTCCTTCGAAAGGAACAGAACTGGTGATAATCAGGGTGGAATCCAGTGGTCCAAGCCAACACATGAGTTAGCAGAATTGCTAGAGCTAACTTACGCCAGCTCTGTACATCAGAGGAGAAATGCAAGCATGTTTACACAACTGCCTCACTGCCTTCTTGAAGAGCACACCAGACCTTTTACTAGGCTTATCATTTCTCTTTCCTAAAGTCATTAGCACATCAGAACTTTAAAATGTGATCTCTGTTGTTAATATTACTATAGCACCTGGTAAACTGATGATGCTACATTTTACAAATGGTTTACTCTCAACCGATGTCAGGAAATTTTTACCTCACTAGGCAGCTGGGGGGTTGGGTGTTGTATGTTAATCAAACAGGCTATCTGTATCATGGCTGAAAGAGACACCAACACAAATTTTAGCTTCAGTCAAAAGCGATGAAGATAAGCATGGCGAAAAACCTCACGCACCATGGTATTTTTAATAATTTGCATGGTCCTTTTAATTATTTGCATAATAAAAATACAAGAACATAATTTCTTTTACAGGAGCAATGAACTATTCCCTACACTACAATTTATATGTTAGGTCTGACCTTTATGTTAGGTCCTAAATAGTTGCCTCCTCAACCGAATTATTTGGAGGAGTTCTTGGTGAGCAAAAACTGGTTCAGTAAGATAAAAGAAGTTGTTTTGATTATATACTGATAGCCTGATACCGATTTAACTTTTCTAGAAGCCTGAATGACCCCCCTGAAAAGCACTCATTTCAGAGTTCAGAGTCCCACGTTGCTTGAAATACAGCAGCTGGAAGCAGAACACCAGGTTGAATATCTACTGAATTGCAATTTTTAGTGACAAGTCAAAACAATGTTAGGGAGTCAGGTACAATATATATATAATAAATATTACTGCTGTCTATTTATCTCATAGAAGGCCAGATATTTAGGCCTTAGCTGCCTCCTTGGCAGGAGGGGGGGACGGAAATCAGCTGTAAGTCCCGATGCGAAACCTGACAGCAAAGCCAACTCCTAGAATAAAAACCAGCTACCACCAGAAGCAGAGTCAGGTTTTGAACATCCATAAAGACAGCAGATTGGAAATCTGAAATCTTGCAAAGCTTTTCAAAACAGGCTTCTTCCTCCCCACCCCCACTTTTTTTTTCTTCACAAGGCCATGTAAGACTCACATAGTGGTATCAATGATTCTGTACTTGCATGTTATTAATCATCTTTCTCTTCCACTTCTTTCTTTGAGCTTAAAGAGAAATCAGAGCCATCAGCCAACTGAAATGTTTGAAAAAACTCAGCTTTAGACAGATGAAGTAATTAGGATTATATCTACATTTTCTCTCACGTATCGCTATAATTAAGGCTGCTGCTAAGTGTACCACATAGGTCAAAAATACGAAGGTCTCATAAAGCATATGTGAGAATCAAGTAAAGGAAATTCTAAATTTTAGACTTACATTCTACCTCAAACCTTTCCAAATCATTTAATGTCCCAGCATTATCTTCCTCGTGTACGTAAAGTTAATAATAATCATTATCTCTGTCACCATGATGTTGTGCTAATAGTTGCAAATTGTATGCTAAGTTCCACAGAAGCAAAAAGATCATGCAAAAGTCTCTTGAGAATAGGTGCAACTGCTCCCTCCAGCTTGATTATTTTACACATCTGCCTCTTCCAGAACACAGTCACACATGTGTAGGTTTGGTGTCAGGGAGCTCATATCATTCCTGGGACAGGAAACAAGCAGCTACCCAACATATCCACATATATTATAGAAAATCAGAGAATTTCAGTGAATCCAAAAAGCTCAATGTCAATAATAGAACCTACTTTGGATATCTGAGCAAGGCATCAGAGATGGACTGGCCAGCTGTACTATGTCCCCAAAGGCATTTAAAATTATTATTTTAATTCCAGAGGTACGCTGAATACAGCATTCATTTGATTCTGAGGCAAGCAATTTGTGCAAGTGGAAGTATTTTGCATCCAAGAGTTCACAAATAAATGGCCGTAAGCTGTTTTGTCATTCAAAGGATTCTAGAGGATATGGGAAGTGTGGCATTGCCAGTTCCTTGGCTTCTGCAACCATCACTGTATTGAAGCAATTTGGGGAGGCTTAGATTTAGATTTTCTTCTCCTCCATAATCAGTGCCCTTTCCTTTGGTGTGCCTCCCAAAGCTTTTCCTCTCGTGAAGCTCGGCATTCAAGCAGTACCACCTGAACAGATGAAAGCACTGTAAAAAGACAGCAAATATCAGGGAAATGTGAATGTGCTGCAGATGCCTGGGGTACTTTCAAGATCAGAGGAAGCCACAAAGCAAAACTCTTTCTCAAATTCCAAAGAAACTACCATTTCCAACACTTGCTCACTGATTTAAATACAATATCTACTGTCTACCACAGCGACAGCGAATTTGCCAGCCTGGTAAAATGATTTTAATTTGAAAAACTTTGTAGCAACCAAAGGTTCAAATTAACAGTGCAGAATTTTTCCTCTTAATTGACTATAGTATATCCACACAACATATTTTACAGAATGCAAAACAAAGACTAAAATGCCAAGATAAAATCATAAACCAGCAGTATATATTTCTATTTCTTCTGCTGATAATTCTGTCACCAAATTCTCACTATTTGTATCAGTGCTGGCCTGGTATTTCTGCAGTATTAAACGAAAAAAAAAAAAAAAAAAGTTACATTTGCAAGTCCAGCAGTAGAAAAATAATTAAGCTATGGATTTTATTATGAAACAGGAAGGTGTTTAAAAGTTACCAAGCTGATTCAGCTTTCTTGATCAAAAATGCCCCTTTCTGATCTTTCCTTTTCCTGTACTTGCAAGAAAGTTATTCCATATGAATCACTTTTTTCAAGTGCTTAAAGTTTCTATTAGGACCCTTTGCTTTCACAATTGTAAAAGCAGCAAGCAGCAGTGCTAAGATAGGTATTTCAAATTGATATGTAATTACATTATTTGCAAAGCCTACAATGTTAGATCTCTCTCCTGTCCAACAGTGACAACAAAGATATTTTCCACATATCATTAGATAAACCTATTTATATGCATATTTCTCTAAATTATGTTGCAAATTACTTTTTTTTTTCCCAGTATCCCCATGCTATCAGCGCAATGAACATGAAGAAAAGATGGTGCCATTCATTTTTGCCATAATATTCCACAGGATTAATCTCCCCTACATCTCTTTTTTTGTAGTCATGTTCATGCTATCAATCACTGTTAACATTACATTCGATACACTTAGCACTACTCGGGGCCAAGTCATTAAGGTAATAAGCAAATACTAGAAGAAAATGAACAGTTAAAAAAGGAAAACAAACCAAATCATGGTCCAGTGAACTCTGTCTTTGCTTTAAACGCATTAGCAAATATGTACCTCAGCTCCTCATTTCTCCCACATTTCATCAACGCTGCATTAACCCCTTCCCATTGCCTGTGGGTGGCAGCTCAATGCACGGACTGGACACGTTCAAAACCAGCCAGCTTTCAGTGAGTTAACCCTCCTTCCACAAAGGTGAAGAGTTTTGCTGACCCAGTGCGAGACGGGTTGAATAAAATTCAATTGTGCTGCAGTCAACAGGAAAGTAGGAAGGAAAATAGGATTTAACAAACAAAGCATAAAAAAGTCCACAGCAGGAAATCATTATTTGGGCAATTGTTCACTTTGTTAAGAGACTGGGCTGTATTAATATCTGCTGGGGCATACTGCTGCGTTTGTGGTTTCTCCTTAGTGCCACGTCTAGTCTAATTAGCTACAAAGTGGCTGTACAGGCAAGGAAAATGTGCAAGTGTGGGGAGTTTCTGAAGAATACAGAGCACATATGTCACTGATGCATAATTACTCTGGATGCAGCTTATTCTGGTTAAAGTTTGAGTGGTTTGCTAAAATTGAACCAATACTAAAGGAAGCTCCGAATGCCAATAGAAGTGGTTTACAGAAATAGTTTCACTGACCATTACATCTGCAATGGATTAGGCATGTTAAACGGTTCAGTTCGAGTTAACATTTTTAATATAGATACACACAAATAAATGCAACCACAATAGTCTGACTACACGTTTGCTTTTAAAAGCATTTTAGGAACACACATAACATTGTTCCTAGTTACCGTTTTACATTTATCATTTCAAGATATGTGTCTCACTACAAGAAGGTTAAATCAAAAAAAAAAAAAGATGTATACATACATATAGTCTACCTATACGTTTGTGTGTGTGTGTGCGTGCAGACAGACAGAACCATTAATAGATTTCTAGATGAAAATTGTGTAAACTGCCACAACAAGCCTGAAAACCTACCAGTCGAGATATGATGCCACGGTCATAACCATTGTCATTATATAATGAACCATCAAAATGCTGTCAATAATAATTAATAACCAAGATAATGCCAACAATGTTTGACCATGAAAACTGTCTTTAACCACTTTCTGAAGCTTCTAACTACAAAGTAGTACCATAAACAGAATAGTGGCCTTAAAAAAATAGCTGTATTTTAGCTCCCCTTTTACCAAGAAAAGGGAAGCATTTACCTGGCTGCCTGTTTTACTCAAGCTTCTTTGAAGCTGCCTGAAAAAACCTACAATTTGATTCTACGAAATGAACTTCTAGTTACAAGCTGCACATGGTGAAGTAAGAAAAGGCTTGCCATGAGACAGCCCTATATTTTATCATGGTTAATTTAGATCAATATGAGATTATATTAATTGTGAATGCAATTCAGTGTTTCACACAGAAAAAGGATTCTGATTTCTTGCTCTAGGAGGGGAGTAAGGCCCTGCCAAGCACTATTTCCCAATACCGTAGAGACTTCAAAATGACACACATCCTGGATATATCACTGTGATCCACAACCACTCATTTATCATCCCTTACAGAATTTGAGGGATTTATTGGGGCCATCTCCTTTTAACTATTAACATTTCATCCAGTTCACAGGGCACCAGCTACACAGAGAAGAAAGCTGGAAGAAAGTCAATATGCACAGCCAGCTATTGCAAAACATATCACAGTATTTCCCTCTTGACTCAGGAACTCGCCTTTTCCAACCTTGATTTTTCAGGAAGATGAGGGTATTTGATGCATCTGGTGGGACGCTTCCTTTGCCAATATGGACTGTGGTTTCTCACAGTGCTACCTTATGTCCACTTTTCAAAATGTGGGATCAAACCCAGTATCTGGTAACACTTCTAAAAATCTGTAGATGGGTCTTGAGGTAAAACGTAGAAAATTGGTGCAAGGCTCCTTGTTGCAGTTAAGTCCCACACAGAGCCGGTTTGAGAACCAGCTGATGAAAGATCATGGGTTGCCTGGGCCTTCTCTGTCTTCTGAGACAACCTCACACTTAAAAGGTTTCATCAAGTAACCTGGGGCTGTATATTTATCCAATGACTAAATGTCAATATCCAATGACTAAAGAGGTATTCTGTTTCACCATTAGTCACACCTTTAGAAAAATAAAGTTGATAGTACTTTACTGTGTCTGCTTCAGGATGTCACAGGGCTGATACCTCCATAGGTTTATTAATCTGTGTATCATAATAGTTTCAAATATTTAGAAGGACTGCCTAATTATTCTATCAACCATATATATAGCAAGACTATGTTCACTACTCAGTTGACATCAATATTATTGGGATCATTGGTAAATTGCACCAATTCATGAGTAGGATAAACTAGGTTGTGGGCAATAATCTGGTTTTAAAGTGGTGAACTCAGAACAATTTGATCTAGTTATTGTGAAAGGAAGACCTAAGGTGACCTTCTATATTATACTTGCATCGATCACACTTTTTCGGAGACAATAATCCCCTTGTATAAACTAACAACCTGGTATCTGCCCTTTACACAAGACTGCAATTCACTTGCTGGGGTAATCTTAGGGGTGAATTATAATGCATTAAATACTTGGCCTTTATCAAGTATGATTAAGAATGAATTTTGTGATTTACTTGAACATCAAGGTGAATCACTGTAGTTACTAGTCAAAGAATACCGTCTCATTAGTGCATTGAATTCTACTGACGTAAGCCATGGTATTATTCAGGAAGGGATTTTGAAGGACTGCACTGCAATTTCTGTCAGTCAGGGTTCAAGTGCTAAGTTCATCACTAATAAATCTTTTTACTGAATTACAGAAATGAATTTGACCAGACATATTAAATAAAGTATAAACTCTAACTGTACAAGAGAGGGCACATGATAAATCAAGCCTTACCATGAAAAGAAGTAATTCTGTATTTTTGGCACAACAGTAAGATAACCCAGATAGAAGTTAACATCTGTTATAAACAGTCAGATGACAGTCTACAGTGGCCAAATTCAGGTAGAAAAGGGGGCATACTCAGATATCAGCGATTCTCAGACAAATGTGATGATTATCAAGTGTGCTCTGAGTGCCTGTGATATTCTAGTCATACTAAATAGGAGCGCTAACAGAATGGATAGTATCTTCACCTATTTTATTTATACCTTCAACAACATTACAATCATTTAATTTAAATTACATTTCTTTCACCTAATGGCATATGAAACTCTTAAAGGACCTATCCGGTCAATAGGGCAGGGTGAGGCTTTATTGATAAAATTCATAGGTTAACTCTAGATACAAGAGACAAACTAATTCAAACCTCCTTCTCAAAGGCAAGGCCAGTACTGAATTTAGACCAAGTTGCTCTGGGCTTTTTCCAGTGAGGTCTTGAAACCTCCAAAGATGGAGACGCCAAACATCTCTGGTCAACCTGTTGCAAAACTTGACTGCCCTAATGGTGAAAAGGTTTTCCTCATGTCAGTTTAGAACCTCCCCACTTTCCGTTTAGGACTGATCTTTTTTCTTCTGCTTTGCTACTCTTCTCCAGGCTGAACAAGTCCCATTCCCTTGACTTCTCTCAAGGGACATAAGCTCCAGTTCCCACCAGGCCTGCTGGCCCTCTGGTGAACCCAATCAAATTTGTCAACATCTTTCTTGCACTGGAGGGGACCAAAACTGCACACAATATTTCTGATGTGCACATATCCTTTTTTTTTTTTTTTTTTTTTTTAATAATATTTATATAACTGAATATTTTTGCCCTTTTTTTTTGTGCTAATCTAAATATAGCCATTAACCAAAAATGTTAATACAATGGACAACATGGGGAAGGATTACCATGAATTATCTAAGAGCTCACAGCCTGCAGCCTGATCCTGTAGTGGACTTGTGAAGTTAAGCACATTCTTTTTTGAGTGCAGTTTGTTTATGCTGTCTAATTTACATCAATATTTGTCATGGTTTAGTACATATTTACTATTTTTTGCAATGCTTGTTTAAACTCAAAATAATTATACTTAACGACATTGTCAGAAAACATGTATTCTAGAAATATTAGACATTCTCTATTTGCAGAAAAATGTTTGCTTAATACCTTTGCTGTTCAAAAAAAACAAAAAACAAACAAACAAAAAACTGATGTAGGTATTAAAATCCAGCTCTTTCATTAAATGAAATGAATCTAATGAATGAAAAGATTCATCTTTTCATTAACATTTTTAACATTATCCTCAAACTCACCATTCTCACAGACTAATTCTGGCATCACCTGTATTTTAACTTTTGTGTTCAAACACTCAGCACTAAAACACCTCTCAGGTACCCCCCCACACACACACTAGGGACTCCCTTTTGTCTCTATCAAGCTCACACCTTAATCAGACCCCCATACTCACAGCACAGAAATATCACTCCTGCACTAGTATTTAATTTAGAATTTAATCCTTTTCCATTGCTTTATTTTAGGAAGCAAGAACAAGCATCCTCATCTTCATACATCTCTCACATACCACTATAATCCGTGTCACATTTTTCATTGGAATTCTTATGAATATCAAACTTTTTTCAGATTAAAAAAAAAATGCACAGAGAGCCCTGCATTTACAAAGCTTGCCTTATTTGGTCTCATCTTGATCTTATCTCTTTGCTAGTTCCTTCAATTTTCTCCCTCAACTAACACAGAAGATATTTGAACAAAGAACTGCCTTAAAGTTTTTTCTAGGCATAAATAATCATTTCAATGCATGACCCATTTAATACACAAAGAAATGCCACAATTATTTCATTTGTCAGGAATAGGTAACATCACTCTTTGAGCTCCGTGTAGAGCTCCAGCAGTTATAAGATGTCTTTGTGTAACGTATCAGCATTCCTGAATTTTTGTGGAGAAAGAAAAAAAAAAAAAAATCAATATTGAAGTTCAGGAAGCTGGAGCCTTTACATGAAATACAGTTTTGTTCCTACCACAAAGCGTAATGTCTCTGATCTTTCTGAACTTCTCAATCATGTGTGACTAAAGAATTCTCCACAATGAATTATATTTGCCTTCTAAGTTAATGAAAAGCCAGCATGCATAATTTATGGAAGTTAGGAACCAAACATTGAAAACGGTCATAAAAAAAGCAATGGGAGTCTTTAATGGGAGAGTCCCCACCATCTAAATGGAACTGTTATGCAATATTTTCCTGTCAAATTTATTAGGTTTTATTTGAATATGCTTAGCTTTGCAATATTGTTGGTACAAAAATTCCAAGGAGTAAAAGCATTAGGAATCAATATAAAAATCAAAGAAATGAATGGTCACAGGAATAACAAAAAACCCACAGAAGACTCCATTTTCTTTTTAAGCAAGTATTAGGCTTAACTCTCAATCATTAAGATTCTAAAGGCTATCCCAAAGATAGATCATGATATCTTACTTTCGTGTTAATTATCATCTTGCAAATGTTTGGCACTCTTACCTAGACAGCTGCTTAACTATGACTCTAAGTGCTAAACTATGACTGTAGGTACCATGCCATCTATCTGTAGGTACCATGCTTATCTTCCCTGCAAAATTAATTTGAACAAACAATGTAAAGTTACTTCTAGCCTGATTTATGTCCAATACACACGTTCTTTAGTACGACAACACGACTTGCTTGAGCTGTATTAACATAGATTTCCAGGCAATAAAAGAACTACTTTGAATAGCGCAATTATTGCTTTGTATAGCTCATCGGTTTGCCGTGTAGTTACAAAGGATAACTTTGAATAATTGACACAAGAATAGAGACTTTGAGAAAAATAGTGCACACAATATTTGCATTTATCTCACTACACCCATGAATGGCACTACTTCAATTAGATCCAAATAACCTTCAATTTGAAAACAAAAGGATATTGACAAAACATAAGTCTTAGATCTCAATTAAAATGTTAAATTGAAACTTATAGCAAGTTTCAAGCTATGTGTTGGGAAACCATTAATAAACTGGAACAAGACCTCAGCCTTACCCTGCACTAATGCAAATTACTCACAGTGCTGAACAATTGTGAGTGAGGCTAAATATGTTTAGACTACTTAGAGGCTGCTTGTGTAAACAGCAGAATGAAATGGTTTTTACTCTGAGAGCAAATCAAGAGCTGGATCTCACTCCCAGGGAAAGTCATCTATTGCCTTCAAAACGAGTCACATCAGGCCAAAATATTTGACTAATGAGCTGGCTTGACAGTACAAAACACTTTTTGCCTTCAATGAAAACTGAACCTTCAGGTGGAAAGGTGGAAAAAGCTGTTATTTAAGGACTGGTGGCTCATTTGAATGATTCAACCCCCCATTTCTTAAAATCATGAATACAGAAATGTGTCCAAAACTTACTACTGTAATGTTCTTTGTGAATCGTCAAAGAAAATAACTACTGATTTGCAGAGAAGGTGTTATGAATCCACTGGTAAATATAATAAGGAATTGCAACAACCTTCGGAAAAAAAAAATATATATATATACACTACACATCCAGAAACAACCTTCTGTGCACCTTGTCTTCCAGCTAACTTACTACCCTTGGGCATTCCTTCTTCAGCTGCGGCAGGTCTGCCCAAAGGTTACAAATTAAACAAGCTACAAACAAGAAGAAATGCGTATTCCTTGCTCTAGTAGCAGTCTTCCTCCCCCTAAGCATAGTTCCTGTGATTAGCCGTTCTTTTTCTTGTAAACATTTTCACAGTAAAATCTATTCCTCAGGGTCAGTCATAGTAGGTTCACCAGTTTAGTTCAAAGAAGAATTATGCATGAAGACCTGTCCCATAGAAAATGAAAGAGGCTTTCAAAAATTATTGACTAATTTTCTTAATTAATGGCAGGGAGCACTGACAAGATATTGTAAGATGAAAACTACAAAAACATATTTCTATTTGCACTTCCCATAGAAATTTTAAAGGGAAAACAACCCTGTGCCACATGCTGTAGGAGTCCCTGCTTGAGCAGGAGGGTTGGACTAGATGATCTCTAGAGGTTTCTTCCAAACTTAACCACTCTGTGATACAAGACGCATGGCATAGTTAGTCAAGCCTTCTTGCTTCAAGAGATATAAGAGTTAAAGCTATTAATACAAGTATTGTAAAAAGTTAGTTTTGCAATCATTATGTCAGAAATGGTATCTTCTTCCACATCTAAAAATATCATTTTCTTAGTAGAAAAAATATAAGTGACTTTGTAGGGCTTCCTTTGCTTCCAAATGATAATATATCCACAAAGATTTAACAGATTAGGAATGGGAGATTTTTTTAATTCAGGATATTTATTTTATATCTAACCACATTCAGTGCCAGCTATTACTTTAATCAATGCATCAGTGGATGAAAAATCAACAATATAAAAACCTGTTCAGAATCTGACAGGCTTTTTTGAGGTTTCTATGATATTTAATCAAATAACTTACATTCTTCTTTTAGCTTTCTAAAGAAAGATTCAAATGCAGCACTTGGACACTGACTTCTATTTATGTCTTCAGAAATGTGTCTACAACCTTTACTAAAAGAGCTATTAAATCTCTTTGGAATTTTTACGCCATGATTGTTACTAAAGTTTACAGAATTTTGCATTAGGAGCTTGGGAACTAGCACCCATGTTGACAGTCTCAGAGGCCAAAAATTGAAATGTCTTTACTTCCTCTGATTCAGTTTCTCAAATACATGGCAGGCATGATGATATGGCATGAAGGAATCTGTACCACTGCTGTGTCTGATTTTCCTTTATTTCAGAATACAGAGAATTAAATAGGGAATAATGTAATAACATGGGTTCTGTAGCAACCACTCTATCAACTTACTGATCTGTTAGAAAATAAAATCTTTATTATTTGGAATCAATTCATCAAGCTCCATAGCAAAGAAAGAATTTTTTTCTATCTGACAGCAAAGACTTCTATAGGTTGGTTCAAGAAAATTACACAAATATAACCTTCAGTACAAGTTAAGCACATTCAAACTTTAAAAGCTCCTTAAATGTGAAACATCAATCATGGTTCATCTCAGCCTTAGGAAAAAAAAAAATATCTATAGGATGCAAGGTCACAAACTACTCATTATGTCTACTCAAAAATAAAAATTCTTTAACTACTTATTCAATACTGCACTCTACTAAGTAATTTATTATGACTACTCATGTTAATGATGTGAATTGATTGTGAACATGGTAATTAAAGTTACCTTAAAGGACCTCTACAAACAGCCTTTGGCATAATGCCAAACAGAGTTCACCAGTGTTATGCAAATTCATAGCTTCATGAGTACACAAAGTTGTTTCTCAGGGTGCAAAATATATTGTTTTTCATGGGTAAAGGTAGCGCAGTAATTACATGTATTTCTAATAGTCTAGAGAATTCTTACAGCTCTCATCAAGAGAGTCACGATGGTAAAATCTGCGGGAATTCACTTCTGCCTTCATTCATCTCAAAGCAGAATGAACACAAATACCAAACCTAGACCATTTAAATAGCACAGAAACATTTTCCTTCTCTCAGTTTTTCTCATAGAGACCACAGGATATTAAATTCAATCCCATGTGTTAATAAGACAGTAGATCTACATGGTTAAGGTAACCAAGGAACTTAAATCTTTTCTAACATGGTCAAACTGCCAAAGCCCTGCATGCAGTAATCCTAAATCAAGGTCCTCTCTCACAGTCAGAGAAAAGGAGAATGAAACTACATTGTCCCTTAGCTCATGCATGTTTTCTAGGTGGGTGTACAAGATTTTCACAGTTGACATCCTCCTTATCAAAAAAAGAGCACAGTTTGACCACTTACCTTTGAAGCTGTGATAGAAAAACTATAAAGAAGGATTCAGTGATTGAAATTGTCAGTAGTGATAAAAAGAGAACTTGAAGACATACGTATGTGATGATTATGTATGCGATTCTACTTTATATCAGAAAAAGCTAATGATAAAAATGCATTAAATTCCCTCAGAGTTTTCAAGCAGAAAATAAAATGTATTTTGGCTAAGCAAGAACTATAGGTACAGACTTGATATACATGCAGCTCAAAATTTCCCTTCCTGCAGAGTCAAAATCAAGTCAGCCAAAAAATTATGTATGATGACTCAAAGAAACTGAAAATAACTTATTTCTGACAACCAGAGTTACCACGCATTTATCTGCAAGCACAATCTGCTTTCTGGATAGACTTTCCAAAAATAATCAATGTTATCCTAAGCTTGGTTTTATTTAAATAAAATAAAATCCCATATTAAATGTTTCTTTGGTCTACAGACTGTAAACAACAACATGCCAAGGTATAAGACAGCTGGCAGGTTCTCACAGATCGGGATGTGCCTAGGTCTTTTACAAGCTAAATTTCATTTTTAAACCAAACTTAGGTAAAACTCTGTGTGCCTTAGAGACATAGTAGCAGTAAAGGTGTTCAACTGACATCTTTCTATTTTTGGAGAAAGTCTACAGGGAAGATTGATTTTGGACACAGTATGTAAGACTGAGGTTAGAGAAAACAGGAGGAGAAACACTTTCCAACTTCCTATTGAAAAAAAAAACACCCACCCATCTACATCTCCCCTACTATCCAAATACACACAAGATCTTATACTAATTAAGCAGTCCCTGTACACAGCATTTGTAAATGCCTAAAAGGCAACAAATATAGGCCTAAATATAGGCCTATATGCAGCATAGGCCTAAATGGAAGCAAATTGCTGAAGGTGGTACTATTTACAACCACCATCCTTTCTTCCTGAAGGGAAACACAGCAGCATTACGTAGTTGCTTTACAATGGCTGTTGTTGAAGACTGCACAAGGAATGTACAAGTTTGTGTGGAGAACTGTTGTCTCCAAAGGAATAAAGTTACAGATCAACAAGCAAATTTTGCATGGATTTTCACTGTCACCACAGGTCAGTTCAGTTAACCCTTTTATCAATTAAGCTTTGCCAGAGGAGCACAATTTTCCAGCTGCATCCAGTTCTCCCCTTACCTGTCCCAGTTGCTTCCCTGTTCCTCATAAGTTTGCCCAGTGTTGCAAAATTTCATTTCAAATCTCTGCTCATTTATTTGCTAAGGGTATTTCTTTCTTTTTTTTTTTTTTGGCCATTTTTTCCCTTGTCAGTACTGTGCATTTTGAAACGTTGCCCAATCTGCAGCAGAGAAATGTATGTGAAAAAAATGTAATTATAACTATTCACCACTGTCATGCACAGAACAGGACCTGAAATGTAATACCTTGCCAGCAAACTATTTTTGAACTACATCCACACTCTCTGGTGATATGTAAACTCGCTGCCTCACCCTTATACATCTTCTTCAAAGCAGATACCAAAGAAATGAGTCTGTCCCCAGTTTCTTAACATCAAAGGCAAGTGGGTCAAATTAATCCCTAGTGTAACTCAATGAAATTGTTCCTCAGCGTTATTCCCTGAGGAAAGCATTACTCCAAAACATATACTTAATTAGTATCTTCTCTCATCTGCAGACTCCTACAGGGCATTTAAACTTTTCTTGTGGCACACTTCTTGCAATTAATGTAACTTAATATAAAGGCCCCATCTATTCTGGTCCTTTAATAATGCTTGAAAATAGTTTAAACAGCTATGCTTAGCAAACACGGGGATAATATGGAGCGACTACTTAACACTGGAATTATGCAACTAACCTAAAGCAAAACCAAGGAGGTAGATTTAGATTCTGTGACAGTGTATGCAAAAGTGATGGAAGAGAACAAATGATGGAAACAAGTGATGGGAGAAAACAAAAGAGTTAACACTACTTAAAAAGTAAGAAAAACTCATCTAAGCACATTTATACACATTTGAAATTTTCACCTTTAACAGAAGAAACAATTGACTTAGATTTTAACAAGGAAAAAACCCTGTAAACTCACTATTTATAAAAAAAATAAAAAACTACTGTAATTTTTAGAACATCACTCAGCTTTGTACTCTCTCAGAAAATAGGCAACTGAATAGAATAATTAGCCATGCTAATGCAAATATCTTTGCTAATAGGACATGTGGCAAAAGAGATCAAAAATCAGATTTCTTTTCAAGTAAGTATCTAAATGCTTTTTCAACCAGTACAGCTGATAAGAATATAACTCAATAGAATATACACTTTGCGGTGTGGTGTGATGTGCCAGTAACAAAACCAAGCATTATTCATGCCAGATATCCCATATTTCACTTTCTGAGATGGGGATGCTTTCTATCTTCAAAATAAATAAAATAAATAAATAAATAAATAAATAAATTCTGCTACAACATTTCTGGGTTCTGAGTTTCCTAAAATACACAAGATTTTTTGAAATCTGAAGAGTAACAACAGCTTGAAATGGTCATGAAGCTGGTATCTTTAAAACATCTCTGCAGAATTGAAGTGATATTATAACACAGACCCCAAGTGGTCCAACAATTCTTTTATATATTTTATGTAATTGATTTTTTGCAAACATTCTAGAATATATAGTCTTCATGTTTTTGCAAAACAAATGGGGGCTATGTATTGTACACACTGGTAATTTGTAATTGCATTTTCTTTTCCCAAATTATTTCTGCATGACTTTGAATGAATATTAAACTCAATATAACTCACTTTCTCCTATTCTAAAATGAATGTATCATCACTTGCTGTCTTTGTAAATGCTTATGCTGTTTGGATGAAAGGTATTTTGCAATGTAAGTGCAAACTCTTGTTATTTATTAAAGAAGAAATGCAACACAGACCCTCACTTAAGGTTGTTTGAGCCTCCCCTTCCCTTTAAAACTAGCAAGTGAATTATTGATTAATCACCACATCATCTCAGTGAGAAATATAAAAGCAATATAAACATGTCTCTGCCTGACGAAATAGCCATCTTAAGCAATGCGTTTTGTAACTTCATCTATATACCCTAATGCATTCAATTATAGCAATCTAAGTGGATACACTTAAATAAGCCAATCATAATTCCTGTGGGTGGCTAGGGCTGAAGTGCTTTTAGTTTTACTTTATGGGCTACTCAAAAGTTATTCTTATAATCAGTTCTCTCCTCTTACATTTAAAGGCTTTCAAGCTCATTTTAGACATAGGTTCAGATTTCCAAACCAACAGGTTTGGAAAAAAACTAAAAGGACTAAAAAATGAAATATAGTCTTAAGCTAGAGAATACTTATGGTAGTCACCCTATTAAACTACATAGGAAAGTACACAATCCAAGGCAATATTTGCCAATTCATTTATGAAAACAGAGTTAAGCTGGACTTCAGTGACACCATGTCAGAAACGATGTGTTGCTTGGGATCCTGTAGTTCTTAATACTGAATGCAAGTTACTGCATACAGTTATTAGCTACTTACAAATAACATAGGCTAAAAAGATGCTCTAACAGTTATCATTAGCAAGTAAAAGTAGCTGCTAGTTAAACATCTGTTTTTTGGAGTGTATGATTGAAAGAGATTTTCAGGTTATTAGTGGGTTGTCCTTTCCTGTTATAGGTGACAATGCCATAAGCCACCCATAAACTTCTTAAACGCTTCATCAGAATGAATCCTATTGACAAACTGTTGGAGAGCATCATTAGTTTTGTATACAGCAAAGGGGTAACTCTGGCAAGAAGGGATAAAAAGAAAGATATTCATCTAGAAAGTAACAAACCATCTGCAGCTGGTTATATTAATCCAAAATTGATATGTTTATGAATCAAGTGTAGGTCTGCTAGGAAAAAAAAAAACTCCTGTTGAATTCACTTATTAAAATTGGTAAACTGGGAAAGCTACATTTTGTAGAAATTAAAAGGGCTTGCTGACTGAAAAATGTTACATTAGCAGAAGATGAACTGACTGAAATAAGGAGGCTATTACAACATCATCTTTTACTGTGCCCTATACCTCCAAATAAATAGCATCTACTGTATTTAGAAACTGACACTGCATCAAATATAGTATCTCATCACACATAGAAAAAGACTACCAAGAGGGAGGTGCAGCTTCAGTAATAAACATTGCCTTAAAACCCCAGCATAGTCTGAAATTATGGAGGCAGGTGTTTTAAGTGAAGTAAGAAATGTACCCAGGCTACATTTTTGGAGCCTGGTCTCCCAGTGATATGCTGAAAGCATTTACATCCAACTGCCACCACAGGCAGTGGTCCCAGTGTTTGTTGGGAAGCCAAAAGCATAAGAATTTGTAGGAAAAAGAAACAGTCACAGTTAATTTGCACATCCTGATTAATCACTAAGTTACATTACTGAACCTGGTTGCTTTTAACCTTCCCTTACACTCTGTTCTCTTCTTTCCCCCAGCACATTTCCTGCGCGCCACATATTTGTTACCCCTCTAAAGAATCAGAGCCTTACAGTTCAGCATCCATAAGTCTCCAAGACAATATTCCTAACCCTTCATGGGGAACTACTTGCCTAAATACAGTTTCAGTGCTTAAATGAAACAAAATATTTAGAATTTGCAAACATATCCAAAAATACTTACACTTCATTTCATATAAGATATTGTCAGATATGGAAGATCTGCAAGATCTTTCCAATTTCTATCTTCTCCCCATTAGTAGGAGTTAACTGGTTGTGAATGAGTTTCCTATAGCATATTCATAATCTTCTTTCTTTTCCGGCAGCAGTACTGCTTTGAAATTTTCCTTCTCCTTAAATTACTTGGTAGAAAGTTCTCTTTTAATAAAGTTGCTGTGCCTCTAACAGATGACCCCAATCATCTTCATCAGATAAAGGCCCTTACTGTATTACCTCTTCAGGATTTATGAAAACTGTCGTCAGCTAAAGAGTATAAGGGGAAAAAAAAAAAAAGAAATAAAAAAAAGAAAAAAAAAAAAAAGCACTGATTTGTCTAAAATCCAACACTAGAAGAAAATTTATACTGTAAACAGTGACCTTTTAGCTACTGTTTTAACAGATGTGTTTGCCTTTGAAACAGTTATAGTTTCACAATATTGCTGGATGGTTCTCTTGACCTAATCATCTTTTCTCTCAAAATGAACTTCTTACCAAAGACTCAAAATGCAAAAACCTTTCATTGCTAGCACTGTGTCATGAACCTGGAATTCTACCCAAAAATTTAGAAAAGAAAGAGGAGAATGCAAGTAGCTTTAAAAAAAAAAAAATGCTGTGTGATAAAAGTATATACAGAAAGTTCATATCTCAAACTGGTATGCATAAATTGCCCATACACTGAGTCCCCACGGAAAGCTTTAAATTTAAACTTGCAGCTCTGCAGGAGCTGCAAATAGCAACGAGGTCCAAGGCAAAGCCAAAGAACACTTGGAACTTTTGAGCAGCTGAATGTCAACACAATATCATTTATGAAAGTATGCGCTGAATGCTGGGAGGCTGCCTTGCAAGTTGCAGCTCAACCAATGACTTTAACAGGTGGCCTAACTGTTTTTCCTGCTCCCCTTCTTGAAGCAGCTCTAGTCTGACCAAGGAGTGAAAAGCAGCAGCCGGTGTAAATCTCCTAATCCCTCAGCTCGGGACATTTAAACAGATACCGTTGGTCTTGATCAGCATGATTCTAGGACTTCACTGCTGTAAATAATTTTTGATGAAAATTCGTAATAGTAACACAAAGAATTAACATAAGCAAGCAAATGGGCTGGAACTCTGATAGGAACTTACCACTAGACACATTTGTGAGGAACTGAATTTTGGATCCTATCAAGAGGTGCCCAATTAATGCAAGAAAACTCAACACTGTTTTGGAGAACTGGAGAACTCAGGACACTGCCAAGAGCAAAGAAGCCATGTAACAAAGATTACAAAGATTATTGCTGCTGATTCCTGTATTAAAGTCAATAATTCCAGGCCTCAATATAATGAACATTTCAATTATTTAAGAATAAATTTAATATTTTTATTGCAATGGCAATACAAATACAAAAGATATGCACATAAAAAAGGGCTGTTCCACACTTGAATTCTAACTCAGTGGATGACTTAATCATGTGCACAAATCCATTCCCACCCAGTACAAGAGTCCCCTAACATGAAAATATACACTAGAATCCCACTGACTTCAGTGGTCTAAATATCACAGTTAAAAGAGATGACTAATGAATCTGGTCCCCACACAGCTATTTTCATTGTTAAATGCATCCCAATGGCTTCAGTGGCTTAAAGACCATACTTGAAAGGGATGGCTGAAAAATGTGGTTCCCATTTATCTGCATAATAAATTGCTAGAAAAACTATAAAACAGAATTCTCATAATTGTTAGCTAATAAAAAGCTACTTGTTCTTCTGTGTTGATGCTATTGTTTGTAACATCTAAAATTAAAAATCCAAGAAATTTCCAAGTACAGAAGGAGTTACTAGATCAATACCATAATTTTAAAAGAATCCATCAATGAGGCTTATAGAATGACACAGAAGACAAAATTCAGTTAATTCAGGAATATCTCATGCTGTTGGATTCAGGAATATCCATTATACTCACATCTTGCAAAATGCATCTTTTGTTAAATTTGTGCTTAGGTAATTTATGAAACTTATGAATCTTAGTGATTAGATGAGATAAATACTTCTAATTGATTCTGTTTCATCAAAAACACTGAATAATTTTTAGGCAAGAGAATGAATGTGTCTTCATTTTCCTTATAGAGGAATAATACTTTTAATTTCATGTGTCCTTCAAATAGGTCATCACCACAGATGAAACAAAGTACAAACAGGGAATAGACACATCTTGTAACCGTCTGAGGAAATGGCCTGATTCGTTCTTTCTTCCTCTGCCGTAAAAAAAAAAAAAAAAAAGCCCCACAATCCCTGGAGACTTTGCTCTTTTTCTAACATCTCTAACTCCTAGATGGTATTTGCAAGTCAACAGTCCAATGCCATCTTTTGTTTAAAACTGGAATTTCACAGTCTTCCCTTTAACATTCTTAGACATACAGAAAATATAGGATGACAGGTTGAACATACCTACACACAAAATATCATACAGGGCACTCATAATTAATGATACGAGCCAAACTGGTATCAGCCCAATTCACTTAGGTTCAAGCAGAAGGATGTTATTAGCTCTTCAAATTTAAACTCAATACAATAAAATTCATATCCTGCACTAACAATTTCAAAAGAAAGTAATTTACCTAAGCAGATATGAATTTACTTATGTAGACTGTCACTCTTGGTAGTATAATTGTCAAGAAACATGGAGACTTGCTATAGTCAAACCTCAGCCAAGCAGCTTCCTGCAAAAGGCTATGGGGTCAAGGAACGTTTTGACTATACACCATTTCCCGAGTAAACAGAAACAAAAGATCTTTTCCTACTATAATACTAGAAATATGAAAATACAGAAGGTTGATGATAGCATAGCTTAGGAAAAGTACAGATTTTTCATCCTTTATATATAATGTAGATTATATACAATATTTGTATTTATAGCATTCATTAAGCAACAGAAATAAAGGGTGAAAGAAAATATCATCATTAGTAGCTATTGCAAAATTTTTGTTGTGTTTCATGCATCAGAAACAAAAGAGCTTTATCTATCTGCTACACAAACCTAAGCGAATCCTAAACTGAGTAGTATATGAGCAGAACCATTTTGTTGAAGCTAATTAACCCTGCTTTGTAAGCAGCCATGAAAAATAGCCATCTCTTTTCTCCTCTGGATTTTATTTTGTTGATCCTCCAACATAGTTATATTTTTTCCATTTTTCCAAGGCACTGTATATGGCCAGAAAGCCTCAAAGTGCCTTGTGTTTAAGGCCATTGGCCTACTTTTCACAGAGCAGATCAATCAGCAGAAAAACCCACCCAGTCTGAAATAAGACCATAATAAAAAAAAAAAAAAAAAAAAAAAGTTCAAAACCACAAGAATTATTAGTTCTGCTTGTCAACTACATTTTAATAGTTTTTACACACGCCTAATTCTGAAGTTGTGTGCAAACTAGCTGGCAAAAAAAGCTAACTATAACTTATCAGAGAAAACGCGAAAAATGTAAGCAAACGAGTGATTCTCAACAGCTGCATTTTAAAAACAGAATCTGGACTGCAAGTGCAAAAACTCAAAAATAAATCAGTGTTTTCATCTAAGTATGTTGTACTTGGAAAATCATTATGAACCAAAACAAGGCAGAGCAATGGAAAAGACTCTAAAAGAAATCCATATGGGCTTCATCTTTTCTTCTTCTTTTTTCTTTTTTTTCTCCTAGATGACTCCTGCTGCCCTCACAAAGTTCTTTTCTGTGCCTCAAGTGGAATTCTCTTCCCTCTCGCATATTCCCATCTTCGTCCGACCAGACCTCAGAGTTGTTTCCCTCCCTTTCCCCTCCTTGGAGCTAATAACCCATTTGCATGTCACTCAGGTCCCTTCCCCAAATTCTTTTCTCCATTAAGAGCTTTCATCGACAACACTCCACAAACACATGCATACATACTGAAAGACGAACACTCAAATCCAGTGGAAATTAGATCCCTAAATGTGCCTGTGAACCTGGATCCATAAGCTGAGGCTAGAAAAACAAGAGGTAACACTGAGCTAAACTCATCCTATGCTTGATCCTGCAAATAGGATGGCTGCTGTGCCAAAAGTTGCATGGGAATTTGTGGAGAAATCCCAAGCTCTTGAATTAGAGATTCAAGAATCTCTAGT
>VZSV01000066.1:2332579-2350339 GCA_013398735.1 Nothocercus julius | reverse complement strand
AAAAAAAAAAAAAAAATAGCTTGCCTCAGTAAGAAATTCTCTGAGGTATCTCAACTAATATTTAGCAATATTTGCAGCCCCAGTCTAATGAATAATAATCTGTTACACAGTTATAGCCAAACACCAAACAGTTTTCAGTTTGGTTGAGAAAGACAACAGGGAGAAAATAATTCCAAGAGTAAGCTCAATATACAGTGTTTTTTTTGTTGGCAACTCACTTTTCTACCTCTGGAGAAAACTCTCCTGTCTGCTTAAAGACAGCAAAAGACAAGAGCGGACCACAACAGGAATATGAACAGCTTTAAATTTTGTCTTAGTGTCACAGTCCTGAGGTGGTATAGAAGTGCCATGGTGCGAGACAGATGGACGGTAGGTTCTTTAGGTTGGGAAGTGCCAAACACTGAATGCAAAATACTAAGATATTACAGCTTCTGCTGAAATAATTTTCAGGCCCTCAGGAGCAGGCCTCTGGGTTGTCCACTGCCAGATGTTACACAACACATTCCTGGAACAAGATCAGCATAAATGAAAAATGCTATGTTTAGTACAGGACATAATGGGTTATGAATCAGGAGCACTGAAGACAAGAAGCTATTCTCTTTTTTTTCAGAAGACGTACTTCCAACATGTATTAAAAGCACCAGTAAAACAGAGTGGCTGCAACTTTGAAAATCTCACTGCAGCCATTTATTCCACTTAACATACCACCTGTATGACAGAAAAAATAATATGGGAATACAAATGGAAAGTAAAATTTTACCACAGTTAAATATACCACACACAGAGACCTTTTCATACAACATTATTAGCCAAAATAAGAAATGTCAAAAAACATAACGTCAGTGAAATCTACTAATAAAACAAAATTTCACCAAGGCTAAAGCCAGTGGAGACAGAAATAAAACCTTGGTAAGCAACCTTTAACTAAACTTTAGAAAAAAAGTAGTCAGAAGGAGAAAAGTGAGTATCATTTAGAAAAGTGAACAATATTTTTATTTTGATTTAGACTATTTCAATTTAATAGATTTCTTTTTGCAATTAATTGCAGCTTCAAATTAAAAGGTTTAGTCATCTACCTACCTAATATGTAGGTGCAATCAAGGGCTTAGGTGGCTAATTCCCAAAATATGTCTATGCAATTAAACAGCAGGCATAAATTTGTCCATACGAAATTAGAAATCATCTTTCAAAAGTAACCCCTGAGGGAGAGAGAGAGAGACACAGAGGTATCCTTATACTTTCTCTAAGACTTGCAAGTAACAGACCCTTATACCTCATTGCCAGAAGGCTTTTCTATTAGAATGAGATTTGAAATAAACAAAATAATTTAAAATGAAAAAGACCTGTGGGAGGAACCTTAGCAACAGGTATGATTTTTTTTCAGTTCCCTTTAATCTGCTGTATAGTTTTATAATGAGATAGATATGATCCAAGTGAGCCAAATTAATCCATAAACCAGATTAAAGCAAAATTCTAATTAAGGCTCCTATTCTCTGGATCAAGTTATTAAATTACTTTCTCCTGCACCAGCACAGATGTAATGTACTCTCTTTTAAGCCAGCAGCTTCATAAAACCAGGAATTTTTTTAAGAGCAATCTATTGGTGAGTTCAAACACATGAAGCCATCCACTCTGTCCAATATGAAGTGGGAAAGGAGAAAACAATTGTCTTTAACCAACCCCCAAGTTTCTGTTAAACCAAAACTATGGAGATATATGGTCAGGTTAATTAATTATGGAGTCAATTTGTTTTTTTTTTTTTTTGGTTTCTGGATCTTTTCCTGATGTAGGTCTTTGAACCTCTGCCCATGCTAAGCTCGTCAATCAGTGTCATTTACAACCCACATTAAGATAACTGAACACAGTAGGTAGCAAACATATACAAGAGACCTAATATTTTATGTAGAAAGGATAATTTTATCAATGCAAAAGATCACCTCACAGTTTTTCTCATGTACTGAGTGAAAGGAAAATTATACTGTACCAACATAAAGGGACTGGTTATCAGTTCCTTTGTCCCATTGCATTTTTTATTTTACTCTTCATTTAAGTTTAATAATTTTTTATACTTCACCAAAACTTAACTGAAACACACAAGCTCATGGTACTCAGTATAAGATCAACTACTAAGGCTGAAGTTCAAACAGTTTAAACAACGTGCCTTAAAAACCCCAGCCCTCCAGTCATAGTAAAAAAGGGTTGGCATAAACTTTCATATTTAATCCTAGAAGTAGAGAATAAAAATTTATTGGAAAAATTAAAAGATCAGAACTAGCTCAGGCCTCAGTTCTGCAAATCACCTACATGTGAATAGCATCACTGCTTAAGCGGTTGAAACTATATGACCAAGCCCCCCCCCGCCAAATAATTATGCTTTAATGTTTAAGTATTCTGTTCTGAATATCAAAAACATGTATATAAATGGTTAAATCAGAAGTAGCTGATTATAGTAGTATATAAATAATTGATCCAAAAAGATGAAACAGTAAGCCTTCAATATTTTAGCTGAGAAGAGATGAGAGAATAAAGAATGAAACAAAACTTTGGCTCAGATAAGGGAATAGTGAGTTAAAAGATATTCAGTCCTTTGCCCTAACAGGACCTCATCCTCTTGAGAGGAAGCTTTGCTTATTAACACAAATGTCTAAGGGAGAGTTCTCTTGAAGAAACACTTTCTCTTAAGATAATTTCTGTTTAGAGAAAAGAAAACTTGTTTGAATCATTGGGTTTTAGATGCATAAATATAATAAGATACAGCTGTACTTTTCCCTTCTCCAAAGAAGCCAGTTTGTTTAAATCAGGCTCCAGGAAAACAGCAAATAATCTAAAGAGGCAGAAAGTAGGAGAGGACAAGAGGAAGAAAGCAAATAAATAATAAATGCACTTCAGGCTGATTTTCCTTCTCTTTGACACAACTACATTATTAAAAACAGACAAACAAGCAAACAAACAAAACAGATAGATGGTACTCAAACAAGAGAGTAACCTTGCTGTCAGGATTTTTGCTGCTACCAAGAGCAGCGTGACACACACAGGTAACATTCAGGATTTCATGTAAGAGCATCTTACAGTTTTTACGAACCACAGAAAGAGTGTCTAAAGCAGTTCATATATAAGGTAGAGCAAAGATCTCAGTCGTGACTGGGAAAGAATCAGGGCATTGCTGGAATACCATACAAGCAGACCACAAGCAGGAGTAGCCTGCAGCTGGAATTTCAGCTAAAAGAAACAGGAATAAAGAGCAGAGATTGAGATTAAGTAAGATGCAGTACAACAGCCACAGCTATCAAGAAATATATTTCTTTCCTTCTCTGCCTGAACTGATTTTGTTTGCTTTGGGGATCCTGTGCCTGGATGTTACATGCATACAGATTCTGTACGGAGAAAAATCTCACTCCTTGGTTTCCTAGGAAAAAGGATATGGGCACTGAAAGGCCAAAAAATGAAATTCAGGAAGGGGAGGCTTTTATGGAAATCATAAATGGGATCAAGTCAGATCCACATGAGAGATGGTCAGAAAAAAAAGATACCTTTATGAAACAATCTGATATGAATGAAACTATTTTCTACTCAGAAACCTTGAAAAATCAAAACCATATAATAAAAAATCTTAGTATTCTAAGAATTTGGCAACTACTGAGTAATTCAACCTTCCTTAAACAGTAAATAGCTCCTGAAATGCACTGAGCATTTCAGATAAGGTTCATTTGGCCAGTCATTCACAAAGGAGTATAGTTCTTACCAGAAACATAAAATCTTTTGAAATTCTGATTTCTCTGAATTTCTACAACAAATCCACCTGTAATAGGGCAGTGTAAAATACTGATAACATTGATAAGGAACACAATATCTGTAACCTGATGTAGCTGCATTTCCTATTCCAAACAGATAAAAAGGGGGGGAGAGGGGGATAAGAAGACCGAGATTCAAGACAAAAAATAAAAAATAAAAAGTACTTTTCAATTTTTAGCTACATTTGGTAGCACACAAACATAATTCATACTTTAATGGCCTGTAAGAGAAAATCTCAGATTAAAACAAAACTAGAAGACAAAATGTTCCATAAGAAGAAACACGTATTTGCTAGGATTTTTCTGTAACAAGAATATACTCAATTTAAAGCCAAAACAGCTAAGGCAAAATTTGTTTTTTTGAGCATATGTTAATGAACAGAAACTAATTACTGAAACATATTACTCAGAAACACTATTAAAAACTGAATGACATGTTCTGTTAATTCTGTTGCCACTATGAAGTGACGTACACTAGATACATCTACGTTACCACTGCAATTTGGAATAGGAGAGACTTTGGAAGTCATTGGTCGTCATCCCCGCTTTCTGTCTGAGGGGGTCATTCCAGGGAATCACCTCAAAGAACACAAAGACTCCTTTTGATGAAGCTACACCAAGAAATGTACTCCAACCATTAATGGAGTCTACCAGAACAGATGAGACAGGCTGAAGTAAAAGACCCTGAAACGCAGGTAGCATGCACACCAAGTCCTCACCTTGATTAAACTAACTGGGAAAGTAGCCTGAGGAGTCCTGTGGCAAAGACACAATCCAAAGGGGTATCCCTGATTCCATGTGGCTCCTTACACAACAGGCAGGAGCACTCGACTACCCTATGCAGGTATCCACAGGAGCCCCAAAGTAATTGAGGGTGACTTGGGTACCTCAATTAGCTCTTCAATGAATTTGTCAGAGGAATCTGCTTTATTCACTGATCAACCAGAAACTCAGGTTGCTAGCCCAGGTCTGCACCTGCGGCTTGACACAAAAACTTGCTTTTTCAGATTTTGAAATACTTCGTTAGGTGCCTGAAGTAGGGAGCTAAAGCATAGCTTAGTGCCTGATGCAAATTGTGTTTAATTCAACAGAAAGTGCATCAGTGGTATCAACAGTCTTGAATATATAGTATATCTATATATAGTAATATATAGTATATCTGTAATGTATAGTAAATATTCAATAGTAATATTTAAATTAAGAAAGATTTTTGCCATCTATTTTTCTTCTGTCCTGAATTATGAAGGCAGTGGGACAGAAGTGCAACCTCTAGATTCATTGAGGTCGGAAAAAATTGTCTTGTCTTTTCTCCTTTCAAACTATGCTAGGGAACTGATAGGATTGACCTTTGGAAATGAAATAAAGCAAGTCTGTTTCTTAATAATTCTAATATAGATTATGTCAGTAATCTGAATACCATAATTAACAATAGTTCTAAATAAATCTCATACAGATCCAGATTTGGAATTCAAAGCTACACAGGCATAAGCCCTCAGATAATAAATTGTATCTAAAATAACCCAGAATTTCATTCCGGAGGAGATTTAAAATGTTCATAATTTAATAAGACATTTTCATTTAAAGGTTTAATGAATGAAATATAAGATATTGGCAGCTTTGTCTCATTCAGACATTCCACTGCTGTGAGCTCAGAAGAATTAAAGGGATGGAGCTGGGGCATATGAACTCCAAGCCATGGGACCACGTGATGTCCATGTATCTTAATTATATTGTTAGACACAGTTTTCCTTGTTATGTTGTATGCTTAGTTAAACATATCCTTGGCTAAACATATACTCAGATCCCAAATATACAACTTAAGCATGCTACGGAGCTTTGGAGATTCTCCAGAGGTAGGAAAGTTCATACTTCACTACTTGCAACGCTTTCTTCTTGGATAAATCTTGTAAGCCCTTGTATTCACATATAAAATGTTACTTCTGGTGTTTGGTATCACACTGTCAATTCTAGTTTTAATATTCCACTTCTGTCAAAGCTCTCCCTATGTACTCAGGTACTATTTTTCCCTTCTCTGTTAAATATATATAGTTTATTAACTATATTATAGAAATACATATACATACAATTTGTAACATGCCATAAAAATCATGGCAGTGATCTGAGACAGGGGGATAGATGCGAATTAAAAAATAGCTCTGTCTGAACACATATGGCTGAATGTGAGAATCACACAGGAAGATGATAATTCTCTGGCTTTTGCTACTTAAAAAAAACAATTTTAATTTAATTTCTCTTTATGTTTAATTTTCTTTATGTTTTGAAAAAAAAATTTCCTTATGTGACCTCCCCATAATACCAAGATATTTTAAGTATCTCTTATCTGTAATAAATGAATTATCAGACTTAATATTAAAAAAAAAATTCCTAATCAGCAGGTTAGCCTGTACTAAAGCTCTTTTAATTGCAATATGAAAAACTGATTCTGATCTAATTTAAAATGATATTAATTTGAACCAAAATGAAAAAGGTTTTGTTCACCACAAGATGAGCAAGAGATTTGAGCCATTACTATTACTACCTTCCAGTGTAGATGTTTCTATAGCACTGATCATCAGATCTTCTAAAGAATCTGATGAAACTTCCTTATCTCTGTTTCAGTATCGTTATTTTCTGTTATTTTAGGAAAGGTGAACCAATTAGCAAAGGCATTCCCTTTTCTATCAGTCATAAGTCCATGTTGGAACACAATCGTTTTTTCTCCCCTCTCAAGTCCTCAAATTCAGCTCAATATGAAACATTAATTGCCTTGTGCAGGAAAATCTTGAGATACCCATGCCAGTTTCTATTGGGCAGGTGGAAAGAGGTACCAAATACCGTGGGACAAATGGAACAGTCACAAATGAGAGGCAGAGCTTTCTGAGGAAGGGAGATGCACAAAGCAAGAAAATTTATCTGGTCTATCCAGAGATTCCCCTGGAAAGTCTTCTGGGCTATTTTACACATCTACACAAAGACAGCCAGTCTCCTGGAATCTCCCTTGCCATGAGCCAGTTAATTCTACTTTAAGCAATGCCTGCCAAGCGTGGTTTCAGAAACTGTTACTTATGACTAAATCAGGCAGCACACATTATTTAATGTACATTGCAGATCTTAAAACCCATCCTGTTTGGACCTCCAAAATCTCCAATGTCCAATCTCCAAAATCCCGTCTCCAAAAACAGATATTCTTTGTTGTTTTTGATAACAAAACCCATCACCATGGTTCTGCACAGAGGTTAATAATATATACATAGCAAAATCAATATAAATCACAAGTCTAAAATGGCTCTAAAAGAATTCTACAGAATTCAAATCCAATTCCTACTTTTTGCTGATGAATAATGGTGAGCAAGCATGCCTTTTCAGAGAGCTGGGATAATATTCTGCTATTTGGGACTAAAAGAAAAGACAACATGAAAAGAAACCTCCGTTCCTCCCTCCATTTTCATTTCATTGTAGGAAATAAGTACTTTTAAGAGCTGGTAGAAAGGAAATTATAAGCATCAGCACTCAGGTTGCTTTAAAAAAAAGTATGGGTTGTCTCTTCCAGATTTTACTGCACTTAGCAGTAAAAGCCTAAAGGATGAAAGCTTTTAGAAGGAGTGAAACCACAGGTAGTTCAGAAGCCAAATAGCTCTTAGCACAGAAAAATGCTTCTGTTTTTGAAGTCAGATTTAGGTGGAAGCGTTTTTAGGAATCAGACAATGACATATAATACCTAACTTATTCTACATAATTTTCTATTCTACATAATTTCAAACTGATTATCTGTTACTTGTTTATCCACAAATATATTCCCATTATTCCCACTCATTTGCAAAAATAAGTCTGAGCATACTAGTTCTCCAGATAGCTCATGAGCTGCATGTTACAAACGATTTCGTATTTAACATTTCCGTTAGTTATATATTGGTTATTAACAATAGCAGTAGATACTATCATTACTTTTGTGATTCTGTAAATGACTTCTTAGAATCTGATTTTAATAGCAGATAAACAAAATCAACTTTTCACATAGAAATCTGCCGGGGGAACTTCTATCATAGTTTTCGCTGAACTCAGTATTGCCCAACTTGGGGCTGCAGATGTTTGGACTCCTGCTCGTAACAACATTAGTGCCCATTTGCCCTTCTGGGGACCAAGTTCAGGAATCTAGGCTGGCAGAAGATGGGCCTTTTTCACACAAGGAAAGAACTGAGAGGCAATACTCAGTTCTGGGGCGAATGGCCATTTTTATATATGTTGAACTCTGCTGCAGAATTTACCCTGCATATGTGAGCAGAAGCAAAAGAGTAATAACTACAGCCAAAGCAATATTCAATTTGGAGAAGGCAATCTCATCACTGACCAAATCAATGAGATCTTGCAGTGAATTCAACAATCTTTCTCTACCTGAAATACAGTAACTTCTAAATTCCATATACGATGGTTCTTTAAAATTCAGGAATCTTCTAGGCACTGCAAAACAGAACCTAATTGTTTTCAATAACATCCAGGTAACAAAAGCACACAAGTGAACATGCAAAGCAGCCATATCAGCCCTAATAACTTTCATCTTTAAAGCTCTCTATAATGATTACCACCTTTTACCGTCTTTACTGAATATAACATGTTGAGCACTGAAAAGAATTCAGTATTTTCCAAACAGAAGAAAAAGGAGAAAAAGACTACACAAGGAAAGAGGAAAAGGACAGCAGAAGAAAAAATCTAAACAAAAGCAGTAGAAAAACAGATCTGAAATATAGATCTTATGGGTCAGCACAAGGGAGATGCATATAATTAATGGAAAAAGAAATCACTTTGGCTAAATAGTCTGTTTTGTAGTTTGCCTTTGCATTGAAGCACATATTAACATGACAGTGAAAAAAATATTGATGTTTCCAGAAAAGAGACAGTGAAACACAGGATGTGACATGTTTTATTAAGTCAATATATAATTGTCAGAGAACTACACCAGAAATCAAATGAAGTTTAGAAGTCTAAGTTTGTAATTTTGTAAGTTTGGTTTCATTTACCGTGTTAGACTATGAGCATCAGGCAACTCCACTGAAACATCCTTTTATCAAAGCAGGGGGGGTGGGGGGAATGGGGAGGGAGGAGAAAAAAAGGAATGAATGGTATTTTAAATTTAGAACATTCCGGATTTATTTATAACTAGATAACTGGTATCACACCAAAAATATAAACATAAATATATTTTTGAGAGAGAGAAAAACTCGACTAACATAGCAGATGGACAGCGTATTATCCTAAAGTTTAGTTGCTGCCTACAACTATTAAAAATGTTAAAACTGCTGCTCAAGGCTATTTATGTGTTGACTTAGCCTTAAGTTTGTGATGAAGCCTTGACCTATTCTCCATTTGACTCAACCAATACAAAATGAAGAAGGAAAAGCAGCTGTCCTAATATGACAATTTTTTCAGGCCTATAACCAGGAAGGACCAAATACACTTGACAGAGACACTCAAGGGTATTTCCACTTTGCCCACTACAATCCCCTGTGAGTCTAGTAAGATTACATATATTTAGCAGCCTATGTGCTTAAGATCCTTGTTGGATTAGAGCCTGCATCCACAATTTTAGAACTGTGAGAAAATTGCCAGGAAAAAGCATAAATGAGTTCTGG
Organism: Nothocercus julius; assembly: GCA_013398735.1. NCBI lineage: Eukaryota > Metazoa > Chordata > Aves > Tinamiformes > Tinamidae > Nothocercus > Nothocercus julius. The sequence goes on along the minus strand of VZSV01000066.1, from coordinate 2,340,921 downwards.
CAGAGTGGACTGTGAACACAAGAACAAAGAGGCTCCCCCTCATAAACAAACCACCTTCCACGACATAAAAATAAGTATTTCCAGCAGTGGTTCATTATGTAACAAAACTCAGAGCAACTTTACATATCTCCTTAATAAGGCAGAGCATGTAATTAAAAAAACAGAATAACTGGGTGCTTTTCTCCGTGCTCCCACTAAGGGTCTGAGTAAGTTTCAACTATGCTGGCTGCAAGTCACCCACAATACTATAAACTAAACTAAGCTGCAGCAGTGGTTTCCCCATTCCCTTCCCCTTCCATTAGCCAGCCCTCATGCTCCTGCAATTAGGTGGTGAGTGACTGTGGCAGCTAATTTAGTCAAAAGCCAGGATGCAGCTTCATCTGGTATGTAATCAGCTCTATGGCCTGCTGACAAAACCGATAGCCCCATTCTCCCCCCTGCATCATGCTGCACATACCAACCTCCTCCAGTGCACATCTAGCAGCTTTGCACCTGCACACCCAGTCAGAACAAGTCACTGACACCATGCAGTAGTAACCTTTCCTTTGGGTTTGTAATGGATAAAAAGTATAGTAAAAATGCACCTTTCACCACTGTCTTTCTAGGGTAGCTTTCAACCAGATCAGCTCCCTAAAGCTGCCTGGTCAACAGGCAGTAGTGGCACAGATGAAGGGAGAAACACTTGGTGGCTGAGAGGGAAAGATGAAGGTGTCGCAACAGCCGTAGCTCACGCAAATATAACGGGGCTATTTTTAAGCTAGCTGAGGTAGCTACTGCTAGTGTCTCGTGACTTATCTGCCTGGCCGCGCTCAGGGTGCCTTCTCAGGCACACGCTGCCCCGAGGAACAGCTGCAGCAACTGCGTGATGCTGCAAGCAGGGCGGACCAGATGACAGCGTAACATGCGCTTGAGTCTGGTTAAACGCACGGGCTCGTAACTACAGCACACATCTTTGGAAGGATCAGGTGATTAGCTGTGCACGGAGGAAAGAACTATCTAGTAACTATCTGACGTGAAATATTTTTATATTTCCGTTATTTTATTGTGCTATATTTTTCTATCCTTCTTCCTTACCTTGCTTCTTTTCCTCTTTCCCACCTGCAGTGACAACAGCTACCAGTCTCAAAGTAAAAAGTTATTTTTTATACACATGAAAGAAATCTAACAGCATCTTCTAGAATGTTAAACACACCAGAATAAAACTACCAATCTTTTTTTTCTTCATAAACAGAAGCACTGGAAAGTCATAGCTCTCTATAACTGCATATAATTTTGATATTTTTAAATTCTAACTTTAGCTTTCAAGGTTTTCTTGAATAGGACCAGAAATCAAATCAAATTTCTAGACTACAACATTTTGATAAGACTGCTTTCCAGAAAACAAGTTTAGCTTCTAATTTCTGAAGTACAGTCGTATTCTCCAGGGTGCTTATACATAGCTAGGGTATTACACAGTGTTACATAGTTGATCATTCTGTCCAGGACACTCAGAGCAATCGCCTTGGTGAAGACAGATATATGACAGCTATCTATGAGCCAAAGTATATAGAAAAAAAAAAAAAAATCACACACTTGACTCATATTATTAACATGAAAGCAAGGGCACCTTTATAGAGATATTTTAAAGACAACTAAATTATGTAAGATTTCAGATTTGATTAGACAGTATTTTATTTGCTCTCTTCTTAAGTAGGAGCTATAAAACTAGCTGAAAAATAATCTGGTATAACTGGTCTAAAAAAAATGTTTATTTTACATTTTTAGGAAATGTAGCAAGCTAAGGAAATACAGAGTTACTGTTGTGGTTCACCTTGGTCTGAAGAAAACTAAGTTATACATATGATACATTTAAGTATTGGGGACAACATGGTTGCATGTGTTATATCTTGCAGTGACAGGCAATAACAAACAAGTCAAACAGAGTTTGAGGCATGCCATCAACTATGACAGTCGTGACAGCATGCAGAGATGCAGATGTGGTCCCAAAAGACACTCCTAATAAAAACAGAACGTGATCTTCTGGTATTAGGCACGTGTTGCTACAGTAGAACTACGTGACCCAGGATTCAAAGAACGGCAGAAAATCTCTTAACACTACAGTACATGAATCTAAAATAAAAATGTCATAGTCAATTTTAAGAAAAGTGACAGATTTTAAGAGCTAGAGCCAGAATGACTGAAACACATACAGGACCAGCATACAAAAATGAGGCTCCTTCCTGACTTCAGAGATACTGTGCCATTTTGAGTCACAACAGACTCCGAATTTTGTATTTCAGCCTCTTCTGAGACATGTCAATTCCAACATCACACCACCACCTCCCCAACCATTATCCTCTCCAACACAGACATGAAAATCACATTGTGAAATTATAGAAATGCATATGCATAAAAATGTTTTGAATATTTCATTTTAACAATTAAGAGAAAAAAAAAAAAAAGCTTAAGTCAACTTCAAAATGTTTCTGTACCATTCATAATATTATTTACCAAGGATGGTAAATAAATGCTCTGACATTATCTATCAGCCCTATTACTACTGATATCCATTCCATGATGATTCACGGCAAACTTTTAGCACTGACAGTTTCCTACAAAATGACATGGAAAACCTATTTGCAATTCCAGAAACACTCTCCAACAAATAGCATGTGGGAATGTGCTCCCTCATTTCAGGCATGTCAGCAGTTCTTTAAAAGACAGTCAATGTTTCCATTCAGATTCCCTATTTTTAAAAAGGTTGTAGAGTCAGCCCTCAGGGAGAGAGAATTGATATTAGCAGTTTCAGGTGCCTTCATGCAAACTTGTATGTCAAAAACAGTCCTTTTTATTTTTATAAAGAAAGTTTTTAGCCATTAGCTCATAATGTGAATGGCTGCCTTTGGGAATTTGGGAGAGGGATGGAGAGCGGGGGGAGCAGAGGGGCACACCAAAATGACTTCTAAAAGGAGGCATTTTGGAAAATAACCTCTAACACCTCCACAACGTCTTTTTCTTTTTTTTTTTTTTTTTTTTTTTTTTTTTTTTTTCCCCTCCAAGCAAACAGTTCCTAAAGATCTAGAGCTAATCTCCCTTTGGTGGCCAACACTGACATGCTACAAAGTAAGTTTTGGTATTTTATGTAACAGACCTGGAAAACAATTTTACAGTCTTATTCTGGACTTCACTGGCTCTGGTCTGATATGTCAAACAACTCTGTTAGCAGTAATTTTCAGATTCTGGGAAGGTTAGCGAAACTCAAAGTTGAAGGACACACATAACCTTTATTAATGTGCAGCTTGACTTTTTATCAGACATAATCCATATAATGCCAAGCCCCAGTCATCATTTTTTCTTTTCAATTTCTTGGGGAGTCTAATTTTGTTGTTGTTGTTGTTGTTTTTAAACAATTTCCTAAATTTTGCCATACAGATTTTCAGAAGTAAAAGGGTCCTAAAGTGGGGTACTTGGCTCTGTTTTGTGTCATTGAACATCTTCCTTTGAATTACCTCTTTTTAAATAAAGATGGATGGTAGAAGCCAAAAATTGTCTGTAGTTTCCTCTGTCTGCCAACCTTATTTCAAGGGACATGAACAACTGCCCAGGGTTCAATAATATACCTGGCAGGCACTAAACCTCTTTGGCTGGAAAATCTCCGTGGGTATTCCAAAAACTTTTAGATGAGATTCTCTGTCCTTTTTTTTTTTTTTTTTTTCAATTAAAAAAAAACAACTACTCATTAGAAACCAGAACAGCAGAAACCATCTTTATATTTCTCAAATACTGCCAAGAATGGATAGGGCCTTTTTATTAACATCTAATACAAATGCAAATAAATAATCATTAGTTGAAAGTGCTTTTTAGAGACATATATAATGTAAGAAAGCAGCACAGATGTTTGTGTTATGTGACCAAGATAAAAAAAGAAATATTAAATAAAAATACTAAATCAACCAATGCATGAAGTTCAAAGCTATCAATGCTCTGAACAAAATCGTGTTTTGTTTTGTTTTTTTAATTAAAAATCTCAGTACAAAACGTTGCTTGTAAGAACTAGAGAGTCAGTAAAGCATTAGATGGAAAAACAGATCCTTTTATTCAGTATTCAGTGGAAACATTTGATCACAGAGTTAGGTTAGAGAAATCAATAATCAGTATTTCATTTCCACTAGAAACAAAATCCTGGATATATTTGCAATGTGCACTTCAGATGCCAACACTGAAAGATCTGAAGATGAAAATAACTGGTGCAAGGAAACAAAACCAACAAGGGAATCCTGCAACTAGTAGTGAGGAGAACAGAGCACCTATCAACCTTCTCCATCCCAGGGCAATACTAGGCAGCAGAGTGATCAGACTGACTTCTGACCTGACCACTTTTATTGGTAGAGGAAGACAGAGGCAACGAGTCCTAGCAATACACCATCTACTTCTTAAGCTCCTAGTAATGCAGAAATATTACCAAGGATGTATGGGAAACATCAATAAATTTGGTCACCTAAAAGGCATCCTGAGCCATCGCATGAAGTAAAATATAAAGTACCTCTTAGTTCCTTCTGTTTCATTGTCAGTCACAGAAATGGACTAAAATTAGTCAGATAATCAATAAGTATACCTTGCATTTATTTTTCTCTTTAAACCTTTGAAAGGAAACATTTTGTAAAACACTACCATGACCATTGAGACAGGGAAATGCTCATAGAGATTGATCTTTATCTGCTGCAGAAATATGGAAAGTATATGCTAGAATGTTCTTGAATTTGCACATATTATAACACAAATAGTACTTGTTAGGTTTTCATTTATTACATTATATTTCACAGATGATGTATATACAAGCTCCCGAGAAACTGCACTTCATTTGGTATTGACTTAATGAAGGAATTCTCACATTAATCTTTTAAGCTGCACTGCTCTTTAGAAAAACAGACTCTGTGGAAAAGAAAAACCCCATAAATCTCTTCAGCGCTCTCCACAAAAATAGGCTTTTGTAGGCCAGCGATTTTCTTTGCACCTTTTCTTGTGGAAACAATTAGCTTACCAATTTTAAAGTACTAGGTGGGCCAGCTGCTGGCTTTCTCTTTACCTGAGAACATCTATGCAGAAAGAAACAAGGATCTAGTCTCATGGTACTACAATACATCAATACGATAAGCAGGCTACTGAAGAGGTCAGGTCTTGAAGGAGCTTTCACTTACTTGCAGTCATCATAGGTTTAGCACTTTAATGCCTAATTTGTTCCTACAAAATCTTCATCATCTTGGAGACAAAACATTGCATTGCAACGCACTTGCCAAAAAGAAAATGCCAAAACTAAACTCAAACTGTCAGAGATAAATTATTTCCTTTGAACTTTAGAACAGTCACCACAAGAACTAACTGGTCCTTTGGTGATTTTTCAGAAATTAAATTAGAAAATCAGGCCTGTTCTTATTATTTTTCCACCATGAATGTGGCAACCTAAATTCACATGAAATAGGTTCAAAAGTCGTCCAGGACTGCAGAAAAGTCTGTATTCCTAATAACACTAATTCATTCAAGTGACTGTTTTGAAAGTTTACTAAAGACAAGACATCCTATTCCAGACAGCACGTACATTTCTCCAAAAGGATCTTGAGGTTAATTTATAAACTTCTGTTTTATTTAATGTGATACACAGTACAATTAGCATTAACATTGATTTCTGCCCTAGCTGTACCGTCTAACCTGAAAAAATAAATTGCTTGGCTACGTACATTGAAACTACCACTGTTGCAACTGGCAAGAATCTCAAAATCCTAGAGATCAGTAGTGTAGCAAACGATGTTAAATTACAATGACAGTAATTTAAGGCCACCTATATCTTCCTATCAAGAAAATTTAATGTGGCTAAAAGTCCTACAGATATAATATGTCTGATGTGAAGCAAAATCTTTAATAAACCATCTCTTCTAGAGTTTTTACAGGATATTTAAACACCCTTCAAAACAAAGTCAAAGATGTTTTTCTTCTCATGTGGGTAGATAAAAGAGAGTAGTAAAGAAAGACACAGTATAGAAATGAAAGGATTCATGTATAGATGGGTCTTTTCCTTCTAGCTGTTTGTACAAAACCAAATGGTTCCCAATTATTCCCTTCTAAAATGAAATAAATGGAACTACCACAAAACTTCCATATTACATCACTTTATGCAGGGCTATTTTAAAGATAGCAATTTCACACAGCTGTGTTGTATGTTCATGAATCATGAGAAAACCTAGCACACACCTAAATTTAAATGTGTCACAAGATCCATTAAAAAAAATAGTTGCAAACTTCTTTACAGCTGGTTGTGCAACTGCTGGGCTGAAATCATGCAATAGTTCCTAACATTGTCTAAGTACAATAGCAACTGCAATCCTGAATTAGAAGGATAAATTTGAAGGATCTCCTTAAATTGCATCCACAACATCTACATAAACAAAACAAAAATGAAGCTTGCAGGAAAAAGTGTAACACCTGGGTGCAATTTTGACGGCTGTTCTGATAATTTGATTCAGAATATCTTGTTTTATTAGACTTTATAGCTCAACCTAACAATTATTGCTGCACAGTTGTCTGTGTGTTTAACACAAAGTAATACGCCAGATGCTTCAAATTAAAGAATTAAAAATCTACTCCAGTACATCACTATAAACATTGAAATGAAACTATGAAAGTATATTTATTCTACTAAATATAAGCATACTAAATGAGAACTTTGAAATTTAATTCTTCAGTCATCCAAATATTTGCATGACAGTAAAATATAAAGAGTTTAACTAAAAACAGTCACAGCACAGTAGCAAGTGCAAATGCCAAAGCTTTGGATAGAAATATAGTTTCCTTGTATTACCTTAATTCTGGTTGAAAGTAATTTCTGCTCATGTCAATAGCTTCTGTGAAATATTTGTATTTAAATAATAAATACTGGCCCATGTGGTCTCCTGTTGCTCTCTCGAGAATAGAGAACAGTTTTTCTGAACTATCATTGCAAAGTCAAGCAAATATTTTCCTAAAATATTTAAGACTTTTTTTGTTTCTTTGTTTGAATAGATTATTTACAGGACAGCTTGTTTATCTTTAATGAAAGGTTCTGGCATGAAAATTCTAATAGCTGCATGACTTGAAATTTGACAGGTCTTACTCCCAGTGTTGTCACAGTGTTGAGCTGAGTGAATAAGGAAAAACTAAGCTATATCATTGTTCCATAGAGAAATAAAAATACATCTTACAGCCTAATTGTTCTCCGATTTATTTTAACTTCCCCCTGTTTTTCTATCTACTTAATGGAGTTACTCTTGATTCACCAAAGCGAAGATGTCTTTACTCATAAAAGAGCAACCAGACGCTCCCTAACCAAAACGTTGAGCAGTTAGAGGGAAAAAAAAAAAAAAAAAAATGTTTAGGAAATTCTCTTTTCATAATGCAGCATGCAGCAACAGCATACAAGGAATAAAGAGTACCTATTTTTAGGACTGTATCCTGATAAACACAGCTGTGCTATTTCATCCTAAAGCTTATCATCTATCACAGTTCAATTGTTCAGGCAAAAGTTATTGAAGTGATTATTCACCTCACTAAAGTGATGCTCTAAAAGTTGCCATTTACACAAACTTCTCTGCATTTGTTACAAACTGCATTTCCAGCTTTCTTCGACAGAAATATTTGAGTGTAAGGGAGAACGTGAGAACTGAGACTCAAAAAACTCCACTTAGTGTTACTTTACAGAATATACAAAAACTTTTCCATGAAACCAAGTAATTCTCAAGCACAACTGTGTTCTTCAGTGAGAAACATGTTAACTTTTAAGGAAGAAAATGGAAGACAGCAGGAATAGCATAACCAAGAAAGGAAGTCCAGAGGACCTGCAAAGGGGACATTCTGCAATAACTGCACATGCACTTGCGATTGCAGCAGAGGCCGGCACATCTGCATTAGCATTATATATGTAAGCTCAGTGAAAAAACAGGGATGTAGCTGCAGAGACTTCAAAGTGGATGCAGAACTTCAAATTATATTCAAACTCTGTACAAGGCTTGTGCAACCCACAAGGGAATCTGTGCTGCTCTGTCCTCACTTTACCAAAACAGCAAGATCAAAGTTAGCAGAACAGCTTTATCATGCTATAGCTATTGCTCCCAATGCAATGCAGACAGACTTGAGGGAGTAAGTGAGGAGAAGAATCATCCCCCATTGACTTGGACATCGAATGTGCAGGGGAGCGTTCTTGTACCCACTCAAAGCCACTGCCAAGAAGCAACACCTACAACTGCACTAACACCATCCATTAGTAAATACATGACCCTGATCCCATTCTTTGCTGTGCTTTTGCCTTGTGCTATGGGTGAACAATGCACCTTAAT
>VZSV01000066.1:2313320-2331634 GCA_013398735.1 Nothocercus julius | reverse complement strand
TTTTTTTTTTTTTTTTTTTTTTCTTCTTCTCCTCTCCTCTTTCCCCTCCTGACTCTGCAGCTGCTCTGTGGAGAACAGCTTTAGCTTTGTTCTGATCTAGCCTGCTGCATCAGTGGTAGAGAGCAGAGTTTACCGTTATTTCTGATGCAGAATCTGTGTGCTCCCACTGACAAAACTTCATTACTTCTTTTTGCACTACACTATGTCTAACTATTAATAGACTTTAACCTGCACAAAATCATGCTGCTAAAATTTTGTCTGGCACCAGATGGAGCAAGTACGTAGCTACACTTCTCTCTCAGTTTCAATGGACAGTAGTCCATTAGATTCAGATGTTCTCCTGTGACCTACAGACTTCTTTGAACTAGTTTGATTCAATCAGTTCATTTTATTGTTTTCATTTCCACTTTCTGCATAAGTAGTAGCTGTTACAAGAGATGTTTCATTTCAGATTCCCTATACCAGCTATTGAGCCCATCCTTACACAGCTACAACTAAAGAGACCCTGTTTTTTTCTCTTCTGCTTTGAGCAACTTGGTGTTACAACCTCTATTCCTAAATTCTGTTTATAAACTGGAGAGGCATTGTAAAGAACATTGAGAGGGTTTTGCATGTCTATCAGCTCAGCTGATATAGCCCTATGAAAAACTCAAAAAAGATATTTAAGGCAAAACAAATGTTCTTTGAGGGCTCAACTCAACCCTCATGGTCTTGCTCCAGTCTCTGGTAACTGAGCAAGAATTCAGGCCAAAAAAATCATGTTCAGAAAAACATTTCAAGGCTGTGATTTCACTCCTAGTGTTACCTTATGGTTTAAGTAGCTCCCTTGGCTCTTACACTTGTAGCAATTAGAATTTCCAGACAGCTCAGTGGCAGATATTCTAAGCTTTCTCTATATTGCAGCATTAACTGGCAGATGGCAGCCAATTCTTACCATGAATGAATTAAAATGAATTAAATTCAATGGTATAAGATGCAGTTGTAAACCTACAGACTAATTTAAAGCTTTCAGAATTTTCATTTTGCCTCTTATACAAAGTTGCAAAGCATCAACAACAGCCAAACTACATGATGCATGTCTCAATTTTTATCATGGCCTGACTTGCAGTAGGATATGCAGCTCCCCACGGTGCTGTTTCTGGATTTCATGAATATTTTGCGCTGTTCTTCTAAACCTTTCCTCTCATGCTAGTCTTTTCAGCAATGAGGTTATTTAAACATAGAAGAATACTATCTACTGAAAAACACTGAAACATAGTCTTTTTAAATTTCCACACCACCTGCTTGATCAGAAGAATGGAGCAGCAGACAAAGCAGGACTGACTGCAGTATGCTCTTGATCAATTCTGTCATCTGAAGATGGAATTTTATCACAATTGTATCCTACACCACACAGAACAGATACCTCTTTCCATGACAATGAGAGTATTTAATATACCCACATTGCAAAAATTAAACTGCATGTATGTCAAAGCTGACAGCTTCCCTTCATATGACCTGAAGTCGATGGCAACAGCAGATAATTAGTAGTCTGAAAAAAAATCAGAGCTCTAGGCCTCCTGTATTTTTAGTGCTGTTTTCTGTGAGCAGATACTCATTTTTAAGTTTAAAATTACACTCTGGTATTGCTATACATTGCTGCATTATATATTTCTTGCCTGCCTACTATTAAAAATTCACTAATGTAAATTCTGCCATTGCAATTAAATATATATTACAAATGCACAACTGTTTGTGCAAAAAGTTAGCGGGGCAAACAAGCAGTTGGATGCATTTTACACGTGTAATTAGCTGATGCATACAGACTTTCTGATATAGACAGTCTGTTCCTGATTACTGTTGACTGCAGCCTGTATGCTCTTTCTATTCCTAATGTACCCTCAACACCCATCTACAAGGAAAACACCTGCTTTAGTAGCAATACTCAACTACATTTAAAATCTAGTATTACATAAAAAACCATGAGCGTATAACACACAATGAGGGGAAAGAAAGGGTGAAGGTGAAACTTAGTAAACAATGGGAAATAGTGGTAGTAATAGCCCGAGAGCTTTATTAAGCAAGCACTTTATTAAACTGCAATGTACTACTTTACTGCATTTAAAATATGTTAACACTATATCACGGTTCCCAGCAGCATGAAGTCTTTCCAGAAAATGTGTCATCACTGTATGTAGCATATTTTATAACCAGTATAATTCTGTTTTATTATATCCAATAATATTTTTCTGAAATTCTAGGAAGTCTTCCCACAAAAGATAAGTAATAACCGTTATTTTAACCAACTGACACTAAGTATACCCTTCTTAATGCAGGAAAAAAATAACTTATTACACCAAAGTGTCCTTAGCTTCATTTCTTCTCCCCACAAAGAGTTTGGAAATAAATTTTTCAAGTATCTCATTCAAATATTAAGTAGCACAAAACCTTTCAACAATGAAGTATTTAAATTCCATAACTGATCTCTACATTTAACTATTCTTGCTAAAAGTTGCTGGCAAAACTCAGAATCTTATTAAACCACGAAAAAATTAAAATTATCCTGACAAAGACAAAAAATATACATGCCCTTTGTTTCATGTATCCACAAACATTCGGAAAAAAAAATTGCTTTTTGCATCTGAAGTACAGCAAAGTAATTTTCTTCACTTACCAGGCTCGGATTTCTGTTTTGTGATGTGCCTATGATTGGTAAACGTTGCTCCGGCACCTGGTACGATGGTTCCTTCCTCGAAGTCCGACTCTGGGATTGTAGCACAGCCACCTAGTTGAAATGCAAGAACATAATGGTGTTTATGTAACAATACAAGTTCATCAGTGCACAAGTAAGGAAAAGAGATGATATATTAACTGGTATGAAATACTGAAAATGTATAAAACTGCAAAAGCTTTTGTTTCAAACTTGACAAAAAATTCTGTGCAGGATAACTATAGCTGTTGTTTAGATTACTGATTATGCCTTAATGGATTCTTTCTTTTTTTTTTTTTTTTTTTTTTTTTTTTTTTTTTTTTTTTTTTTTAAACAGCCTAAGTAGTAAAGAAAGAAAGAAAAAAAAAAGAGTTTGAATGTAAGAAACCTACAAAGCCTGCAAAACCAATTGCTAAATTTGTTAAATCAGTGTTGAATTTACAAGCTGGAAATAATTTGATCTATGTTAAAAATCAGATCACTGGGACCTAATTTGGTAACAAAATAATTAAATGTGAATGAAATAAGCTTTGTGGACTTTGTAAAGTTATGAAGACTGTTAGCTTGCCACAGAGAATGACATATGGTGATTTTTTTGGATAGACTATTAAATACACTATTTTTATTAATTAGTGATAGAGATATGGAAACGCAAGGACACTTTCACTGTTCAATTGCACAGTGCATTGGTAGTTCATGTGATTTTAGAATATATGAAATAACTGTTTCTTCATATTTTGCAATATAACCTTCTGCGCAACTTGCTACAGAGCACAACAATGCAAAGATTTCTCTTCAAACATGATTATTTCTAAGAACTAAAGAAAGGCACAGTCAAGTACTACTATCAGCAGAATACAGCTGTAGTGGTTTGCAATGGATGATGTAGATTTGTTGCAAACCAGCTGTGATCAGCACTCCAGAGAAAGTGCGACTGTTCCACAACAGAAACATGACCTTACAGTGAGTACACTGCTGACAGTACAGCATATAGGCCAAGTCCTTAGTTTGCCACAGTTGTGATCTTTTCAGAGAATGGCAGTATGAGAGGTTTTTGTCAGATCTACATGAATTTCAAAGAAAGGAGTAGTTTCTTAGCCCAGCTTGAAGACCATGTTTTCCTTAGCACATTTGTCAATTAATTCATATTTCTGCATCTTTGTTTAAATATCCTTAGGAGCTCTTATTACAGCAGGAAACTTTGCTCAGCAGTTTCAGATTAGCACTTGATCAAAATCCCAATAAAGTGCATAAAAAGCTCTATGTCCAACTGCGAGCAAATATTCACCTGCTTTCAAATTTAGATCTTGTTTAAACATTTTGTTGGTCCAAGATCTAAGTTTACATCTCATTCCCTAGTCCTCCCAGGATTACCACTAGCAAGCAACATATCCATTCACCTATTTATTCTCTGAAATTATGTACTTATAAACTGTAAATCAACTCCCAATGGAAGAAAGCATAGACTTTTCTGCTTTATTCCTTAATTCTTCTGCTTTTAAAAGAAATGCTCTATTTCAGTCCCTGTGATTTGGGTACCCACTTTGCAGCAAAACAGACAATTGTAACCGTAGAAATTAAAAACAACAGAACTTTTGTTAAAGGTATCATCCCAACAATACTGTACAGCCTGTTGCATTCTCAAGAAGGAAAGCTGCATTTTTCTTCAGTGTTTTCAGGAACTCTGGTAAGGCAATGCACAATAGGCTACAGTAATGAAGCACTTTTATTTCTATCAGCTGAAGAACTGATACAGCATTTTTCCTTTCTAAGGAAGACAGACAGTACAAGCTACTCATAGACAAACCCTGTCAGCCAATTTAAGATACATCATGGATTTGTTTGACTTAAAGTGAGCAGTTTAATTAGAAAGGAAGATTAGGAGTAAATGTGTCAACAATGTACAGAGTGATATGATCCATCACAATTTCAGATATTTAGGGCACCTGCTATGAAGTGAATAATTAGGAGAATGTGGATAATATCTTCCTGGTACAATAACACTGGGGTAACACCGGCAACTGCTGTGAGTCCTCAAAAAGGGGTATAGTGGATACAAGGGAATTGTCATGTTCTGGAGAAAGAATGTGAAGAAAGGGAAATAAGAGACAAATATACACCTGTGAATGCAACATTATTTAGTTGGGATTTTACAATTCAAAAAATAGTTTATAATTCAGAAAAACTAGGAGGAAAGGAACTCATTCCTTTTAGAGCTCTAGTTTTTTTTCAATTTCATGCTGCTGAAGTTCTACTCAGAGCAAACAGACTCAAGGACTATCAGAATTTTAAGTGAGAATTCACTCTGGATTCTAGTACGTGACTGTCTCCATATCAAAAGGTATGTAAATGCTTGCTAAAAGGGACACCCAATACAATTTTTATCCATCTGGAGTCCCATGAAAATCACAAAGGCATAATCATTCACATTCACTGATAATTATTTGAGTGAGTGGTACAAAGCAGGAAAAGTGAAATATTTAAGGAAAAAAAAGGAGGGGGCAGGGAAAGAGGTAGGAGTAGTCCATAAATCTACAGACTGGAAACGATCCAGGTTGAGAATTTCTCCAGATGTCAGTCTGTAAACAGTGCTTCATAAAATAATTTCACCATTAATTGTTGGCAGCAATAGCATATAACATCTAGAATATATTATTATATTTGACTGACTCTTCTCCCTTTTTCTGTGTAGCTAAAATGCCTGTCTGACATCAGAGATCTTTTATCAGTTATGATAAATCCAAGCAGCAAACTGCAGTCAGCAAAACTGTTTGATAGGTTACAACATGAACAAAACTCAAGCTAATTTGTTCACCAAAGGAAATGAGACTTCTCTTGCTTATTTTCACTACATTTGCTTTTGCAACACATTCAGTTAAGGTGGAAAAAGGCACCTACATAAACACATAATACATACAGTTTTCGTACAGGTTCCTATCACCATGTTTTTCACACATGTTTTAATATGACTCTAAAAACTGAAAAACAGGAAAACAAAAGTAGTATACATCTAAAGAATAAAGGCACTTTTGGGGAAAGACTCTTTTTTTCCTTTTCTCTACCAGTCACGCACAACCCGAACTACGCAAAACTTTCCATTTTTCTCCCAAAATTAACTTTCTCACAAGATTCTTTACAGAATGGAGGGGGAAAAAAATTCATGAGTAGTCTTTGGCAGCAAGACAGTCAAGATGTGAGCAGGAATCTCTCTAAAAAGTAGTTTTTCACTCATGTACATACCATTCTATGATGGACATAATCTAAACAGCAAAGTCACTTCACAGAGAATTTCAAAACTATAGACCGACGCACATGCAGTTGTTTTTTCATACTGTCTGTAATGTTTAAAAAAGTGGATACTAAAAATGCAGCCTAAGGCATTAGAGAGGGTTCATTCTAAAACAGAGTTTTAGACAAAACAATTACTTCTTACTGACTCTATTGGCAACATTTGATAAAGTCCTATGAATTTTATCAGAATCTGCTCAGCAAGAAGTACCTTGCCTGCTTAAGTAAACACTTCCCACAGTCTTTGTGGCTAGATAATGTTAGTGCTGCTTCCCAGAAGAGAGGGAGAACAGTAAGATCTGTGGAAGAAAACACTACAGATTTGGAAGTTTAATGAGGTCTAGGCAAGACTGATCCACAGACTGGAACTGGAGTCTCACACTTGAATAACTAAATGCTGGAAATATAAGCATATTCCTACTGAAATAAAAAGTACAAGAAGTGAAAGAGAGAGGGAAAGGGAGGAAGGAAGGGAAGGAAAAGACGGAAGGGAAAGAGAGGGAGGTAGGAGTGAGAGAGGGAAGGGGGAAGCAGCACAGCACACAGCATGCCCATTTGCGTGGCTACAACTGGGCAATCACAAAACTCTGGTTTTGTTCAGTAAGCCAGGTTTGACATAACCTGATCAAAAATATTTCTGTATGACATTCCATTAGAACAATAAACTCAATAATAAAATAAATAAAAAAAATCATACTGACTGCACATACAGTCCCAGGTCATTGTAGGTCACCAAAAATTATTCTCAGCACAAGGTAGTACACAGGAACACACCAGGCTGTTGTTCTGCTTGATCCTTGTTCTGCAGAAATGTTTGTTAAGGAAACCACCAGTTCAGAATTTCCCTAGTTTGTCCTGCAATAAGTTTCAATTACTGAGAGCTAAGAAAAGTTAGTTTGTACCGACTGAGTAGCTTCTGATGATCTTGCAGCATGTTCAAATATTTTGAAAGTGCCTGAGTTTGTAAAATCTTGACTTAGGAAGTGTGGGGTACTTTGACAGTACAATCTCTTTATGAGAGCAGCTATGCCATTTAAATTGTCAAACTGCCTTGGTCATTTTCCAGGATGCCATTCCTAGAATGGCATTGGGAATCACATTGTTAAGAACAGATCTGACAGATGTTTTTGTTAAAGAAGCAGTACTGGACGTTCAGCCAAGCACACAATCAAAATGAACATTCAGTAGTACCCTTACCAAAGCAGGACTGAGAAAAGAATAGCAGTAAACTATATAAAGTCATTCAGTATTTACCAAAAATCACTTCTTACTATGAACAGCAGGCAAATCATGACAGTTGTGCTTCAAACACATAAATCTACTGTTTGATCTAACACCACATTCACCTGGGGAGCTTGGACTGGTCAAAAAATGTGCTCTTTGTGTCCTGATGTGTGCTGGGAGAAGTAATTATTACTCAGTTGCGTAGTGCTTGGAGGACTTCCATCTCCCTTTATGTAACAGTATAAAAAAAATTATTTATATCATGGGCTTTTCAAGGGGAATAGCAACCCTTGACAAACACCAGAACAATACAAATCATTGTAATTTTTTGGAAGTACACTGTCTAACATAACACCTGGCGCTCTTTGACTGGGATTCATGCCTTCTTCCCCTTCTATTCACTGCCTCTCTAACTGCAGATGCATTTAGCATAGCATAGTTCAGCATTACAACTAAAAATTAAATAGGTAATTTTCCCCTTGATAAAGATGCACAAATGCAGACACATGCACACTATATATATGTGTATGTATACTTACAAAACAGAAATTTGGAACTTACTTGTGAAGAAAGTACAAATCCTTATTCCCTACAGAGAAAATTTGCAGAGGTATTAGATATTTTCTGTTTGTATGCAACTTAAGGGTGTCTTGAAGTATTCTGCAGTACATTTGCACCTCATACCTTTAAGATGAGTATTCCTTCATTAGCTCCAAGGCACAGATAGCTAACTATCCTCAAGAATACAGAGAAATATTGACCTAGGCAAAAAAAAATATTAACAAACTACTAATGATGAAAGGAAATTCAGAAATAGGGGTTATTAACATAAGGATTTTTGACATGGCTGTGAATGTAAATAAGTGATATGGAAGTTTGCTATGCAAGTTCTTTTGGATACTTGAGAATAGCCCAGAAATAATCAGACAGATGCATAATGAAAGGCTTATTTCTTATCAAGGTAAGAAAGAGTGAAATCAAAGAAAAGGCATTTGAGACACATGGTAATATGTGAGTTAGGGCAACAGAGAAGAGGAACAAAAGCTACTGACATCAGATGCACAGTCAGATACACTGTGGATAACAGAGGATGGTGGAATAGTAAATGGGAACCAAATGCAGATACTGAAAGATATATGCTGTTCTGAAGGCAAAATTTTAACTGGCACGGTAATACTTCATAGCAGAAAAGTGATGGGCCATTGAAAGAGTAGTACCAGAACTGATTAATTTGGAAAAAGGATTAAAGAGTGCCTTACTGAAAGTAGCGTCACACTTTAGCTATAGAGCGATGGGATCATATTGCAATACCATACAGCAACAGCATCATATTGCTGCAATACTTGCAGCAACAGATTATATTGCTTTACCATAAAGCAACAGCAGCTGCTTTAACAGAAAAGATATAAAAGTCATAGAAGTGATCAGGATTAAAAAACAAATAAACAAACAAACAAAATATCCCAATGTGATAGTGATGTCCCTGAAAAAGGTAAATGCAATTCTGAAATCCATCTGGGTTGAACACCTGGAATGCTGTGTTCAATTCTTGTTACCGTGTTCACGAAAGATTAAATCAATCTGAAACAAATGTAGTAAAATGATAAGATGATATAGAAACAACCTAATTTAACAATGAGAGAGTAAAAGATCGTTTCTTCTAAGCCAAGAAGACTGAAAACAGAACGGATTCTTCTTTATCAATAATACAACTAGGCCAGAAATCTTTCACCTCAGTAAAATAAAGGACACTCTTGAAACAAGAAGGAACTGATAGTTAATTAATTTCGAATTAAAATTAGAAGGTTTCTGACCCATGAGAAGGGCAAGGGACTTATAGACACCCCAAATAGAACTGGTGGAGGTAAACAACTCCAATGCTGTTTCAATTTAATGGGATTAAATAACACTGTTCTAATACAGAACTTCAGCATTCTGAATCAGGAATGTCTTTGCCATCCTTTCCCCTGCCTCCGCAACGAAAAATGCAAGGGAAATATGACAAAGCAGATACTGTCTTTTCTATTAGTATTTTGTCATTATCCAATTATCTGTTATCTAACAATCACTAGTTATCTAATCATTAGAATACTAATTCATTAGTATTCTCTATTTTATCCAATAATAATGTCCTGGAAAATTCAAAGAGAACAATAGATGCAGTATAAAAGACTATTTACTTACTTTAATTAATTGTAGCAAATAATCAATTAGTTCAATAGAAAATAATTTTTTAAAAATGTATAATTCTGGAACCACAGTATCATTAAAACCTTTTGCTGACACCAGCAGAGATGCTGTGAAATACTTAGACTGCAGTTCTGACAACTGCGGTTTCCTAAAGTATTTAGTAAGCAAACTTCATGTATTTATATATAAATGGACACTTAACGATAAAATATAGAAATGTCACATGCAGAAATTCAGTACAAATAATCAGACATTATGTTTGTAAAGAGACCTGTCCTCTCTCCTCTATCTCCAGACACCACTAATGCTTTGTCACCAGTTGTACTAGGAGCTAAGAATTAATCAAATGGTAATTATGAATTGTGTTTGTTCCAATACTGTAATAAATCATGATATTTGCTTTAATCCTCTTAGTACTTAATATTTTATTTACTGTCTTCTCCACTTATCAAATTAATCCAAATGTTATCTTGTGTTTGGTCAACTCTTCACAAAGCTAAAATCTGTGCAACTGATTTTAGGAGAGAGAGAAAAAAAAAAAAAAAAGCATGGCGCATGGCTCCTGGCACCATCGTATTGAGACAGAACCTTAATCAAACATCCTTATTTTGGCAGGTCTAAGAATAACTGAAAGTTAAAAAGGCCATGAACATCAATACACAAGTTTTGTATTTCTGAAACAAAAAAGAACCTTTGCTTACTTTTGCTATCATTCAATCAGTTTATTTGGAAGAAATAAGAGCACTATTTGGAGCACAGAACTTAAAACTACATTCTCTCCTGCTGACACAGAGATTTCTCTTTCATTAGTGAAACTTCTTCCTACTCAGTGAATTTTATCCTAGAAAGTGGATAGACTTTCAAGATTTTCAAGAGTTACCACACATCTGTGTGTAAATCACATGCAACTTTGCTAATGCCAGTGGTGTTTAAATGTTATGAAAATGGTAAAACAGAAAAATAAAATTGATGTTTAGATATTTCTTGTTGCTTAAGAATGAAGGGCTTAACAAGTCACAGAAGCAAATATTTTGCACAATACTTACTGCCTGAAAATCAGACATCTGCAGATATGGGATACTGTGTTACCAAAAATCTCTAACCACTCGGGAGAACCTTGACAGTGAGCTTTTCGGGCAGGAGGGAGAGCTTTACCTTGGCTAATGTCATCAAATGAATTACATCCACTAGAAGATAAAGGATATTTAAGCATAAATATGTTCAAATCCAACCTGCTCTTTTTGGCTAAACCACGTCTGTTTTTATAATGCAAGGCTAAGTCTGAAACAAAGTGGCTTTTTTATACGGGAAAGAACAGGATTAACTGTACTGTTTCATCCTTTAAAAAAGTTGACAGTGCTGCTACTGTCCAAAATAATAAATTAAGTGACCAAGAAAGTGGAATGAGATGCTTTCGAGAAGCTATTTATATGCTGTATGCCTTAACTCTCTAAATCAGTTTTCTGATTTTTAAGGATCATCTTTTACCTTGACTAGGAGGATGGATTACTCATTTTAAAAACAATTTTGATAACTATTACAGATTACCCTGAAATCTGCTACAGCAGAAGGTAAAAGTTGTATGATAAGGGCAGCCCTCTTCCCTTCAATTCCAAATCATATTGTTATTGTATCGGTACAACATATATGCATAAGTTAAAGTCTATGGCAATTTAAACCTTGTAACATATAATTTAAATAAAATATAACTTATATAAATGTAATTAAGAAATCTGTACACCCATCTTTAAAGAGGCTACATGCAGAAGATAGCTATCTGAAGACTAAAGGAACAAACAGGCAATCCAAGATATACAATAAAAATACTAGTCAAGTAACTTGAAATTGAAGAAAAGAAGGAATAGAAATGAGAGAGTCTTACACATTCCTTTGTCCAGTCACATCAATAAACAAAAGCAAGGCAAAAAAAGGTTTTTGGACCTATTTTTACTGATTTGTGCAATATTTTTTCCATTTTTGTAAATGCTTTTTTTTTTTTTTTTTTTTTTTAAGTGAAAATATTTCATTATCTTTAAAACTTATTGACGGCCAGTCAGCTGAGACTTCAATAAAGCAAAAAATTATGACTGAAGCCATGTGCTATGTCAGATCTGGACAGCCATCTAGCTGAAATTTCACCCAACAGAAAAACGCACAAAGACGAACATATGAGAATCATGGTGTGATTTATTGCAATGGACCTCTGGAGGTCATTTAGTCCAACTTCCTGATCAAAACTGGTTGAGCTAGATCATGCTGTTGGGACATATTCAGCCAAGTTCTGAATACCCACAAGATACAGATTCCACAACTTCTCTGCACAATCTGTTCCAAAATTTGACACAGGAAAAAAAAAAAAAAAAATTACCACATAATACCTAACAGGATTTGCCAGCATTCCAACTTCTGTCCACTACCTCTTCTCCCACGTGTGCACCTTTAAGAAGAGTAAGACTCCATCTTCTTCAAGCCTTGCCTTAACAAATCCTTCATTTTTGATCATGACAGAGGACAAATATAACTTCAGTAATGGAACAAAAGTGGATAGAAAGCAGTCATTGCATCCCTTAAATTGAGGGACCTCACTGCTTCTGCAATAATCACAATCCAGTATATATTAAACAACATGTATAAAGAGCAAAAGAGTTTTCCTGTGCTTTGCTTTCATACTGGTGAGAGAAATCTGAGAAAGAAATGTCTTTTAGTGGACATGGCAGCCAAAGGAAGCTCTTAGGCATGCAGGAAGTTCAACACTGGCCCAACAAAAAGGTGTTTGAGAGCATTTCCCAGCATTAAAATGAAGCAGTAAGACAGTGTGTAGAGCACAGGTCATTTATTTTACATAGTGAATTATTAATCACATTGTTCATTGCACAGGATCATTCTGTTCTTCTTTTGTTATAATCAAAATTTTGTTCTGATCAGTGACTAATGCTCCGCATGCTTCAAGACACAGCAGTTCATGGCTTCACTCTGAATCTTTTGTCTACTCTGTTTCTGCAACAAACCTCAAAAACTATCTTGACTTTTAATTTATATAGAGAAATAAGTTTACTGACTTGATACACCACTAAAGGCCAAGGACACATTTCATTAGTCAAGAGTGCCCTCTTGGTCTAATCTGGCCATGCCTACAATATCAAGTGAAGCAGAGCAATAGTGGGATATCTACGGAGTGAAACAGCTGATGTTGAGGTTTGGCATTCATTCTGTTCATGTTTTAAAAGTCTTATTCTGACCTGATCCATAGACTGAATGTCTATGAGAAGCTGCTGCATGTTTGTCAGTTTGTCAGAGCAGAAGGGAACAGAGTAGAACCCTGTCCCAATCTACTGTTCCCTCATTTTTCTGAGGCTTTTAAATTTTGTTTATGTTTTCACACTTAACAAATCAAGACATTCTCTCCTTCTCATGTAACATTTATAAAATCAAAAAAGCATCTAGAATGCAACACATCCCTCAAGACTCCAAAATGGACAGAAATATGAGTACGTGATAATACAATATAGGATTTTTTTAAATTAACAAAGCTTCTTCTAACGGAGCAATCATTTCAACACATGTTCATAAAGTTTTCTTACACATCCAAGCTTAAGCCAAAACACACAATTCAACTGGAAAAATTCCTTGATATGAGCAAACCTGCCTTTAAACTCACTTTCAGAAAAGCACATTTGGGATACCAGAAGTGTTAAGCTTCACCCTCTTCTGCAACAGAAGATAGGTACAGCAGGGTAAAAGGCTGAAGCAATGTTACTGCCTTTCTGGTTTCTCTTGCACTATGCTCTAGTGTCACTGATCATGAAAACAGTCATGAAGAGAAATAATTGAAAGAATAATGTCAGCGCTTGAAATGACCCAGTTCTGTCCCAGGCTCCAGCAGGGACCAGGGTTGATATAGCAGGGCAGAGCAGCACAGACTTCGCACCCCTGCTCATCCCGTCTTCTCACAATGACCAGTACTGTGCTACCCTAACAAATTATTTGAGAATACTCCCACCTACTGATATCATATGTATGCTAACCACCATTTCATAGATAGATTCTGGTAATAGTAATATTAAATAAAAGATAAAAGGGTTAAAGATTATTGCTATTGAGCACCACAACACTTATGTTAGTGCACTAATTACACTTCCTTCACGTGCAGGAAAATTCTTTTTGCTAGAAAGACTAAACAAGAAACCCCATCAACTGAGTATAGTCTTTCCCTGTCCAAATGACCCAGGACTAAAACAGAGACTAGAAAAGACATTGCCTAGAAAATAATTTGTCTAAATGGGGTTACTCAGATTCAGATTCAGTTTCCGCTATGTAGTCAAATGGTCTGCAGGTAGAATAACTTCAGCTGGCACCAGGCTTAATGCTTTCTTTATTGATCTACCCATAGTTTAAGTGCGCACACAAGGATATGGATTGTTAAACAATTCTTTTTAGTCTATCACTGACTATGGAAATATTATACACACCGCCGCATCATCTGCACTTTCTCAGACGTGAAAGGCTACTTACAGTAGGCTGTTCTTTTTATCCTACAAATCCTGTAACACTTGTGGTATGTTTTTTGCGTGCTGCTTAAATGGCTGAATTTGTTAAGAACCAATTATGCAAGACATGCTCTTTGTTACAGCCTATATTGTAAGCAATAAATACAATCTTTGCATTGATTTACTTCCTGTTGTAACAAGGTACATTTAAATTCTTTGTACTACTACTCCTCCCTAAGTTCTTTAGCTTGGCCTCATTTAAAGATTTCAGCCAAAAAAAAAAAAAAACAAACATAAGGGGAAAGTTAATGTTTTAAATTCATATTTTGTGGCAGTGGTTAACAGCCAGCATTTATAAAGGGCTTGGTACATCATACTCAGTGGAAATAACCAGGACTAAAACAATACAATTTTAGTATTTTTAGAATACTTTTATCTCATGAAAAAACAGAGAATAGCATTCCCTTCATTGTGCCAAAACTGCACGAAAAAAATCCCTTTTATAATCCCTTATCTTTGTGTTCTTTTTTTCTCCCAAAATACAATTCAGTACTTGTGTTTTCCTTTTCACTAGCACTAAATTTGCAGCAGATAATAGTGGAAAAACATCACCTGTTCCTTCCTTTCCGTTCAAACACCCAAGGAAGTCCTATCTGAAGGAATGAATCCAAACTGCAAAGGAAACCTTTAAAAATACTTACAGTGTTCCTTCTTACATGCTCTGCTAAGTCAGCAGGTTAGCATCTACTAGGTGAATATGAGTGGAACAATAACATACACTGCTGTTAAACTCATGGGACAAAGCCTGGCTGAATCAAGTCAATGGCAAAATTCCCAGTGTCTTCAATGGGGCCAGGATTTCTCCCTTATCTTGCTGATCAAAACAATTATTTCACTGTTCAGAAGGACCAGATTCTGTGCCAACCAAGATTTTCTTTAATGAAACCTGTCATGCCAAATTTTAAACTGTATATACCTCCATAAATAGTCCTTTTTCATTCTACCAAGGTAAACTGTTGACTTGCCAAAAATATTATGACATAATCAAACAGCATACACAACAAAGATCTTCCTTTCATCTTAGCAGAGAGCCAGATGGACCAGGGTAGCTAGCGGAAAACACTCTCTCCAAAGTATAACCTTACTACTGATCTGCAAATAAATAATTATCACTCCCTCACCACTCATTACCAACCACTCATGGTCCAACCTACTGAAGTGGCAAACCTGCATTAAAAAAAGGACAGGTGTGACCCACAAAGTGAAGTGTTTTATCTCTTTAGCAGTGACGTGTTGCAGAAAGCTTCCTATGCTTCAGTGAACCAAAAAGCAAATCTTCAAAGTAGCAGCAGCATCTACAAAGTATATACCAATCCTGAGAGGAGACTACCCATGAATAATAAAACACCTAGAGTTCTTCCCATTGCTTGTGTAGTTATAATAACCAAAATGATCGCATGTACTTGCGATTCAACAGCCAGAGAGAACGAAGTTAACCCCATGTGAATTAACCTTACCCTGAACTAGAGTAACATTTTTTCACATGTGCTGCAAATGGGACCAAAAGTAAAGGCACTGTTTTGACAGAAAGATGCTTACAACTTTTATTTTGAAATATTTGTGTAAACTGCTCTAAGATGATCACACAACAAGTATATTTTCCTCAATAATTAAATGAAATAATCAAACATAAAATAATCAAATTGGTGAATTTGGTCTCCTCACATGTGGAAAGTAATGCAGAATAATTAATTCTGTTGATATACTGCCTTTGTAGGAAAACAGGGCAGTTTATTGCCACAGGCATCACATAAGCCTGTTATACTTTCAGAAGTACTTTTAGCTCATACCAGGTTTCTCTATGCTCCTATGACTTTTTTTTCTTTTTTTCTTTTTTTTTTTTTTTATCTATAACATGCAACATAGCTCTTGCTAAATCCAAACCTCTTTAATTACCTCACCGTAAGATTTCTGAGTTGATTCTGCTTCACATAACCCTATAGAATTTCATTCTTCTCAACAGTTTATGCTAGCAAACAATTAAACCCAGCATCTCTAACAGCATAATAATATACTACACTGACTACAGTCAGTGCTTAACTGCTTAATTTCTGTCAAATTATTCCATGATTTATTGATAACCTGATTCAAGTGAGAATGCCAGTTAATAACTTCACTTAAGTACCCCTGAACAGCAACTTAATACATCTAATAACTACTTTGGCTACAAATAAACTCTCAATTTTAGAGAAGACAAAACCAAGACGAACTACTAAAATTTACAGGTATGTAAATAGATTTTAAGAGCAGAAAGAATCCATCTGACCATTTGGTCAGACTTTAGCTTTAAATGTCCTCACTGATTCTTAAATGTAAGCATCCATTTATTTCTAAACTGCTTTTAAAAATGTCATCAGGAATTCTTTTTGCTAAAAAAGAAAACATGACTTTTTAACTCAAAGTTTCATTTGAAAATACAAGTGCTAAAAGAGACACATACTTATCAGTACTGTGATACAGTTTAAAAACACATCATGAAAGATTTCTCCGTGCAGCTATAAAATTTAATATAGTTCAGCACCACATAACTCATGTAACAAAAAAAAAGAAAAAGGTTGTTCATAATATTTATTACTGTCTAGCTGCACTATTTCTGTTCAGCCATCCATCTGAATTAAGGCACCCTTCATCATCCATACACATCAGATCCTCTCTTTGATCTCTAATGGCAAATTCAAGAGCTGAGTAAATGTTCTTTGAAATGCACAGTGTGGCACAGCTGCTTATTGTTACATTGAAGACAGTATGTCATTAAAATGGAAATTCAATTAATACAGTGGAACATCCCCCTAATCATATCCCATCTTTGAAGTAACACCACTTTCAATGATAACTAATTTCTAGTTAACTAGCTTTTTTTTTTTTTTTTTTTTTTTTCTTCTTTCTCAAGTAGAATAATAGCAAAGCTTTGGCTAAGGTCAGAATTAATAAAGGACATCTTTCATCAAAATACAGAGATCAACTGGCAACCAACACAGTTCTGGTATTTGCGCTTACAGTACACTGCAGACACTCAGAGATGCATCTTTCCATGTTAATCACACGAAATTAATCAAGTCTGCAGTTTTCACCAGTCTGCTGAAAATTGTTATAATCCTACAAGAGCCTACTTTAAAAACGTTTCATTAACTACACATTATATTAGTGTTTTAGCAACATTCTAATCAAGAGAATTTCAGCTAAATCTTTGCCTTAAAATATAGCTGAACCACATGAAAACCTTTGTTATTCAAATTTACATAGCTTTTTGCTTTTGCTTGCTCCATATCAATGATGCCTGAGGTTCAGCCAATAGTAATGCACATACATTTTTTTTTTTGAGAAATTTTCACTATCTGCCAGTATCATAAAGCACCTCATGTTTGATTTCGTTAGATTTTCCAGCTCAAAAGCCAGATCAAAGTGCTAGAACTGGGTGAATCTGAATAAACTCAAGGGAAAGGGAAACATGAATTTATGGACTTTGGCTGATCATATGAACTCTCCCCACCAGTTTCATGAGTGGCCTAAAAGCTGGTTGCTCACAAAGCTGTACAGTAAAAGCTGTGACTTGTCTTCAAAAATGCTCTAGCTCTTTGAAAATAAGGAGAAAAAAAAATAATAAAAAAAAAAAAGGAATATCAATACTGACTCTGCACAAGCTTGTAACAGTCACTCAGATTCACGATGAGGTCTGTGCTTACTCTCCTTTTGAAAAAGCAATCAAGACCCTGGGCACAAGTCTCTGTCAATTCACGGTGTAGCTACTGAAGAGTTTTACCACTGCTGATTTGTGCCCTATCAGTGCTAAAAGGTGATTGCTGAAAAACCAAAAGGGAAAAGGATTCTGCACCGCAGTGACTGCCACTCCTTGCCCAACATGCTACCTAGAAACACCTTTACTTCCATGTTACATTGATATTCAAAGGGTATGTGCCTTGTTGAGGCACAGACCATCCTCCATGATCTCTAAAACCCAGTCTGACCCATCTTGGCTATTAATTACATTGATCCAGCCACCCAGAGGGTGGGAAAGCCTCCCTGTGGAGCTGCACAGACCCACTTTCATACTGTGCTCCCTGCAGTCTGAAATCTGTCTCTCAAAGAAGTGGAGTTAACCCCAGGGAAGTATGCTGTAACTGTAGTTTGTAGTTGTAGCAAGAAATATCTTTACTAGCAGACAGATACTCTTTTAAGCAGACTCTCTTAAATCCACAACCTAAAATAAGGCAATTTGTCATTTTTAAGCTCTGTTATCATGAATTTATGCATGTTAAATATAATCTTTCTGGTATGGAATTTGTTACATTTGGTCTAAGACTCAGAGTAACTTCTGCTTTAAATATTAAAGCAAAGTTCTCTTACCTACTAAAGTTATAGGTCTTTTTTTTTTTTTT
>VZSV01000066.1:2257024-2313226 GCA_013398735.1 Nothocercus julius | reverse complement strand
AAAAAAAAAAAAAAAAAAAAAAAAAGAAAGCCGGGGCCAGAGCCAAAGTTGACTGAAGTCAATGGAAAAACTCCCACAGATTTCATCAGGTTTTGGATTAGGCCCTAAAAGAATCTGAAGTAATTGAAAAATCAATTCTGCATGTACAGAATATGAAATTTTCACTAGTTTTAGATTTATTAGACTCCTTTATGGCAATCTGGAAGAGCAAATCCATTACAGTTGGTATTAGTGATGTAGATGTAGTTTTGCACTGCTAATTCATCATGGAGTTCCACAGACTCTTACATTTTTTATCATGCAACAGTATAAGTAAATAAAGAAATCAACATACACACACACACACTTTTACTTCCTTTCAAACAGGGCAATCAATACCATCACAGTTCAAGAGTTTTTTTTTTTTTTTTAATTCTGAGGACTAAATAAAACATGGAGTAGAGTATTCGTGGAGGCTCTATTCAATGATAACGCAAGAGAGGATTCAGGTTTAATTAATCTAACTGTTCCAAAAAAAAACAGAGAGAATAGGAAACGTAAAATGTCCGAGATCAACAGGCCACAGCATCACCTGATGTGCAAACAGTTAAATATCTGCTGACTCAAGGTTATTACTTCCAGTCACAACAAACTGAGGTGAAAGCCATTAACATACTCTGCCTTGAGCTATATATAATGTTAAAAGAAACACTTACAAGTCAATTTAAGAGAAATATTAGAAAAAAAATAAAAATAAGAAAAGTTTACAAGGAAGGTGTGCTTTTGGCATTTTAAGAGAAAAGATGAAGGACCTGCAAATCATTCTCTTCCCCCTTTCCTCCCATTCCTCTAATTGCTCTTTCCTAAACCTTCTTGTGGATAAACGTGCTTTGTTGTGGGCTGTGTTTATGAAAAGTAGGTAATTGCAGTAACTTTGTGATGGTGTTATTTGTCATAAACAGTGGCTGGAAAGGAGAAGGAACATGTCTTCTAAAGCGCAGGGTTAATTCTGCTCTTCAAATACCTATAACTTCCGTATTATTACTGAGGCTCACTCTCTTTCACAGAGGTTCTTGAAACATCACAGAAAAAAAAAATTTAACTGACCCAAGGAAAACCTGCTAAACGGAAACCCAAAGGATTACTGAAGATGAGAGACACTCCTCATTAGTAGCACACCTTCAAATAAAGGATGATGATGTATTATTATAGTAAACATTTGGCTTTCTTTAACAATAGATTACGTCATTTGTTACAACCTCTTAAAAACTAGGTAGGCTTTATTTATTTATTTTTACTTACTGCTGTTGAGTGTTCTGAAATGGAAGGCCAGGAACTATACTTTTTTCCTTTAGCAACACACATCTCTTCTATAATTTTAAACAATTAACTTGCTGGGGAAGATTAGAGAAGCTTACTTCTGCTTGTGGTGTCTCAATATTTTCTCATTCAAAAAGAACATGAAAATAAAGTTCAATGACAAGAATGATCATTAGGGAAAATTCTTTCAACAGACAATTATTTTCACCAAAATCATAACTCAACATTATGAATCATTTGTGACCACTTATACTTAAGCAGAACATATTAAAATTTAATGGATTTCAATGCAAAGAGCCAGCAATAGGATTCCATACACCAAGGCACTAATGTGTTGATCCCAACTGTACTTAGATGAGGCAAGTTGGAATTGCAGTGCTGCCAGCTAAATTTCATAGTTCTACAAATGAATGAATCCCAAATCTCGGGAGGGATTTCTTTTTTTATTTATTATGCATGACATTTTCCTCTCTAAATTATTCATTTTTTTAAATGTTACTGCTTTAGCCATCTTAACCTTTATATTCCTTCACTTTCTGTTTTTTGCCAACTGTAAAATCATCTGAGAAGGGGAGAGTTTCCCAACACTATAATAAAATGCCTATTACCATTCTGCATGCTCACACGGCTTGCTATCCCCTTCCATCTTGTTTTGCTTCTTGTTACAATAAAGGAATCTTGAAAAAATGATATAAACAACAGCTACATATGTAAGATGAAACAGTCAAATGAGACTTACAGAGCAGCATGAACCCAAGAGCTACAAGTGTCCTGAAAAACTAAATGCATTGTTTTTTTTAAAATCAAGACCTTACTTTCAGTTAAAGAAAAACAAACAAACAAAAAAAAAACAACAAAAACAGTTCCTTCACTCCTTTTTTATCTTGAAAAATCCCTGTAAGCCCTGAGATAAAGTTGTCAACTGACTCCAGCAGGCTGATGGAATTTGACTAAAATTATGCAAACTGAACCCCTTCAGAGACACGCTTGCTCTCTGTCTTCCTGTGTCTGGTAACCAATTTTCCATTTTTAAATGTGATCACAGAATGATACAGCAATAGGCTGAAGCTGGCTTATGAAGATCTTACACTTGTAACCTGTCTTCTGAGCATAAAACAGATAAAACAACTGTATGTAGCAGCTAAGGCATTTTATTTGAATATATATAAGACTGTGAGGCATTATATTTGAATTCTATTTACGCAGGTGCTATTGGCTCATGGTATTACGCTGGGCAAGTCACTTAACTTCTGCATAGCTTAATTTTCCCTTTTATAGAATTAAACTACCAAAGTTACTAAAACAATAGTAAGTTACAATGGAAATAAAAATTATAAAGAGTAAAGATTCATATCAGAGAGCCAAAGAATCAATGTTTCTGGCTCCACTAAACTGTTCTTAAGCCTTTCTTGAGCAACCACAAGACCTCGTTCCTGTAAGCACTCCCAAACTCTCCCCAATGATTTGCTACTCCCCTTCCTTTTCAGTAAATCAGCTTTTTGGAGCAAGAGGCATATTTTAGTCTCAAAATAGAACTCAGATAAATTGTTTAAAATATTTGATATGCTATTGTTTAAAATGTTGGTTTGATATATTATTATTTGCTTATTTCTGGTATTTTAAATTAAGATAAAACCATTCATCATGACCAGCTGGTAAATTACTGCAAAAATACTTTAAGTGTGGAGAAACAGAAGTTCACAGGGGATATTTTAAAGTTATGTTAGAGTTACACCACCGTATCACATTGTATTACACACCATATCATGTCTCATTGTTAGCTGGCATGAGACAACGTAACAGAAGTGCATGACAACGGGGCTGGAAGAGCTACGACAACTTCTTTGTTCATGTGTGATTATTATCTGCTAGAAGCTAGAAATCAGAAAGTTGTATTTAAACTGGCTCAGCCTGCACAGAGCTGCACAAATTGGATCCAGAAGTACACAATGATCACGGTATTTATGGGTTTAGTCTCAGTTATGCCTTTGTCAAACCTTGCTAGAGTCTCGCTGCCTGATAGATCCACACGGTTTCCTCTGCAATGACTCCTTGGGGCCACCCAGGCTGACACTGGTACAGCTCCAGTCAACCAGGAAAATGGTCCTGTCCTTCACTGCTGCCTCTCGCAGTCACAGACATTTGCACTCTCAGGTGGTTGGCGACAAAGTTGCTCACTCTTCACTATCGCAGTGAAAAAAAATACCTAGTTGCAGGGACTTCAAAGGGCACCGTACAGAGAAAGAAACTGGTGAAGCGTGACACAGAAACATGAGAAAAAGTAAACTGGAAAAGGAAATAATTAAGACAGAGAAAACAGAATGAAGTGCAGCCATATGGGTAAGAGGGATCTTTACTAGCAGGATGATTTAGATGGAGCAGAGGAAAAAGTATACATTTTACCAAATGTATATGCTAGCCTTTGCCAAGGGAGAGAAAGCAAGACAAGTTTGAAAAAGAGATACGGTGATGGTTGGTCTGTTTTAGTTTCAAAAACAGCTGAATAGCTTTGAAAGTGAGACAAGCAAACACTGGTTTGTTTTAATGCACAGCTTCCTCACACGGGGAAGGTTTTACAGGGAAAGAGAAGAAAAATAGATACCCGTTAAAATATAAACACCTAGTTTTCAGATCATGTAAAAACATCTTAAGCAAAGGAAGGTTAATACTTTCTAATGAAGGTAATACTTTAACTATACTGCCATTGGAATCAAATACTTTTAATATAGCCAAAAATGTTAGAATTTTAGAAATATATCTTTCTGCTTGAATGCCGTCTTCAATCTTTAAATATCATCTCAGATGTAAAAAAATAGATTAGGAATACAAAAGAGTATTATGAAAATCATGGATACTACAAACAATACTTAAACTGTAAGAGAAGTTTTTAAACTATGATCAGTAGGCTCTCGCTATTTATAGAATACTTGCTAGTTGTTCAGATGAATTGTCTGGTCCTCTGTGCTGTCTTCCCTGCACTCTTAAACTACATTATTCTAACTTTTCCAGGAAAAAAAGATTACTGTAGTTGCTGCTGAGCTAACATTACTATTACAGAGCAGTGCTCAGTATCTATGTGACTAAAAATAGCAGACACTGCATTTCATAAGATATTCTGTATGAAAGTTTACACTATGAAGTTTGAGAATATATGAGCTTTGCTGCTTATTCCTTTCCCCTAATGACATCAATGAAGAAATTTCTAATTAAAAGGATGAGATGAAATTTCACACACACACACAAAAAAATCTTCAAATTGAGCATCCTATTATTATTCTTTTTATGGAAGATTCTTTGCATACTAGGATTCTAAAGCAATATTTATGCTCTCTATAAAAAAAAATGAATATTGCTCTTCTAGCAACTTAGAAGCACATGTTTTTATGATTAGACCTGGCATTCTTTCCATTTTGGAAAACAGAAAGAATAAGGAAGGTAATCATCTTTTCAGGATGATTTCTCTAAGAGAACTTGGGTACAACTGCAATGGAATAGGAAGGTCCTGAAGTGACCTAATAACAATCTTTCAATGCTTTAACAGGTATAAGGAGGCAGTAATATTTGCCACATCTCCCTTCTATATTAGGATCACAAGAAACTGGTGTGACTGCAGGAAAGACAATAATTAAAGTTTTAGGAAAACATCTCTATAAGGCCAATCTGTCATATAAACTATTAAGAGAGATTGTTCAACCTCATGCAATGTGCAGTTTGGATAAGCATCTGTCAAGGATATTCCAGATACATTTCTGTAGCCACAACATAGAGGGCACAATCAGGCAGCTGGAGTGCTTTCTGGCTCTGTATTCATACAAATCTTGAATACAGCTACATTGACAGGAAAATATTTGCAAATCCTATTTCCTGAATAAAATATAGCCCCATATTTCCTTATCATTTCAGATCTGAAGTTTCAGTTTGACCTCAGAAAATGACCACCTTGGGCATTCCATGGTACAAGCATTTCAAAGGCATTGTACTTACAGTTACTGATTTGCAGGTTAAATAACAGTTTCTCTAGTGCTCCAATAATACATAAAACAAAGTGACAAACCACAATACAAAGATTTAGAGAAAAATAGAAAAAAAAAGAGAAAAAATAATTGAAGTTTAGCTAAAAAAGCAAAAAGAGGTGGAGGAGAAAGAGGAGGAAGAGGAGAAGTTATGGTTGAGAGAAAAACAAAGACATAATTTAAAGATTAAAAAACCTTGCTGTGAAAAAGGTTGATTTTTTTCCCCCCCTGAAACAGAGCATTGAACTGATACAGAAGCTGCTTGTAAGACAGATTTGTACACCAAGAACTACTACTACTACTATTACAAGAAAAGCAGGACCACATTGTAGACCGAGTAGTTGAGACACCCAACATACCGGTGGGTGGTGCAATACTGCAAACAGCCACAGCTGACATTGGTTAAGGTCATCAAAGCAATCCTGCAAAATTCACTGATATTATAAGAGACTTGGAAAAGCTACACAATCCACTCACTGCAGGTAATAAGGATTTATACCATGAATTCTCACATCCATTAGACTGCGGACATGGCAAGCTGGGTGGTCTACAGCACTTTCCGCAGCACTTGCCTGGCTTTGACCTGCACTGATGGGTGACACAGTTCCCCAAGGTCCTCACCTTTCCCCAGCTCCAGCCATTCACACCTTGCCAAAGGCAACACAGAACAAAATACAACCTGATGTGCATCACATGTAGCCAGTGATTCTGATTAACTCTTAATCATCCTTATAAGAGCATTTTACATCCCAGAAAACTGTCACATCCTTCCTCAACCTCCTCTTTCTTCTTCACCCAGGAGAGAGAGAAAGCAAAGTGCTTTAGTCATTTATAATTTTTATGCTCTATTCTGAGTTCTGTTCATCTAAGTTTTTCTTAAAATGTGCTATCCATTTTTTTCAACTGAAGCTTCCTCATGTAGAAAGAAATGATTCTGTTTCTTCATTCAAGTCATATGGCAATATCCCCAAATTTGTCTCTTTAATAGGATGTACTGCTAACTTGTATACATTTGTTGGTCTAATGTAACCCCACAGACCTTCTCCTGCAGTAAAGCTATGTGAGGAATTATTTCTTAAGTTCTAATTTGTTTGTCTGATTTTTATTTGATAGAGCCCTTTGCTATCTTTACTGAATTTTAACTTACTGATTTCACATGACTCCTTTAACTCAAAATCACTCAAGTTATTGCTGTCTTTTGAAGTATGTGAAACTACTTCTAGCTGTTGTAAATTTATAAATTTAATGTTCATATACCATCACTGCAATTAAGAAAAATAATGTATAAAACCAGATCCAACAGAGACCGCAGCGCATCTCAGTCATATTTTCTTGGATTGACTACAAATATTAATTGCTGGTTTCTAAGTGCATTTTTCAACTAGTTAACACCTAATGATAATCACCATTTGTTTCAACACAGTCTCAGCCAATTTCTCTAGATGTCAGGGTACATCCTCTGGAATATTTTGGACATACCTTTTAAAAATCCTGGTTGCTGTTATAGCTCAGCAATGCCCAAAGGATCCTAGGCACTTCTCAAAAAACACAAACAGCTAACACCAAACAAAAATGGATGTTTTAAAAGCCCTGGTAAAACCCTTATTCAACAGCCTATGAACTTCCAAAGCATAAGGCACATCCTGCATGAAAGTAAGTTCTTAAATATTTTGCAGTTCCAAGCACAGGGAACAAATACTTCTTGCTGTACAGTGTCTTGTCATATGAATAAAGCACGTCTTTAATTTTAAATACAATACATCTTTGGCCTTAGCTCCATACTCTTCCCAAATCTATGTTCTCTCAACAGTTAATGAGAAAATGCATAGACATTTCATTTAGTCTTTTTCCTAGGCTCCAGGCTAAACTCCCAGTGAAAATAAAAAAGTTATACTGAGTTTTATAACACAGTTTCTTTAAATGGTATCTTCTTTTGACAGCCTGAAGTGTTAGCCCAATTAGGTCATCATTTCTTAATTAGGTGATTTGCTATTTGAAAGGGCTACACACTACAGTCAGCAATTCTGAAAATGGCCTTTTTTGGAATCTGTGTTACAGATTTTAATGCTTTTTAATGTAAATCATGGCCAAAGGGCATTTCATATACGGCTGAAAGTTTATGTTGGGTGGGGCATAGCTATACCAAGCCTCAACCAGCTGCTTACAAGTGCTTAATTTTTCACTACTCGCCATATGTAACCCATTAACCCTGATCCACATTTAATCAATACATGGCTATTGGTCAAATTTCTTATGTTTAGTTTGGAATGTACTTTCTCCTGGTGGTGATTTTTTTTTTTTTTTATGATTATTTTTATTTGAGAGGTACTATAGCTGTCTACCTGTGCCACCATGTGAAAAAACACTCTAATACGTCACTCATGCCTTCTTGGTATTTTGTCCTCATGTAATAGAAAACAGTGCATTTAAAATTTTTTGAATTTTAGTTTTAATGTATACAATATGGAGAGCATGACCAGACTGCTTTCTGAAGCTCTCTCATCAAAAGCAGGATTTCTTCTGAGTTGTTTATACTTCTTAGAAATTCTATCCTCTTCCTATCAGAATTAGTCATGATCAAAGTGAACACAGTCCCATATGTATTTTATGGAGAAATAAAATCTTGCAAAAAAACAGCAACAAAAAATATAAATCCAATTTGCTACTTATTCTGGCTCACAATTTCAATTCATATTATTATAAATCAATTTCCAGATATGGCCATAGCATAACACTTACAGAAATAAATTAAATAGAAGAGATTCTGTCACATAATAGTCTGAAATCACTTTATCAAAGCATCTCAACTAGCACACGCAAAGAAATGCTGTACATACATTAAAAACAAAAACAAAAAAACTCCCCCAAATCAGAGAAACTCTACTGAAAATATGCAGCAGCGAAATTGTAAATAGTAAAAATTTCAGATTATTCTCTAATTTCTGACAGGAAACGGAAAAAGTCTTATATGAATAAGCAGATAATACAACTCCAAACACAACAAAATGTACATTATTCTTAACTATAATATACATTTTTTGAATTGCAAACATACAGTTCCTATCTTACCCGGCATGGCAGCAGTTTGTGGAGTGGTTGTCTCTGTACTTAAGGAAAGGCGACCACCTTTGGCCAATCTTTCACAGAGGAGGGTGATATGTTTCTTCAGCCTACTAGTATCTTTGGGTATGCACAACTCGCTGGTGAGAGTCAGGGCCTGCTCCTTAGAGCTCTTTGACAAGCAAGTTCTTAATAAGTAAGAAATGGCAGCATCCACAGTTTCTTCCCAGCCCTGGATTAAAGAAAAGAAAATGAGTGAAAATTATGTGAATTGTAATGTGCTGCCGCATCCTAAAAAAAATGTAATGAATCAAAGACTTAAACTTTAAAACAGCATTGATACATAAAATGGGGTTAATGAAAGGTATAAAGGCAGAAGCAATGAAGCAATGCCCCTTGTACAAACTTATACAAAGTACAAAGTCCCTGTACAAGCAAAAAAAAAAAAAAAAAAAAAAAAAAAAAAAATCCCTAGTAAAGCTAGAAAAAAAAAGTTCCAACATTAATAGGATCAGCCTGAGAAATAAAATGTAAATTAAAATCATGGACAGGATGAGACAGAATAAAATTCAATGGATTTCTTAATAAGTAAAAAACAGAATTCCCTGGGTGTGACATTTGGAATTCAAAATGGAACTATGAACTTAATACAAACATTATAATATACACTGTATATTACACAGAACTTAATACAAACATTATAATATACACTGTATATTACATATACGCATAGACATGCATATAAATATACTAAAGACATTAGGGCCAGGAAAAGAGGTATTCAATTATATGTCCTTTGGGGCTGTAAGAGTCCACTATTAATTGAATAATGTCTATGAATTTCTTCTGTGAGATGCACATGAATTTTGTGATGGGTAAGGCACTACTTTGGACAGTTAGATAAACAAAAGACCATCCTTCCTGACCTTTTTGTCAGGACCTAAGGACGTGTTCAAAAAAGATCCTTATGATCCCCGCATTATATGAGCTTCATTGTGGTACAAATACTGTGCTTAATGAATCATACCCAGAAAATGTGCTTTAGGTATATAAAACATTTCAATTTTCAGAGAAACGGTATCAACCACTAGAGTTTTCTTTCTCAACATTTGCCATTCCTCATTCAGAGTAGTCACCGCCATAACTTATTGTCTTGTTTGTCCCTCCTCTAAATAAATAAATAAGGGAAATTTTGAAAATGATTCCAAGCAATCAAAGTGGCATAAGCGATCCATTGACCTGTGATGATGGTAGGAAATAATCCATTCTGCAGCCAATTTAAGGAGGTTAATGAGCTGGTAAATTCTGTCCACGTTCCCACATAGTGGGCAATGAAACTTAATATGTCCAAAGCATCAAAAACACTCAAGCCAGTCTCTCCTGACTGTACAACAAACCATGAGAAATAATACAACATAAATCTGAGAATCTTGAGTTTCATTAAACGACAAAGAAACATATAGTTAACTTGTGTTAGTACACAGTGGCTGAAAAGCCGGCTAAAATATCACTCCAAAAATTATAAAAATAGAGGTGGAAGGAATATTTAAATATGGAGAGTGAAATACAAACTAACAAAAGTCAGGAAATTAAAAGTGGCTAGTGTTCTGTCCTTGGCTCACAGAGGTATGTTTCACTTTGTACCCCGGCCTTAACATTTTCCAACCCTAGTTCTTGTATTTAATTTCCATGTAAAACTATTTTTTTCAGTAGACCATAAAACTATTTTCTCCAATTCAAGAACAGCTAACCTAAAAGATCCGCTCAAATCCAAAGCAGTCTTTATGATTAGTCAAAGAGTACACAAAAGCTACCTCTATATGAAAAAAACATCTTGATGAAAACGATATTGAGTCACACAACTGAAAACTGGTAGCTTCAAATAAGACTGCCTTTGTCAGCAATTTTCATTGGTGCAAGATAGGGTAGATTTGAAGAAAAGACAAAAGTTCTTCATTCGTTTGTGTTAAAAAGGTAAAGATGTGTTTGAAAGCGTCAGTGGTCCATAGTCCATACTGAAGACTAATTCTAGTGATAGCCGCAATATTCATTTCTAACTTCTTGTGTAGTATTCTCTGGGCTGAAGGCGGCACTTTTAAGGCCCTTTTGAGGTGTGATAAGAGCAACCCATTATAATTATGTATTCTTAATTCTCTAATGAGAGGGTTTTTTT
The DNA here is from genome assembly GCA_013398735.1 of Nothocercus julius. Classification (NCBI taxonomy): domain Eukaryota; kingdom Metazoa; phylum Chordata; class Aves; order Tinamiformes; family Tinamidae; genus Nothocercus; species Nothocercus julius. Next base: position 2,302,681 of record VZSV01000066.1, on the reverse strand, counting down.
TCCCCTTCAGTCTCTAGCCACCTTCAGTCCCACCAGCCACCTTTAATTCCCAGACATTTGGGCATCACGCTAACCAAAATGTGTATTTCAAAAATTCTATTTCCACAGAAGACAGACTAATTCCTCAGTTATGCCAAATGCAGCAGAGGTAAACTTTTACCTCTTGAATCAGAAATTCACCCTGGCTTTACACATAATTACCCAGCTACCACCTAATTCTTAATGAATATTTACTTCATCAAAAATACCTTCATCATGGTAGTTGAGGCCAGAAAACTGCAGTTCAGCAAAATCTGTAAAACATGCCCAGTTTGACATATTCTGCAGTCAAAAGTTTGTTAGTACTTAAGGCACATGCTTAGGCTGGATGTGGTTATCAGATTTCATAGCCTCAGGCCTCTAGGGAATGAGTAAGTAACATTAATTAAGTAGCCTAATAAGAACAGATAAGCAGTTTACCTAGAGGGAATTAGCTTTCACTCAGCACCTGTGACATAGGAAAAGCAGGCTCAATAGTAGCAAAATGCAGAAGACTCAAATGGAAAAGCTCTGTGCTGTGAGGTTGGAACCTTTAACAAGTTCTTTATATATTGCATCGTAGCACAACTCTATTTATTTATATCTATTTTATATTTATATTAAATATTTAATAAAAATTAGTACATAAGTCACTAGAATTAAATATTGCATTTGTCAAGATTAAGCTGATAAAAATATGTTTGATCTATGAAAGCAAAGCAAAAGGCAAAACATGTCAATGCCAGCCCTATAGAAAATAAGAAAATAAATTTAGCCTGAAAATGATTCTGCACCTACAAAGTTTGAAAAGAAAATAAGTTAATGAGTCAATAATATAGTACGCAAAAAAAAAAGCTACTTTGTTCTACATGCCACTGGATTGGTGAGAGGGGAATGCCTAAGAAACAACAGAAACAGAAGATTGTTTTAGTGATGGTTGGGAAGCTAATGTTGTGTCCTGAAAGTCTGCTTATGCCAAACACAGAGATAGGCCTGGAATTTACTGGAATCCTCACCATGTTTTTTGACCCTGGTTGAAGACCTTTGAGCAGAAATGTTTGCTCAACAGACAAATGTAAATTTAGATTTCTCTAAAATTTAGATTTCTCTATCTTCTCATTTATTTTTTTTTTCTTCAGCTGTGTGCATAAAACTCAAAAGATGTGTTTTTTAATGGAGGTTCTTTTGTTGCTTAAAAATTTCAAAAACCGTATGTAGTGTTCAAGTGAAATTAAATAAGTCTTCTCAGCTCATATTTTATAAATTAAATTAAAATTTACATTTGTGCTTGCTGACAAGTCTCCTCACATGCTTAAAGCTGAGTAAAATTCAGTCAAAACCCCACACATAAAATTAGGCTAGACAGAAAACTGCACCCTCTGTGTGGGAAGAATAGATTATGACAAAATATTTCAGGAACAGGTTGTCAAGCTGGAGGATAACCTGGGAAGGGTTTCCAGAAGAGGAAAGAATACACTACAGGGAGCTAAACTGGAGATAACAGCAGAAGGAAGTTGCTGCTGTAGGAGCTTGGAAATAGGAGTAGGGCTGGCAACATTCCACGTAAGGGATGGGGCAGACAATAAAGAAAGGGAAAGGAGAAAGAAACAAATGACTGTAGGGAGCCACTCAAGAGGTAAATTTGAGAAGTGCTGGTTGGCGGAATTAACAGAACTCTAGGAATTAGGAAAATTTAGTTGACAAGCTGCACATTAATACCAGCTCTCCTGAGTATAAACTATTCTAAGGGCTATTCTATTCTATCAATGAAACTTGAACAAGACAGTTCTTAAACTGTGTTCACCTGCCAGAAGATATATCATCTCAGGAAGTGAGAAAAACTTTATCACTCTTAATATTATTATGCCTAAGGAAAAAAAAAAAAAAATTAGGCTGACTATGAAATAATTTATCTTGGAGCGATGGCCAGGACAGTACTCAAAGAACACGGATGCAATGTGAAGCCTACTGCAAAAGTCATGCAACACTGCTGTAAGCCAAACTATGGGAATTCTTACAGCTGTTAACTCAGGAATTTGACCGTATACATCTGATTTCTTAATTTAAGTCACAATAATGATTTCATCAAGCCTCAAAAATTCTAGAGTATGCATTAACTCACCTTACTGAATGACAACCTTGGCTTTTATGATTATTCAAACCACACATTCATGTGCACGCACACACGCACACAAAAGAGATTTTTATATTTGAAAGCATTGCGTAAGTTATAAGAAACACCATCAATGAGTATCAATTCTTTGATTTTACAGTGATTAAAGAAAAGTTAGCTTGCTTTTATACACACAGTTCACTAAATCAGGGCTCCTCAATCAGCAGCCTTTGATACAGAACAGGAGCAAATTTTGCTAGGAATTTGCTGTACCTCCAGCCATCCTGCCCCACATTCTATTCATCTCCCAAATGACACGTAACAGCCACAGCTGCTAACTATGAAGGTGGCATGCAAGATTTCTCTGGTCTGGCAGAACTGGATCTTACAAACTGTTTCCTTGTACCTGAGAAATTGCTGTTAAAAATGAATTGATAAGCCATTTAGGAGACCATTTGAACACAGTTTGTATAACACTAAAAGAAAAGCCAAATGAATAGACTTTATCTGTGTCTATACAGCACTGCCTAATTCTAGGGAAAAAATGCGATAAAGTATCACCAACATTTTAATGTATGAACTTGAATACACCTCCTGAAACAATGTGATTTTTAAAATGCACATTACTTAATTGAAGAACTACCCCGATATTACAGAAAAACATCCACGTCACAGTGTTTTAAAGCTACCGCTCTGAAAAATCTTATAGAATCTTCTTGCAATCACTTTGGTAAAAAGAAACAATAGTACTAAAAAAAAAATCCTACAGATCCCTAGTAAAATACTTCAAGTCTGATGAAAATCCAGATGAATGTCTCAAGTTTAAATACTTTCTAGATCTATTAAATGCTTAAGAAGGATATTTATAGCAAACATATTAGGAAAAAGAAGCAACTCTTGTTATATTTGTGATACTCAACCTTCTCCCTGTAACCATATCTTCATTTAAATCAAATATTATGCATGGCATCAATAATATTATTTACTGATTTGAGTTTTATTTTTATTGGCATTTAAAACATCTGAAATACAAATTAAATTCTAGCAGGAATTTCCAGACTGATGAAAGTCGTATCAAACTGAGTTACAGCTAAACAACTAAAACAAGCTAAGAGATGGAACAATTAAAATCAAGAGAACTAAGAAAATATAGAATTATAGAGAAGAGTTCAAACTAGTACAGATGAATCAATTTCATTTTAATTTGAAACAAAAAATGGAAAAAAAGAGAAAAAATTGTCAAGCAGCCTGTCTGAAGTCTCAAATTATCATTAAATACTGGATGACAGACCTCTGAATCTTATTAAGGATTTGGGCTGACCATATAAAGTCTCTGCTCCAAAAAATTTACAACTTACTTGAAACACAAGAGATGAAAGCTGAATACAACAAACAGAGCAGTACAAGGTAAGAACTCCTAAACCACCTGAAATCCTGAACAACCAAGCTCTGTAGGCTTGATGATCCAACATTTACTTGAAGACCAACAAGTATTACAGTAAAGAAAGCAATTAAGACTAAACAAGGAAGCTGCACAAGATCTCTTCTTTACAATACTGGTTGAACTAGTCTCAGTCTCTGATTATACCACTGTAGATCTGTGCAAAGCTGTTAAATAATATCTTAATTTCTCAATGTTAGCAACTATTTCAAGATACTTCAAAGAACCTAATTCAAATAGTAATACCTCAAATTATAAGGCAGTGAGTTGTAATTAATACACGGTCGGGGGGAAAAAAAAAGCTACGTAAACAACACTTTTAAAAATCGTTGTATTCTTTACACTGCTGTGCTGTAATTGCCAGTGACAAAGGAATACCATCTTTATGTGATCAATGTGGAAATATTTACTGAACAGAATGCCTTCAGCGCGAACCGCTCATTTTAAGTTCTGCTTAGTAAATATATAATGTGCCTTACAGCAATTTTACACAGGAGAATACAAGATATAGAGTGAATGTCAGATATTTTCCTGAAAAACATGCTTTCTATTGCCAATTTTACTTTTACTCTGGTAGTTTTGTGCTCTAAAGAACAATTCACAAACCACTGCACTCCTTCACACTAAATGTAGGACCAATAGGGTTTTGTGGGGTTTTTATTCTATGGATGGATTAATTTTTAAGCATGATTTACCAAAGTCTCTTTGCATAAGGTGTTCAGGTATGGAAAGAAGGTTTAAAGTGGTTTTGGCATTTATATTATCTTATAGAAGATGCTCCTTTAATGAACAGTGTTCCTAAGCTAACATAGTACTTCACCAGCAATGATCTGGGAAAATAATATTACACAAAAGGGAATTATGAAAAGAAGTATTGAAAAAGCTTGTGGAACAACACTTTTTCACGAATCCACAAGACCCGAAGCACCCCAAATAATGGGTGAAGCACACCAAAAATTCTAGCAATCTAGCAAATTAAGGGTGACTTAAAGATTCTGCATGTTGCATTTTATCATCGTGACAACTGCGATCATTCAAGACCTAAAAACATTTTTTTTTTTTAAGTAAAATTATCAAGAAACTGAAAGAAATTATGATTATTAGCTGGTGTAGGGTTTTAGTGCAGTAACAAAACAACCGATAACAGGATTGGAGAATTGTATCACCTATAAAATTGCGGATCTCTGTTCTAGGAGGGGGTTGTATTCATGTTTCTACAGCTGACTAACTCTCTTCTCTGCTTTGGCTTTTAGTAGTCTGATCTTAGGAAAGTGCATGCTTCACTGAAAAATGATAAAACAGGATGAGGACAAATGGCCGATTTATTAGTTCATTAAAATTGAAGCAGTCTCTAATCATTGTACTCAAACTTGTATCTGTAGGGTAGGATGTTCGTTTCCATCCACATAGAAAAACTTCCAAATTTAGGTTATAACTGTGTTAGGTCAGAATAAGAATAGAATTTGATCAGCCTTCTTCCTGACAAGCAGTATATCTGTATTGCCCATTTTGTCTCACATCTTCTAAAATCAGAACAGACTGTGTCTTAGCAATTGTTTTTTATTGTTTTATTTCTGGCAAACAGTGAGAATTATAAGATTTTTTGAAGCAGAGCTTGTTTGTAAAAGAGAAGAGAGTATGTTTTTCAAGAAAATCCACTATCCAACTTAACAGCTACACCTCTAGCAATGGTTGTTTGTCATACACACAAGTGCATCCTGTCTGGCACTAGCAGCACTCACACATCACCAGTTTCTGTAAAAGCCACTGATGATTCAGTTTATGATTTTTTTAGCTTTTTTTTATCATTTTAATCTTCTATTTTGGAATGTGAGTCCTTACAACCATTGATCCTTTTCTGGGAACTGATGAAAGAAACATTTGTAGTCACTGCATGAATGGAGTGGTTGGTGTCTTTGTAGCTAGCTTCAGAAGTATGTTGTTTTGCTTTTTAGCACTGAAATCATCTAACACTTCATCTGTCTTTTCCTCAAAAACTTTTCACCAGTAAAGTCAGCTAAACTGAGGTGCTGTTTTGGGCTTTGCAGATGCTGTCAAAGCTGTCTGCAAGCATGCAAACACATCAGGAGTCATGGATCTTGCTGAAGAATGCTATACATTCAGCAGCAGGTCTGCCATAAACAAGGTCTGTGAGTTCAGAAAGGTTCAGCAAGGTTATTTTTGGACCTGGAGAAGAGAACTTGGACCATGTTATACTTGCTCCGGAGAAAAGAGAAAAATTGCTTAAAAATATCTTTCTGGGACATCTCACTTCATCTCAGCACACTTCTTATTTTCGTATCGGTGATATCCTTGGGGAGGAACTTCCTTTCTTATCTTATTCCAATATCCTTTATTAGGTTGCCGCTATAACATGCTAAGAAAGGCTGACAAGTGAGCTTGTGTCTCGTAAAGCTGCAGAATATGAATCCCCACCCACTCAAATATCCTAGTTCTGAAAGAAACACAACCTGATAGCAAGTTTACTCTTTCCTGTTTGAATTCCCACAGTCCCTCAGATCCACTCACCCATAACTGCAAACCCGCTTTGATTGCTTCAATTTGTGGAGAGCATATTCTCACAAAATGAAAAGGTGAGGACAAAGAGGGTAACGGCAAACCGGATTTCCATGGTTTACTCAAATATCTGACTTTGTGGCTCCTGCTAGAGCTGATTTTTTTTTTTTTTTTTCCTGAGACTGTACCTTGGGAATGATCATGAACTTCTCCATTGTTTACATGACCTTGACTTATGAACAATCTTCTGTTTTATGTTTGAGGAATCAAGATTAGATTTTGAGTATATCAAAGTCTCACTTCACTGAAAAAGTCTAGAGATGACGGCTGAAACACAGCAGGGCTCTTTGGCGTCTTTATATTCCTTTAATCTGAATTGGGCTGTCCATATAACCAAAGCAATCACACCACTACATGTGCATGTATAGAAAATATTCATAGTCCTTTTTTTGTTTTTTTTTTTTTTTCCCATTTAAGAAAGTAAGACAAAGAAGCTTACTATCCACTCAAAAGAGAGAGACTTATAATAAAAAATATCTAAAAAATAATAAAAGACAGTGATTATGCCTGGGATCTTTCAGCAAGATGAAATATTCATGTCTTACCACACTGCTTGGTTTTATTTTAGTAAATTGTAGAAGACTTTACAATACCAAAATGCTTAACAGTTCAAATGATTGTCCTTACTAAATGGCAAAAATAACTAGAGAGCTTTTATAGCTCTCACAGCCAAAACCAACTAGTAGTGGTATTGCTGCTTTTGGTTCTAACATTGATAGATTTCTTTTGGTTCTCAACTGGAATTGTAACGCTTCCAAAATAAGATGATTTGATTATTAGGGCTTGATAAACTCTCCTAGAAATATTTCTGACTGTTTTAGACATTTGAAGGAATGACATATCTATTTAGCTGCATATTATTAAGCCTTAGGTTTGATAAAAATGTAGAGCTTCATAAAACCATTGGTAGCACCGCCTCCTTATTTCATCATGCAAAGCCATGGCACACTGTTTTTTTGTTTGTTTGTTTTGAAGTACATACTAACATAACATTGCATTACTTGGAATAAAAGAATCACAGCTTTGTTTTGAAGTGAAACAATGAGAAAATAAAATCAACATTAAATACCAACACCTTATTCTATGAACTTTGTCCTAACACGTAATATAACAACATTATACTAACGATACTGAAACTGATAATTTCTTTAAATGCTGTTATTTAAGCATCCAGTATTTCCAGTGCGTGTCTTTTTTCAATCTATTATAATTTTATTATATTTTTTAAAACAGAGACTAGCTTTATTGACATAATCCGGGGTTGGCAGATTTTCAATTAGAACACCGTAGCAAGAGAATTCTCCACTAATATTCAGTCTCCTTGAAGGACACAACCCAAAAGAAAGATACACTGACAATGTATCAGGTGTCCAGACCTTTTCATGAACAACATCACCGTAATCGTCGTAATGCATCTCCCTGTCATTAAGCAGTTTGAACGACAACTGACTTGAACTCCTGCTCTGCAGCACATATTCAGTAATTACTGAATCACTACACTAAAATATTTTAACTTCTCTTTTCAGCTGGGTCTAGATGAACTACACTGCCTCGAAAAAGGAGGGAAGTTTAGAGGTGCCTCAAATCAGTATTACATTGAAAAAGACTTCTGATAACAGAAGCTTGTTAAATCTAGCCAACAAAGGGTACGTCTCTCATGACAGCTGTAGTACTTTGTAGGACATCCAAATTAGTTTTAAAGGAAGTAATATACATGCTGGAGGCAAACTAATCACAGCAGAACAGAGTTCTGCCTTGACTAATTTACAGAGAAATAAGATCCCTGAGTAGGCTTCTGCTCGCAGCAGAGATAGCCAACTGAACATTAACTATGGTCCCTCTTTAATGCTGGTGGAATTGAGTAAACTAAAAGCTCAATTTAGGTAAAATTAATTCTAAAAAAGAAAAAAATTAATACACCTAACCAAGAGATATGTCAGATTATTCAGTAGTACAAAGTTTATACCAAGGCTGAATGTTTGTTTTGGACTCGATACAAGTCCCAAGAAATACAGCTAAACATGACAAAAATATAATGATCCTCTCAGGCCTAAAATTTAAACAATTTATAATTCACCTCACATTAATTACATGATGCATATGTTCATTTAAATTAATTTTATGCAAACCAGAAGGGAAAAAAAAGCCTATCTAAAACAAGATTTTCTTTTATATTTCCCAACCACCATAAGAAGGTAACTTTTTTTTTTTTTTTTTTTTTTTTTTTTTTTTAAATTTGAGAACTTATGTCCTTACCTCACGAACCACATTAAAAAGTGCAAATGATGAAACAGATTTGAAAATACCACTGGATGTAGCTCCAAGAATGCAGGGCTTCTTCTGCTAGTCCTTTAAAGCAGGAAGCATCAGATGAAAATAGACTATTTTATAGGCTTCAGCAATATACAATTTCACAAATGACAGTAAGTGTTTTTCTCAGTCCAGCAAGAGGTTTGAACTTTTCTATGCTATCCATTGAATTCACTCTTAAAAATCACATGAATTCAACTACAAAAAAAAAAAGTCACTAGATGATGGTATATGTTATCTCCAGCTGCAAGCAATGCTTGCCATTGTGCACTGTTTTCTCCCTAAGCAAAGCTTACTGCAGGAATATAATGATTCATAAACACTGAGAGGAACTATTTGATAATGCTTAACAACATGGTGGAACTTTACACCTTGCACTTCAAATTCCCTCTTTCTCCAAAATTACTGACCACGAACATTCAATCTTTTATTTTTAACTATTATAAGATTAACAAGCAATCAATTTGATGACGTATTTTAAAGGGATTATGAAACAGCAAAGTAACAACGATTACCAAGTAATCTGCTTACAGCCAAATGTCTTTCTCTCCACCTACTCTTAAGTGTCTGGGCTGTACTCTCGTCCTCTTGGAAACACACTAGCAGCCTGTTCTGCTGAGCTTTCTGCCGCCTAACTTGTGAAAAACAACCCCAAAAAAGGCCAGCACTTGAGCCGTGCCCTTACTTTGCTCACGCCAGAGCAGGGTCATGTAGATATGCTCCAGCTGAGGGCATTTGACAGGTTCCAGGCACCACTATTTCACTTGTAACCTCTTTCCCTAAGTACCAAGATCTTCTCTGCCCGGGAAGGAGTAGGAAATCTCATTCCTTCTGCTCCATTTTTCCCTCATTTGAGAATCTTAAAATGCCTTGAATTAAAATTAAGGTTCAGACTGAGGCTAATCTGATTACCACTCACTGAAAATGGTGATGATTTTTACCTAGAAGAGCTTAAAGTTTCTTCTCTTTATTTAGAAGATTAATGGTTCAGAAGTCACTAGTGTTTTAGAGGACTTAGGTGCCTGACTATAATGGAAAAATCTTTCTGATTGATTCTGTTTGTATGCCTTTGCTTCAAGCAGGAGAAAGCCTTTTTTTTTTTTAAAGCTAGGGAAAAAGTATTTTAAATATTATTGGCTATCTGGAAAAAAAAGACATCACATTTCACATGTGTCTGCCTTTAAAAGCACTTTCAGCTGTTCCACTTCTTTTCTGGAAAGAACAAAGGGAAAACAAACAAACAAAACCTCATATATCTGCCATAAGCTTGTCTGTTCAGGAAAGTAAAGAAGGTGGTAGGCAAGGAATTGTAAGGACATTAGCTACCTAGTTCCAAATACTAGTTATAACTGCCTTGTTTTTTTGTTCTAAATAAAAAAAATAGAAAGTATTTACAAAATAACAAATAGGTAGAAAAATAATATTTCACAGTATGTCACATGCTTAGACTTTCGCATTTAAAAATTGGCTAAACAAGACAAAAACAGAATAAAAGATATTTTAAAGATTAATTCCAGATTTATTTTACTGTAATTAAGACACATACTGGACTACAATCTCTAACTAATTACACAGAATTACATAAAGCAACCATTTTTCATAAATTCTCAGCATTATGGCTCATGCAAACTACTCAAAGGTGTGGTTATTAACTCAAAGCTTCAAAGATGGTATACATTAACAGAAAGATTAAATAAACGTTGGATACTGTTAGTCTTAACAGACTCAAACTTCCTGGAATTAAGGAATTAAATTTATTCTTGATCTTGAGAATTTATGATCAGTAAAGAATTCCTTCCACAAAGTGATGGCTTCTATCCTATGCAAAAGCATCTCAACAAATCCCATCTGCTATCACGCATAAGACTTTGCAGGCCATCCACCTTTTCCAGATTAACAATCTGCAATTTTTCCACGTGATTTTTACATTGACATCAACACAGGCACATTTGATACTAATTTCTGCAACTCTTAATAGGCACTTAAGACACCAGTTCCTTTTTCAGCATTATCTTAAAGTATATTCTCTCACTGTATGTATCAACATATTAAACAAGTAAAATTATAGTCATTAAGTTAAGCTCATTACACTAAATCATGTAATCATTTAAGAATACGTATATTATCCACAGGCATATTTTCCCTCCAATTTAAAACTGTAATATGAATTTAAGACAGAATACAGAAACCTACTTGGTTGCTATGAGACAAAGCACAAATGAAAGCACATTAAAAATTCCTCTGTGCCAGTTTATAGTGAATAAAAACTGTAACACCACAACTGTGACTACAGCAAGAAAGGGAGGCTTCTGAGCAATGAAAAGCTTGTATGGCATTATTTGATAACATCTTGAGACGTGAAAATATTTGTTCTGCCCTGACACTGCTGTAGATGGCTATACTGCTGGGGGCCCTTCACCAATCCTAAAATTAAAATGTTAATATCGACATTTTTTCCCCCTTTGTAATATTTTAAACAAAGAAAGCATTAATAGCTTTAATGATCAGACATCTGAGTCATCACTCAATCTAGACACCATGCAACCATTATATCAAAACTGTCTTGTGTAGCATGAACCCTTTGAACACTTCAAATTAGCCTGAATAAATTCCTTCCCTTCCCCAAAGGATTTCCTATTGTAAACATATGCTCAATCACAAACTCAGCATTTTGAAAGCTCAGTTTAGTAAAGCATAATCACTAAAAAAAACACTCCAAATGTACCTATTTTCATTTTCCAGATTTTATAGTACTTCAAATTGATGTCATCTCTTGTCATAAACTAATAAAAAAAATGCTAGCCTTGAAAAATAGTTGCCAATTTCCTGAAAGAAAAAGAAAAAAAAAAGAAAAAAAAAAAGAAATTGCATATTAAAACCTCTGATAAGTTATTAATATTATTAGAGCTATCAAATATTTCAGTCTCTCAAAATAGTTTTCTCCCATGTTTCCAGGGGAAAAAAAAAAAAAGAAAAAAAGGAGTCAAATATGGTATAATTTTAGAGTACGGTTTGCAAGAAACTGGACTTTCACTGTAACACTATGTTCTGAGATATTGACAATATATACTTCTACTGTAGCTATAGAGTGCATTCGTTTGCTGGTATTGTGTTTCTCAGACTATGTAGAATCACTATATGAAAGAATCCCTGAAAAAAAAAAAAAAAAAAAAAAAAAAAAAAAAAAAAAAAAANAAAAAGGGCCCTTCAATTTCCAGTATTAAATAGCAGCCACTCTCTTAGTTTAGTCAAAGAAATATTTAGGTGTCAATTAGACAGTTAGTTAGCTTACTCTTAGAAATAAAGTATTTGATGTCAAAAATTTATTATTTCCATACATATATAAATATATATCTATGGATATATATAAATTGTTAGAAAATACAGTAATTGTTATGAACTGGAAGGGGAAAATGAACTTTTTTTTTTTCAGAAACCCAAAGTTCACTTGTCACCAAAACACAAGAGGAAAATCTAAAAGTTCATTTAAGTGCCTTTTTTAAAGTTTGTAGTCTTACTCTTGCTATATGTTTGTAGGCAAGAAAACCAAATTTTGTATGCTCTTAAACAAAAGCTTCAGCAACAGAAATCAGAAATTTGGTGGCAACAGGAACCCAAAACATGACTTTTCTTTTTGCTAAAAATCTAACTGGAGTGATTGCCAGGTCTAGAAAACAAGATACAATCTGTTCTAAATGGAATGGCATGTGTGAGAATAATGTTGATGTTATGGTTAGAGAAGCATTTCTTTTTACGGTAATAGTATATTCTAAACATTTCCCTTTTATTAAAAAAACGCTTTCAGAAGTTAATGTTCACAAGGCAGAAAATATTCTGGAGAGGTGCACGGCATCCAAACTGTCTTCTAACACATTCCACCCAAATAAAAAACACAACAAACCATTGTGCAGAATTGTTTGAAGAGTAAATAAAAGTGCTTCAGAGCACTTTCTTTCACCGCAGTTCCACTCAACTGCTTGTGAGGAAACCTGAACACGAGCTGGGAGCTTCTGTCTGTAAACACCATTGGTATGTCAGGAGATTCCTCCCTTCCCTCCCCCAGCCTCACTAAACCTCTCTTTAAATTACATTCAGATTTCTGCGGCACCATAATAACTTAAGTATGGCATGTATTCCAATATTTTGTAAAGGTTTCATTTCCATTTCCACCTCCAGTTATTGCAGGTTTACATTTTTCATCCTAGCTGCTCTGCAGGATGCACGTCTTGACCATACTTGCATGTGATGTCTTAAGGCTTAACATGGAATACTGTGAACTACTATATCAAAGACACACTGAGATATATATTAAAGTGATGTCTTGTATCACAGGGCATGCAACAGACTTAACCACGTTGTGTCAGAACATGTGTCGCAGCAATGCAAATCCTGATGGCAAAACAAAAGTGAGTCATGCAAAAAAAAATGTTTTGGGGGGCTTTTAGGAGATTCCTACAAGCCTTCTTTCAATTCCATTCATGTGAATGCCTACTCCTCAGTTGCGCAGTTTGATTTTCAAGATTAAATGAGCCAAAAATCTAAAGCAAATCTTATCCAAACTGTTTTGCTTTGACTGCTATGGGTCAAATCATGAACACACTTTTTTTCCCTCCCTCCCTAGTTGAAACTGTAGATGATCCTAGGTTGATTTGGAACCCAGCAGAGGCTTTCCAAGAGGCTTTCATGAAGCATTTCAGGTGTTCTGGCTGTGTATTGAAACCTGGATTTGCTATTCATTGCAAAAACACAGTGAAGAGCATGAAAACTGAAGTGTATTTAGATAGGTTTCTTTTAATTATATGCAATCCATTTGTAAGGGCAGCTGTGCAGTATACTTTAAAATACAGATACCTCAAAGAAGTCTTGTTGAAAGGTAAAAATGTCACCAGCGTTTACTTCAGGTCTTATCATGGCACACTGTCTCTAAGTATTTTAGTTCACAATCCAGCAAAAGAGCTGTACTTGAAACTAAATGGAGATTCACTGTAGTTCCTATAAATTCAGAACATTCCTCAATTCTATGAAAGCTGCATAGTTTAACCAGGGCCCTCGTTTCAGGATAGAATACAACGTTGTCTTTCTTTACAAAGGGAATTCTGCACATAGTCTCCCACATTCATGCTCATTAAATCAGAGCAGAATTTGCAAGATATCTACACAATGTAAGACTATATGGCACATTGTTGGGACAATATCGGCATGTTATCTGTTCACAGTATTTTCTTTGTACATCTTTCATCCACTATATAAACCAATGTGCAAACAGTGAAGATGCTGTGTGGCAAAAGCTGAACTAACAGACTCAATACATTATATTTCTGTGAATATGTATCTATATATTATGGTATCTAAATAGTGTTTTTATTATATAGCATTTTATACTAGTATTTTTAACAAAAACTGGAACTACTCTGCTATTGATAACAACCAGACAGCTGCTAAAACAGCTAAACTTTGTAAGTGAAATATTCCTATTTGGAATTTAATAATATTTGATAAGCAAGGATTGGAAGTTAACTGGAAGTTAAATGGTGTAAGTCATGGCTTCAGATGAACCATCCCATGATTTCATAGAAAACTAGGAGCAGATTAATCAAACACCTACTTGTTAAGCCTATTAAATCCCTTCAAAGAATAGTCTTTAACTGTTCTGTTAACTAACTGTACATGAAAAACATGTAAATTTAAGAACTTAAATATTTTTAAATGAACATTTTCCCAGCAACTTCTATAGGTTCTTACCAGCTCTTCTGTATCTTGTGCTAATGGCAAAAACGTAGCTTTCAGAACAGCAATTTGATCAGCGTTGAGCTTCTGCCACAGACTAATCAGCATAACCACCAGATGGGTGGCACTTTTCAACTTCATAAACGCCTGAAACACATTGGCTTGGTTTTCCTCTGCTGCATCTGCTAGAGCTATTACCTGCAAAAATTACAAACTTCTGTTAGATATAATTTTACCATCCTTGAACATTCAACACTGAAATTGCATTTGGCACACACTTGTTTTCCTTTAGAAGATCCTGATGAATTCTATTTTCTATAAACACAAACCACAGAGACTATTAAATGAATTATTATTTATCTAGACTTTTCTTTTGCCTACCCAAATTCCAAGTCCATATGGCAATAGGATTAATCTATTACTGCAATCAACATAGAAAGGAAGGACTCTGTTTAGTGCATATTCTATAAGGCATTCCTCAGGTTGATCCCTATCATAGCACATAATATATGATAACAAACTGTAACTTTCATTTTCATACCACACATGATGCTAATCCCTATATGACCAGCAAGCCTGTTGCATTAATCAAAAACAATACATTGATTTTATTCCATTAGAAATATAATTTATAATTATTTCCATATGAGCATAACTGCCATCTCTTGTTTTATTAACTCTTCGGTCTCTGTCTGTTCTAGCACTAGTTGCTTCAGTACTTATGCCAATTGTAAACATTATGGATCATGTTTATGAAGTCAGTACCACTTCAATATAACTGCTGGACACTATGAAAGAACTTCCAAAATAAAATAGCAGATTTACTTCTTGTGAGATGGTAGGACATATTTACTGAACGCTTCAAGGTGGTGAAAAAACAGAAAAGCTATTATGTGATAGTTTACTCATTTCAGAAATGAGTAAATGATTTTTTTTCCCTTACAGACAATATTGTCCACTCACAACAATTTAAAAAAGTGACATTTGAAAAATATTGCTATAAATTCTTTTTTGAAATAAAATGATGAGACATTTTCCATAAATAAGACAGTGATTTCATTACTCAGTTGTACTCGGTATCATTTCAATAGTGCAACACCAGATTTTTTATGCTACTTGCACTGAATTATTTTAGCTAAATGAATAGAACAAAGGATAGTGGTTTGTAGTAGGGTCTGAGCACAACTTGCAACTTGTTCTCATTAATGCCACTACATCTTCTCGTAGGCTAAATTATACTTGGCTTGCAGCAGTGCTGATTATCTTCACTATCTTTTAAATCAACACAAAGCACTTCCCTTAACCACTTTCTCCTTCTGTTTATTTATGTACAAAATGGGGTAATAGGTACTTGACTGGAGTTGTGAAAGGCCTTACAAAAATGCAGTTAAAGTGTAATTAGTATTACAACACAATTTACAAAGTAAAGCTTGCGGAGCTTGATCCATTAACATTTGGCAACAGCATGGAAATGAAAATACTATACAGTGCATCTTCAGCCTGGAAACCAAGCCAACCAGATGTTAGTATTTGGTGAAGGAAAACTATTTTTAATCTGCAACACTGGCATTAGAGATGTGTGTGTGTTCCCTCCAGGTTCCCACGTGACTGGGAAGATAAAGGCACAGAGAATTTTAGGGAACCATAAATATGAAGCCTTTCAAACAAAATGTGTTGATAGCTTTTGTTTTAGATTTTAAAATGCAGTTTCCAAATAAAATGGAGAACCACAGGACACCGCTCAGTCCAAATCCAAGAGAGTCAAGTAACAAAAGAAAGGCCCAGCTACACAGACTGAAGAACTCTGCTCAAAAATCACTAAGAAATTCAGCCCAAACAGAGAAAGCTGACACGACATGCTTTGAAATTGGGTGCAGGAAAGCAACAGTACCACAGACATGAGTCAATGAGTCAAACGCGCGAGACCCAATGTAAACATGCCCACATTCAGTTTCTCCATCTCAAAGCCGTCCCATTCTCCATACCTTGTATACTACATAAAGGACTATTCCCACAATCATAGCTTATATTTGACACCAAGTTAAGGATGACGGAGAGGCCCCTACTTCTAGGCACTACACAGCTCTGTCGTTCTGAGAAGACACAAACTACAACAGCGGACAAGTTCTCTCTGCCCTCTCATGGAGGTCTTAGAAAAACTAATTAATCACCTTTCCTGCTCAATACGCATTGGAGATTTCTAGGAATAACAGTATGCTAAGATGAATTTAACACACTGATGACATTCAAGAGTATGCTTCCCATAATATCGCTGCTGGATGGAAAAGTGGAATGAATACACTCAAAAGCTCTTGGAGGTTGGAATTAAGCTGTATCCTCTCCTGGATACAGCTCCGTTGGTAAAAAATAACCCTGAAGACACTGGCAAGAGATATAGCGCATGGAGCTGTGACAGCTTCCTGAACTCCATCTAAAAACTTATATTGTCACCTTTTGTACAAAACTGTACTGTTCTAAATGGCACCAGCTACAAAACAAATCTCACACCAGTGACAGGCCTAAGTTTCTAGTGCAGAAGTGCTGTCTCGGAGCATTGCACACCACTCAAACATATAGCCAAGAAATCTTTATATAACTGCAAATATACAAGTTCCAATCTCCAGTTACAGAGAAACCAAAGGAAAAAATCATTTTTAAGTGCAAAGTATTCTGC
The DNA here is from genome assembly GCA_013398735.1 of Nothocercus julius. NCBI lineage: Eukaryota > Metazoa > Chordata > Aves > Tinamiformes > Tinamidae > Nothocercus > Nothocercus julius. The sequence continues at coordinate 2,285,821 of VZSV01000066.1, read as the reverse complement.
TCATGGATTGGCCACATCTAGCTTTATAAGTTCTGAAATATGCAGGAGAACACAAACTTAATTACTGTGAGATAATGAAGATACACATTAGCCTTTTGCTTTGGAAATTCCAGCCTCTATTACAGCTAAAGCAAGGACTATCAATACTGCATCCCTTGAGATATGCCAAGAATGCGAAGCCATAGAAGCAAAGATGACCCTAAAGGCACTTTATATATATATATTTCTTTCCTCAGAGGAAAATTACTTTAAACACTTCCCAAGACATCAGCTATAAGTTTTAGAAGTATCCTCAGATCTTTATTCAAACACAGCAGAATTTAAGGAAGAACAACACAGAATGACAAAGAATCTCATAATGATTGGTTGGAAGGAACCTCTAGAGATCATCCAGGCCAACCTCCTGCTCAAGCAGGGACACCTAGAGCACGTGGCACAGGGTGGAGCCAGGCGGGGTCTTTTATCTTTCAGAAATCCATCTCATAACATAACACAGCTTTGAATAAGCAGAATGGGTAGAGATGCATGAGCTTCTATTGATTGAAAAAGTGCTATCCATCTCATTTCTTAATGTTTAGATAGTGGAACCTAAAAACATTTTCTAATATCCACATTTTTATTTTCACATGACCATTGCCTCTAATAATATTTTACAGAAGGTGAGGGAAATAACTGTCTTTGCAGACTAAGATCTGAGTCTCTTCAGATCCAGTCATGTTTTCTCCATAATTTTACCAACTCTGTTTTTCGTGGCAGTTGTTCAGTATATTTAATTAGGATCTCCTATATTACCTTGTAAACAGATACAAGATAACAAAGAAAGGAATTTTCTCCATGTGTATTTTATTTCTTCACAAGGCATGTGAAAAAAACATTCCAACTGTCAGTCCCAAATACAGCATAGATACAAAGATTTTAGTTAAATTGGAAACAATCAAGTATAAAGTCTATATACATAGCATAAGGCTTATAATTACCAATTCAACTTTTTCCTTTCTCCTTGTTTCTCAATATCACAAAACTTTCAAACAAAAGAAGGTTTAAGAAAAAAGTTTCAAAAACCTCCATTCTTAAAGCATTGGAAAAAAGGAAAGTGGCTGTCACAGGAAAAAAAAAAATCTAAAAGCTACTGGAATAGGCTGCAAGTACAGCATTTAATATATATATCTTTCAACCAGCCAAACTTAATTTTCATTTATAGACTCCTTAATTTTTTCTAGCTGACTAAATTCTCACTCTGTTCCAATACACTTATCTACAGAAAAGTAGAGGCAGTAAAAAAATTAAGGAAAGCATGTTGTAAAAACAAAAGCAAAAAGAACTAGAGAACAGCTACTCTCTAGTTTGAGAGTATATGTTTAGCAGATTTCTATCAAATTTCATATTTGCAGTTGGCAAAGGTAGAACTGAAATCCAGAAGTGTTTTCATAATCTCTTGAGATTATCCCATCTACACTAATACCAAGATGTGACCGCAATAATTTCCAAGTAGAGCGCATTTCTCACGTTTTCAACATAAAGTGATCAAGCAGACAGATATTTCTCTGCATGCTTAATTCATTGCAAAGTAGACCTTATAAGAAGTGAAGCATTTAGAAACCATAAACTAATGGTGATTCAAATTCAAAAAAATTTTCAGATTTCTCCACTGGTGCTCACATAAAAGTATTTTTAGTATAGTGTTTAGCATCCAGCAATAACTATTCAAAATTACTAATCCCTTTTGAAAAATTCTTACAACATACCCACTTTTGCATGTTCAAACAAGTTGCTTGGCAATATAATGTACATTATTCTCCCAGGATCACTCCTACTGGAAAAATGACATGTCTTCTTATTAGCTGACTAGGAATTTTAAGAAAACTTTTTTAAAAAAATCAAGGGTAAGAAATGAGTGTGAAGTTCCATCCAGCTCTCTTTTGAGTGGGTAGTGTATTTTTCTGGAGTTCTTAACACCATAGGGACCAAAGAATCGCACAGGTTTTATGCCAAATTCTAAAATGGAGAACAGGAAATGGAGAAAAGCAGATATGGCTGACAATTTGTTTGTTTTTCACAACATCCAAGAAAAACATAACTGTTCATCACTGGTGAAACTTCAGTCAACCTAGTCTTATTCTCCTCATTTTCTATAACACTGTGCTCAACTTCTAGTAAGTTTGAAACATCTTTATTTTTAATGGAAACTAAATTTGAAGAGAGCAGAAAGTCTGGAATTTAAGGGATACAGAATTTCTCCTGCATAGCATTCAGGAGCAAGTCTCCCACATGAAATTCTTGAAGTATAAAAAGCTGGATCAGAAGTATAATTATTCTGAAACAAACAGGGATAATGAATTAGCAAGACAATTATTATGTACTACACAGTAAATTACTCTATAATCATATTAAAACCGCATTACCTTGTTTCAAAAGATAAAGTAATTCTGTATACAGAAATAGTTATACAAGCAAAAACAGTGATCATGAACTCACAGCTCTCCTGTGGTAATTGTTCTTAGCTTAATATGTCATAATTTATAGCAAAATACTTAATTGATTCAATCTGTTCCAACTATTTTTAAAGACAATTAAATCCTAATGAAATGGGATTTTAATGAATGTAAAGCACAAAAACAGAGAAAACTCCTAAGATTACTGCTTGTTCATTCCTATTGTAACAGAATTATTATTCTAATTTACTCTTTGCCATGTTCACTGGAGATGGAAATATAATTCAGTTGTTCAGTCTGTAAAAAGACAACACAGTATTTTTTCTTGTTGTTTTAAGAAGCCTCCATCCTGTATCTTAACTCATGTAGAACAAACAAGCATTTAAAGTCACCAAACATTTTTCCCTCCTACAAGCTCTTTTGTTCAACTTGCACACATGGCCTGCACATACAAAAGGTAAGACACCAGTAAAGAAAATCTTTAGGACAGATAAGACAACAAGCTTACGGATAATATCTACTTAATTAATAAAATCCTGAAAATTCTTTATTCAGGAGTAAACTATCTTTTTATGGACAATCTCAAAGTAGTTTTCAAAGGACCTGCATGGTTACTAGCAGCCTGATTGCCTGTGCATCGCAGCTCACTCATCAAGCATTGTGCTCACAGCTTCTGACAGGTGACTAAAGCTTTATGGAACGTAGGCAAAGATATCCATGTCAAAAAGTGATCCTTATCAAGCCCTCCATCACCAGAAAGAATAACCACAGCACTCCCACAAGGGAGCCCTTCTAACACAGCAGCATTCCCACAGCATTGCATTGCGTATGTGAGAGTGCAAAGTTGGATTAAGTACCCCAAGCCACAAGTATCTGACTCGGATAAGATGCCAGCTAGGGCTAACCATGACCAGAGATTTTGGAACGGTGGTGTAGGCCCACCATGATGCCAACAAAGTACCCATTCACAAAGACACCGAGTACTCAGCTTCCAGGTAAAACTCAACAAGATCCTGATCTGAAAAGGCAGCACAGACACAAGAAACACTTTATGATCTATACTTTGATAGCTTTGATAACTACCTTCCAAATTTCTATTGCCTCAATTTACAAACAGGAAATTCTTGATCATCACAAATAAGCATTATAGCAATCTGTGCCCATGGAATCTAACACAGCTAACGAAATATTCAAGGTTGCAGGGCGAGTTATGTGTTGTCTCCTATTTCTACATTTTGAAAACTAGTGTCTATATTTCATGACAACCTATGTCTATGTTTCATGATAGGATGTTCTCCACTGCACCATTCAAAATTGGAATTTACAAATAATCAGTATTTTCTGCAAGCAGAGCACAGTTTAAAAATTAAAGCAGCAGCCAACTCAAGCCCTCTTTAAAGGGGAACACATGTACCGTTTAAATTTATAATTCACTCTTAGTCCTCACATATAATAAACCTTGTCTCCACAAGCCAAAGAGATCACCATCATCATCACTGGGAATCACACTTTTTTTTTTTTATCTTATTTCAGGAACTAGTAGAGATGATGTTAATAAGTGAATCCAAAGATGTGCATATATGAACATGGAGAATTTAAAAGCATAAAAGAACTCTCTTTCTTAAAGCATTCGGTAAGGAAATACACTATTATGTATTTTTATGTAATTTTTAATACATTTAAACCCAAATTAGACAGATCAATGCCATTCTACTCGGTAGGAATTCTCTTTTATAATTGGACAAAGCTGACTTAAAAAAAGCTAGGCCAATGAAATCCAAGCATGAAGACGACCTGGTGTGCCCAGCCTTCTGAACAGCTACAATCTAATGGCAGTAAGCATAATCATATTCCACTACTAGATTTAACTGTGCTGCACTTCATATACACAAACAAATTTTGAATAATTTTCTATAGTTTAGTAATACAAAAATAGCGGCAAAAAATTGCTTCATTACATCACTGTTGTCATTCTTTGGTTCTTTTAAGCACACCTTAGTATTTTCTTCTGCTACCTATCACTATATTATCTGTGCTTCCTTGTTTCTACATGCACAGTAACAGAAACTCAGAATTCATTTCTTCTATGCGGGATAAGAACTCCAGTTTGGGAATTTTAATTTCATTAACTTATTTTCCTCAATTTGGTTTGGGTTTTAAAGGGATGTAGGGTTTTTGAGAAGTCAGATAAATTAATATGATGGATAAGAAAAATACATAGAAGAAAGTGATTTAGATACCATTTGGATACCTCCTTTTGATGAAAGATTCTCCACAAGTAAACATTGCAATGAGCTTTGCAGAAGAGTAACTGCTTGCTCTTTGATATATATGTATTTGTACATATATATATATATATATGTATATATTGATATAATACCAAGACAGTGCAAAAAGAGGAATCTCTCATGAAGGCAGGCCACAAACATAATTTATTCCAAAATACATATAATACTTTTTAATACATTCAGAAGCAAGTCCTACACTATAAATCCAAATTTAAAACCAGAATTGTAAAATTAGTAGTTTATCTGAGTGAAAAAACATCTGGTACAAATTACACAAGCCCCAAGCCAATGAGTTACAATGAATCCTTTACTTATCCCTTCAAGACAAAAGCTCCATTTAAGCATAGGGATGTCCTAAATAATGTACAAGACATGTCAGAGAATGTCTTATATTTAATTAACATTCAAAAGAGTTTCACTACAAAGTTTCTTGTGAATTAGCACCTATATAAAAAAATAAAATTAGAAAAAAAAATCCAGCTAAACATTAGCTAATTGGAGAAAGAAGCGGAGGGCTTGGTTTATATCAACAAATACATGATATTATGGAACGATGAAAAATTATTTTACAGTAAAGGAATAAATGATGAAGCTATTTCATTGGCATATTAAAATAAGCTAAATAAACCTAAACAAATAGGTTTTCCAGGGGCCTCAGCCTGCAAATTACTAAGTGTACTTCAGTCCAAAGGGATCTATGGATGCCAGGAAACAGAGACCCCCCATGAGACCTTGTTTCTGCAAACATGCTCAGTGAAGCTCAATAGGCAAAACCTTGGCTTCATTAACATAATTGGGAAATCAGCACTGATTTAGTAAAGACAGGATTTCATCACATTGAAGAGCAGTACTCCCAGTGTGATTAGTCACATGCACATAGTGAGGAAAGAAGTGTTTGCAGCACGGTAGATATCATGGGATGAGTGTAGTTCTTAAAATCTAGACCAAATACAGGAACCACCATTGCTTCCTAGAAAGCATATGGTAAATCAAACTTCTGTTAAATCAGCCTTGTCTCATATTTACACTCAATTATATGAAATAATTTGAAAAAAAGTCAAAGCTTAATACAAATAAATTATATTAATACATAACACAGATATACTTCAATGTGAAGGGAATACAACTCCTCAAATTTCTATTTCAACACTTTCAAGTGATGAAAGTATCGATATCAAACAAATATGCAAGTCAGTCAAGACAGTGAAATACTAAGCTAAATTCCAAGCCATGAAACTTGTTCATTCAATCCCATTTGCAATTTTGGCATTTCTGCTTTACACTGAACTACCCAACCAATTTTCCCAACTTCCCAGGCAGGCTCAATAGCAGGTTACATTAAAAGAGCACTAGAAACAAATCCTAAACATTGCAATCAAATAGCAGGCTAATTAGAAGCTGCAACTAACTATAACAGGAATTTTAGGATCTCTTTTCTTTATCTCTGTTTTTACTTCTCTTTCTGTTATTGACTTCCGGAGTTTTAACTGGCAAGGGATGTCAACAAAAGGAAGACAAGTGGAAACATGGACCTGCTGCTGATGGAATGTGGGTGACAAAGATTACAGAAGAGGTAGAGATATTGAATGTCTTCCTTGTGTCAGGATTTACTTGTAAGACTGGTCATCAGTAATCCCAGGCCTCGGAGACCTGGGCCAAAGTCTTCAGAAAGGAAAATATTCTCTTGATGGAGGAGGATCAGTTTAAGGATCATTTAAGAAAATCTGACATCTGCAAGGCCATGAGCCCTGACTGGATGCAATCATGAGTGCCAAGGGAGCTGGCCAGTGTTACAAGTCCCCTCTCAATCATCTTTGAAAGGTCATGGAAATTGAGAGAGGTGTCTGAGGTCAGGAAGAAAGAAAGTGCCACCTCTATCTTCAAGAAGGGCAAGGATGAAGACCCAGGGAACTACAGACCAGTCAGCCTCACCTCCCTCCCAAAGATGGTGGAATAGCTCATCCTGGACACCTTCTCTAAGCATCTGGAGCACAAGGTGATCAGGAGTAGGGAAAAGGAAAAAGGGAAAATCATGCCTAACCAACCTGACAGTCTTCTGTGATGATATGATTAGTCAGGCTTTGGCAAGGCTTTCAACACTGTCTCCCATAATATCCTCACAGAAAAAATCAGGAAGTGCGGGCTAGATAAGTGGGTAGTGAGGTGGAATAAGAACTGGCTGAATAGCAGAGCTCAAAGGGTTATGATCAGTGGGTCAAGTCTGTTGGAGGCCTGTAACTAACAGTGTCTCCCCAGGGTCAGTACTGGGTCCAGTCTTGTTCAACTTATTCATCAATTACCTGGATAACAGAGCAGATGCTCCCTCAGCAAGTTGCTGATGATCCCCACACGCAAACAAGCGGCTGATATGCCAGAGGCTGTGCTGCCACTCAGAGGGACCTCCACAGGATGGAAAAACAGGCAGAGAGCAACCTCAGGAAGTTCAACAAAGGCAATTACAGAGTCCTGCACCCAGGGAGGAACAGCCCCATGCTCTAGTACAGCCTGGGGGCTAACCTGCTGGAAGGCAGCTTTGCAGACAAGGGCACAGGAAGCCTGGTGGGATAACAGGAGCCAGCATGTGTCCTTGAGGCCAAAAAGGCCAATGACATCCTGGGCTGCAGTAGGCAGAGCATTGCCAGCAGGTCGAGGGGGGTGATCCTTCCCCTTCATTCAGCCCTGGCGAGGCCTCATCTGGAGTACTTTGTCCTATTCTGAAATCCTCACAGCATGAAAGACACAGGCCTGCTAACGCAAGTCCAGCAAAGGCCTACTAGGAGAGTTAGAGTACTGGTGTAATTCTCATAAGAGAAAAGCTTGCGAGAGCTGGGACTTTCCAGCCTGCAGAGGACAGAGCAGGGAGAGGAATCATGTCAATGGGTCCAAGTCCTTCAGGGGAGGACGTAGGGAGGATGAGACCAGACCCTTTTCAGGGGTGCCCAGGACACGATAGGACAAGAGGCAATAGGCACAAATTGAAATACAGGAAACAACATCTGAACATGAGGAAAAACTTCTTCAGGGTGAGGCTGACAGAGCACTGGAGCAGGAAGGTTGTGGAGCCTCCATCCTTGGAAATATTCCAAAGTTGTCTGGACAGAGTCCTGGGCAACGTGCTTTAGGTGGCCCTGCTTGAGCAGAGGTGTTGGATTAGATGATCTCCAGAGGTCCCTTCCAACCTCAATCATTCTTTTGATATTTGATTGGCTATCTTTTTAGTAAAATCTTAAAAGGCCGAGCCAGTACATTTGGAAATAGTTTTTTCAAGTCAAAGTGTCATAAAACATTGCTTGCTTGAATACCTTGTGTTTGAATCAGAATTATTCCATTTCATCTATTTCTTCTGAAGAAAATATGATATAACCACTTCAAAACAAAAGAATGCTATGCTGAAGTGAAGGTTTTACATTACTCAGTCAAAAAAACAAGCTGTCTAAAACTTCGAGACAACTCAAAGAGATTGGATTCATTTACTAGCAACAGAAGAAATATGGTTTCTGAACACTCTTTTAATGAAAATATAATTTCAGAGCTCACTCAAGGTGCCAAAACAATATGTCCACAAACTGGAATCTTATATTCCTCCACAAATAAAGGACAGCATAAACCACAATAATGATTGCTGCTAGACAATATCCAGCAATAACCTTTACAAACTCGTTTGAGGTGCATCCTATTTCATACCATATCTGACTTCTATTGTAACATTGTTTCCATAAAGGAGGACTTCATTTTCTGGTAGAAGATTGGGAATAAGCATTGATAAACAAACAAACAAAAAAATCCTGAAAATTTCCTACTGACAAGCTGAGCAGGGGAACAGACTCACTGTGTAATACAGAAGAAAATGAGCTTAGCATACCTCTGTGACCCTCCACCTACAGAAAAATAAAGGAAATGAAGAAAAGAACCATCTGAAGCCGCATCACAGTGCATTAAATGGCAATTCTTCAACTGGTGATCAAAAGAACATACACTTTTAGGGCACCAGACTTGCTGTGCTGGAGATAATGGCCAGTGCAATGATTGCATTCTTCTGTGCACCTGGAGCTGAACATCCTTTCTAACAACTTCTCTCTCAAACTGGGGAGAGAAGAAAATTCCACACTTAAAATACTCTGCTAGTTCACACGAACAAAGCCAGCAGATGAACAAAATCAGGTACAGTTTTCTTCATGTGCACATCTGCCCTAACCACACGATAAACTCATCAGGCAATGCATTCAGCCATTTATACCTACGAATTAGAATTTCAAGTAGAAAACAAAAGATAAAACAAAAACCCAATCAAACACTTGTCTCTCAACCTGTCAGGTGTTAAGTTTGAATGAGGTGGGCTGCAAAGCTAGGAAGTATTTTATTGAATAAAAATGACTTTACTATGGGATTATTCTGACTGAATAAATAGTGGAATAGGCTACAAATTGGTATGCAATAAAATAAATGCCAACATTATATGAATACATATCTGCAGGACTGGAACTTTTCATCACATTTCACCACATTTCCGCATGGTTCTCCTGTTGCGCTTCTAAATAAGTCTGAAACTACGTGATTTCTAACATTCAGTTCACAATACAATATTTAATGATACAGTTATAATCTTTTATCCTTTGAGAATTTTTATGGAGAAAAAAAAAAAAAAAAAAGCAGTACCAAGTGGATGGTATAAGCAGTTCTTCACTTTGACTTTCAGTACGGAATGGGCTAACTCCACCCATATGCCACATTCCTCTTTTCCTTAAAATAAATTTAAAAAAAACACAGAAGAGCTATCAAATAGGTTAGAGAAACTCCTTCCCATGTCAGTTTATTGCAGGACCAATTCTATACCTAAAGAGCATCCGTATGGCAAAGTGGTCAATTTGGAAATATAGACACAGTTTTGACCCAGCCTCCTTGCTTATGTGCTCTGATACCCTAACAGAAAAATATGATGATGGTTCAGGCCAACTTGCCTTAAAGGTAAAGGGGAAGAAGGAACAGCACACCATGGTCAAAAAGGCTTTGAAGGTGCCTTCAGAAAGGCTCATAGACCAATTCAGTTTTACTTCCTAGAAGAGGCACCATTTTTTCCTTGAAGGAAAAAAGTTTAAAAAGTCTTCCCTCAAATACATAAAAAAAAAAATGGATTATTAATGTAATTAATGCATAATTGAAACCTTCTGTGGAAACATTTCATTTCATGATTCCTCCTTCATTCTTCCAAGCTGCTGAACCTATGGATATCAAGAGACATGTAAGATCTTTTCAAATCCTGCTTGCTTAGGCTAAGATTCCAGTTACAGCTACTACAAGCAGTGAAGTAGAGGAAAAAGAGAAGTTGCAAGTGTCAAACACACCTCAGTTCTGAAAACTGCTTTGAAATGTGATAACTAGCCTTATACTTTCTGTTTTAAATCTAGAAAAAAAACTCCTGGTTGCCTCCAAAAAGTTTATACATAGTTCTACTGCATAATATTTGGATGAACAAATAGTACCCTCAAATATGGAGAGCAGAAAAAAGGCTCTTGTTTTCAAGGCTCATATATAACCACACACAAACACATCCCACTAAATTAGTAACAAATGGTCTTACTGATTTTGGATGAGATGAGTTTTCTGATAAGAAAAAATTTCCTTTAGGGACAACAAAAAAAGAGTTCAATTTAAACACTTTTATCTCATTTCCCTGATGCAATATATTTTAAGCTCACGCTCTAGTTCCATCAAATCTAACAATTTTAACTTAGTTTCATCCATTACTGGTCATAACATGACATACTCAAAAGGGTATTTATTTTTGCTTTATTGTATTGCATCAAAGTTAGGAAATTACATCTGGGCAGCGTACATTGTAGCCACATTGCAGACCAAAAATCCAGATAAACGTTTTGTCTAGAAAGATGACTAAATAAGTTGGCCAAGTATCAGAATAATTTCACTTTGATGTTTCAAACTCGTGGAGCACAGAAACATGACATAAATGATATAGTTACATCCTGTGAAAGAATAGCAACAGACCTTCTAGGGTCTGCTGAGAAAAATATGAGAAGCATTTTTTAGAAGTGACGATTTAACATGAATCAAGAGATAGGAACCTAAGGAAAGGCATTTCTACATTTTAGCTCACCTTTAGCTCTAGCTTTTGTACTTATGCTTTTTGTGGAACCATCTTCACTGCATGCCTCCCGCTTATCCAAAAATGGCTTAGGACTCTGCTTAGGATACCACAGAGAAGGATGGTTTTCAAGATTCATATTGTAGGTGTACACTGCAGAAGGCAGGTTAACTAATGGGTAGGTTAATTAATGAACAATGAAATACCTAAGTAGATAAAACCATATAGATAAAATAGATACAAGTACCGGGTGCTAAAACTAATTCATTGAGCCCAACCAGGGCTCAGTAGGCAGTCGGTGCACTATTAAACTGCAGAGAATTACTGGAATGAGAGAAAAAAAAAGGATGGAGCAAAGAAGCAGTGAAGAACAAGAAAAAATATGTAACCTTGATTTCTTTTGCATAGGAATATATAGTATATGGATATAGCTGTTTAAAACAAGGTGAGAGATCCATAAAGACTAAAAAAACTAATTCAAAGCTAGGGAGAGTTGTTTTACCAGAGATTGAGAGAATACATCTAGCTTTCAATGCCTTTGACTGACTCCAAAAGACCCTTTTTTCCACTCTATTGGCACTACTTTGCAAATCTCTCTTCCCCAAAGCTAAACAAAGAAAACCCACATATTTAATAGATGCACATAAATGATGCTTAATCTTAGCAGCAAATTTTGTAATAAAAACTGACATGATTTCATGAGAAATAGTGTGAAAGGGCAATGACATCTCATTAAATACAATCGCATTACCAAGAAATAAATGCCTTTCTTACAATTTTATTGAAATAAACAGCTGAACAACAACCTCTAAGCAAGTGTTTGGCATATGCTGCAGTATAGATACATTACTGTGTCCCTCTGCTTTCAAAAGTGGTAACCCCATACCATACATAAGAAGATTCCTTAAATTGTTCCTTCCCTCCTCTACATATTAAATCTTTCTTCTTCCTTAAAAACATCTATAAAAGTTCTAGGACATTAGAAGCTTTGTTTCTGCAAAATCAGCTGCCATTAATTAATATAGTATTTGTCTGTATTGGTTTGTGGTAATTTCTTAACTACTAATGACAAAGGCTAAGAGTGAAATTTTTTACAATACATGAAGTTACTTAATATAGACATTTTTGCAGTATTCTCAATACTTAAGACAAAAGCAAAGTGTGGAGAACAGCCAGTTTCATGTAATTAGAATGATTTTTCAGTTTTTCACCAAAGTACTGAATTCAAAGGAAAATTTTGAAAAAAAAAAAAAAAGAAAGAAAAAGTAGTAAATTAGATATTGGTAATTTCCCATACACACGCTTCGCTAATTCTGCATACGGAGCATTTCCAGTTTTTAGTTACCATTCTGAGGTATTAACATTACTTCCTATGTAGTAGTCCTTCAGTTAAAGGCACAGGTCTGTTCCCACATTGCACATTTTACTGCAGCAAAGATAACTAAAACCATATGGACGTTTCCCGCTATCAGCACGGTTTGCCTCACTGTACAGATAGTCAACTGGCACAAGCACTTTGCAGCAGTATAAACACGATGCATCTCAGTCTGCCTATTATTTATTTGATTAGAATTTGATTAGAATTCTTTGTCTTAGCAGAATGACTAAACTGACAACCTAAAGACTCACTGTAGGCAAAAGTTTCAAAAATACCTCAACAACTTGGGTACTGAAGTTACAGGTTTCTGAAAACCCCACTCCCCTTCAAAACTACGCACTCATAAAGCAGCTTCAGGATTGCTTCATTCTGAAGTAAAAAGCAAAATGATCCCTAAGACTGTGAGGTCACTTGGCCCTATTTGCGACTGAGCCTCTACCAGCTACATGAGCGTTAGAATAGGGCACTGACTCTCAGTCTCTGCTTCTTAGCCAGGTCCAAGTCTGCTCTGGGCATTGGAGGTATGCCTGAAACAAATTCCTAGGAGTTATTGATGCTTGATCCCTGGGACCAAACATGAAGCTACCCATGAGATAGTAAAATACCATTTTTTCACAACTCCTGCTTGACTAGCCAAATCTGTAACCTGAAAATGACTACATAAGTTTACCCTCCTTCTCTTCATTCCCTGTCTTCTTGCTAATCAATATGCCTTTGAAGGACAAAAGACATCACTTAAAGTGTATACACGTGTACTTTGATTCTTGTCTTCATGCCTTGTAAGATCTTTATTTGACAGCAAAAGATTAATGTCCAGAATAAACTGAAAAAGGAGGGGGGGAAGCTTATGAGTTTGTTACATAGTGGTAATCACCACTATTCTTCCTTTTACACAGTAGCACAATATTAAAAACACAAAATTCCCAACGTTTTCCATTACAGTGAGTAGTGAGAAGCTTAAAAGCTGCAAAAGTAGCCAAGGAAGTTGTCCAGTGCAAAGTAACCGCGCTTCTTTTAATTCCTTGAAGAACAGAACTTCAGTATGTTTTGTTTAATACATGCTCTATACAACTCTAAAGCTAAAAAATTCTAGCTGTAAGTAAACAAAATCTTTACCCAGAAGAAAAATTGTGAAGTAAGAACATATCTCTTCATGCTGAAACCAGCCGGTACAACTTAGGTCTACATAGCACTATACTTCTGTTTAAAATGTCCAACCCAGTCCAAAAAAATAAACCAACATATCCACCAAGAAAGCATCTCCTTTTTGGGGGGAGGCAGGAAGCTAAAAGCATTGCATTTAAGAAAGGATCAACAATATTGAGTTGTTGGTTGGGCTCCTGGGGGCCAACCACAGAAAATTCCCTTGCTTCTGCTTACATGATCAAGCACAATGCAAAAACACCAATCCATACAACTATTTTTAAGAGACGTCCTGCTTTCTGCACTGCAGATGAGACACATGCCCAGCGTTAAAAAAAGCTACAAGGTAAACAGTAGCTTGGAATGGAGGCATGTCCATTTTAGAATATTGTAAAAATGTTTTTTCTCTGTTTGAACCTGAGGTTTCAGCACAGGCAAATACAACAAGCACATTTTGAAAGAGAGCACTATGTGGCAGAGCCAACTACAACATGCATCTCTACAAACACATTAGCAAATAAGCATTAACTACTGCTTAGAATACATATCCTTTTGGTAACTAAGATCTTTCACAGTGCCTATCATGCTAACTTACACACAAAACAGTTTGTAGAAGAGGTCCTTAGAAAGTTACATCAGCAGGTGTTATTAATGTTAAGTATTAGGAGAAAATGAACCACAGGTGGGAAAGAATCATGGTTTCCCATAGTCATCTTTTTCTAGTATGTCTTGAGCCCTTTCAAATTAATTAATTTAAAACACATTTCTTGAAGACAGTATATATAGATCAAACCTCACATTCTGATTTTTTTTTTTTCCCCACAATTTCTAAAACATGGAGTTTTACTCCACAGTTCTTATTTGGGAAGTCTGTAAAAAAGAACATTAACCTACTATGAAAATAAATTAAAAAAAAAAAAGTAAAATTACAAAAATAGGAGTATTTTTAGTCTATGTAAGATTTATACACAGAAGAATAAATGCAAAAAGTGAATGAATAAAATATTTTTCCTCCAGCATATGCCAATCACTCTGCTGCTAAAGAGATTTTTCATAGAGTGCTAGGTAGTAGCACTCATAACAATATTCACAGAAACAAAGAAAAAAACCTCAAACAAACCTGAACTCCAACAAAATGCTACTCTGATGTACTATTTAAACACTTCACTTGAGAAAAAGCAGTTCCATACTAAAGGAGGAGAGAGGAAAAAAAAAAAAAAAAAAAAAAAAAAAAAAAAAAAGCTCTTGCCAACAATGTTAATATTCAGCATTCCCAACATTCACAGATCACTACTGTTATCAGAAGTTATTATCAGAGTAGTGATGGACAAAATCCCTTTCTAAATGGGAAGGGTGTACTTCTGTCAGTAATTACCCAGCTAATTGGAAACAGCCCTCTTTCATTTAATCTTTTCTAGAGAGTGCTCCTCTTATCTGTTTTTCCACCCTGTGATATCTGTCTATGCCTCTCTCAGTTCATCTGCTGCTTCATTTAACACTCTTACCCATCCATAGTTACTTGTTTTCTTTTCAAATCTCTTTCAATTTTCAACACATTTCCCAGGTAAGAAATTTAATTCTTATGGGAGGAAACAGTTTCTTTCCCTATCAACAAATGAAAAACTGCATACAGAGAAGCAAACATGTTATTTACACCCTCTTATGAATAGGAACTGAATATAAATAACTTGTTCTGACTATTCTCAATACTCTTGAGCATTAGTTTTAGCCAGTGCTTGATGCTCTCTGCCCAGTCCTCTCCAACAGCCACCATTTGTGGTTTTGCTAATGTTTTAAATGAACCTGGCTCTTCCAAAATGCTCTACTTGGGAACTGCAGTAGCCTCTACAGTACAAAGTTGAAGTGCTAATTTTATGCTATTTAAATAAATGCATTACTGAATTGCTTTAAAAAATGTACAATTTAATTCCTTAAATAACAACCTACGAAAATATCTCAAAGATATTTTCTCTTTGGTCTCTTAATAAAGCTTTTAAAGATTGATGAATCAGAAGGGTATCCTATGTATAACAAAATGTTAAGATACTCATTTTTTTTTCATTTAGCTTTGTTCTTGTTTCACAGATGACACACCAATAGATTTCACAAAAAGATACTGGTAAAATCTGTAACCCACCTATTCATCTTTGCAAAAAAAAGAGAGAGCAATTGTAGCTCTTTCTTGTTTTTCTTCATGTATTCTCCATCTTTACTTTAATGGTAATTTTGCAAAATAATACCCAAAATCAAAGCAATATAAATGGGAGGTAAACTATGCAAAATTGACAAGTGTGGTAGTTATTAAAGAGAATGTCTATTCCCACACTGCATGACCTGAATATACATTTTTTTCCCCTCAATTTTAGGTAATGTTTCTCTGAACTTTAGTAAAATTCAATAGCACTTAATCCAGAATTAATTTTGTGCAACCTGAACAGAAATTATTTTTGAAGTTGTTTGCGTTAAGCATATAAACAAATGTACAAATAAAAATCTCCTATCTTTCTATAAATTATTAGGCTATTAGTATTTATACTAGACTCCTATATAAATTTCTAACACAGTTTTACTTCATCCATTTCACTATTTACACAAATCAATGTCAGGCCAACATCCTTACACTTCAGTTTTCCTCCTATTCATTTTAACTTCAGCTATCTCCAGTTCTCTAGAAATGCCCTGCTTTGCCACATCTTATTAACCTTATTTGTACAGAGATTTGTATTGCCCAAACCTTTAAAATTCTCAAATATAAAGAAACCCGTGGATTTTAAAAGGCTCCCAGTAACATTTAATAGCCTCCTTAGTGAATACTGGAAACTATTTCATCATTTATTAGGAACACAACTTTTCCCTTTAGATCCATGAAGAACAGATATTGAACACTTCTGGCTTTTGGAGTTACTATGTTACAACACCACTGAAACAAAATTAAAAAAAAAAATCAGTAAAACAACACTTCCCATGGAAAGAAATTTCTAATATGAATGCATCAGTCTTAAGTAATTGGAATTTTTAAGATTCATGAAGATTTAAATGAAAAACAACCTTCTAATTTTCTTGTTTCAGAAGAATGGTGCCTCATATCCTTATATATTTAAAAGACCACAAGAAGAAACCCGCAGGAAAAAAAATATGCTATTAACTAATTAACTTAAATAGGCAGGGGATCAAGCAGGTTTCTTCCCTATTGTGTGGTGATCTTTTATCCCTATCTTCTGTTTTCAATCTGACTGATAACTGCTTCGAGACACATAAATACCTCTGTAGGA
The DNA here is from genome assembly GCA_013398735.1 of Nothocercus julius. Taxonomy (NCBI): domain Eukaryota; kingdom Metazoa; phylum Chordata; class Aves; order Tinamiformes; family Tinamidae; genus Nothocercus; species Nothocercus julius. The sequence goes on along the minus strand of VZSV01000066.1, from coordinate 2,269,208 downwards.
AAGAAAACCCACACCTGTGCCTTAACTTATTCTTAGAGCTTTTCCTTTAATCTGTGTCATAAATGTAATTACAAGTGAAGTAACTTGTTGATATGATAATTTCTATCTCCTTCTATTCCTCTTTGCTTTGACAAGACCTGATGCTACAAGTTCAATATGCAAAATATCAGTCCATTCATTTTGGGTTAAGGTAATCCAATGAAGTCACTTACAACTTGGTATCTTAAAGTTCAGTTTACATACACAGAAAATGTACCTTTAACTAGCAATGTGTTCTTAGAATTCATATGGTGAGAAAACTATTTTAGTATGTATACACATATTTTAGTATGTAAACACATTGTGAAATGTGTTTGAAAGTACCAGTGACATTAATGATTATAACACTGATGACTGTCAGTTTGCTACAAGATGACCAAAAATACTATTCAAATACAGTCTCATGTGGCTGTTATTAATGTTTCCACTATGTATTTCATTACTCAAACTTCTTCTATTATGAAAGCTTCGTGTAAACTGGAAGCACAGATGCAGTTATGCTGTTACACACACAGCAGTACAGCATCACTCACTAGTTATTCCCTGCTCAGTAAGGGTCAGAGTTGGGTTATGATCAGTTGCCATCCAGACTGCCTGGGACACCTTACTCCTTTTACCCTGGACTAGCCAAGGGAATTATATTCTGCTGGAACCACCCACTAAGGTTTCTTGGGTTCTATTCTGCCAGCTAGTAATAGTTATTTTTAAGGTCACATCAACACCACTGCACATTCTGTCAAGAAATCAATTTCAGCAATTTTCAGGTAAAATATGAAGCTTCATACCTGGTCCTGTTCTTGCTCCTTTTGAGGAGACAAATAAGCAAAGAATTTTTTCCTATATCCCATTACAATTACTTTTATTGATCTTTAAATGCTTGGTGATCTGACAGTAGTCACCAATATATATGTAAAAAAAATGCATCCCACACATGACCTAAATAAGACTCCCATTAGCGAAAGGCTAGTATATTAATCCATGATGCTCTGTGGGTAGCAAGAAAAGCATGTATTTTACTAATGTCTACCCCCACTGAAAAGCTCTGATTGCTTTGGGACACATGAATTTATTTTAATGCAGAAATGCCCATTTTAAAAAACAAACTGGAAGAGATTGTATATTGTTTATATTGTAGTATTTTATTTATATTGTTATATGTAGCAAGAACTAAATTTAAGATCAATAAACATCCATCACTTTTTTTTTACAGCACTGCTAAGAACATGGTAGCTTGAATTTTTTTCTCATTCTAATGCAGCTTGTAGTTTAGGTGAATGGTCATAAACCTGAATCATTAATATAATTTTTAATCTGATAGCTATTAGATAAGGTTTCCTGTTAATAAGGGTAAGGTATTTTGATTTTGCTTAAGCTCACATATGTTATAGCATCAAGACTTAAGGCCAGTTATATGATTCCATTATCATAAGTGGCATCAACTCCTTATTAAGAGTAAGGATAATATATAAAAAAAAAAGTCAGAATTCTCTCAACTCCTTAGAAATGTTACTGTCTAGAAAAGTTCATAAAAGAAAATTTTATATGTGTAGGTCCCCAACTCCCTTGAGTTATAACTCAAGTTTTAATAGTAAATATATTCTTAACAGCCTTAAATGACCTTTATTGTTCTGAATTTGATTTATATGTCTCCTTTAATCCAGAGAAAAATGTACCTCTTGAAACTCTGACAACCTTGTTACAGCCACTCTGTTCTGACAATCAGGAATACATTCACACAAGAAAACTAATGTCACTGAACTTAAAATACTAGAAGGTGTTCTTTGACCTCATCTTAGGTCAAATGTATATACCAGTAGTGAATCTTGAAATGTCAAGAGATCAAGAGATTTCCAATGGACCTTGCAAAAATGCAGATTGTAGGAGATTATTCTAACTTTCCACTCGTGACATAAAAACTTTGCTCCTAATCCTCACTTAATATATATATATTTTTAATTTCCCCCTTAACACATATTCTTCTGTGGATTTGGTGCTACCTTTCCTTCAACAGAAACTAAAGGCAGATAGCCCCCATACCAACAAAGAAGGAAACATAATACTTTAACTGAATTCCTGTGGCTTTTAGCTGTCTTCATTGTTTCAGAGCAAACCTTGCAGCCTTCCTTTCAATCCTTACCTTAGCTAAAGAATTGGATTCAGTAGAAATATTACCAGCTCTTTGCCTCTCAGGGTGGAGAAGAACATAATGTCACTGGGTGCATTTTCCTCTTTGTCCTGGTGAGTAGTATTAAGACTGTTTTAATGAGTATTTGAACAAGTATATTCTTGATTCCACACCTTTATCTCAACTTGTCAACAAGCTCTGCTCGCCATGGAAACAAACAATAAAAGACTAACTCGACATCTTTAACAAAGGCTCTGTCCTTCAAAGACACTGGGGTGAAGGAGCAATTTAATTAAGATAGCAAAAGAAGCTGCCAATCAAAATTTGAAACACCATTCATTAGATAAGTTAATAGATAAAAAGAGTGCCACAATTTCTGGAATCCAATCCCTTTCACTGCTGCAAGCAATACCTCACTGAACACAAATTGCTAAAAAGATTGACATAATATATTTGGGGGAAGGGGGCCGGGTTAGAAATGTTCACATATTCCAGTGAATCACTCTTCCATAATGCGTGCAAAGTAACTCTGGTGCATTCCCCTTGGGCAAACACCTGTTTATGAATGGGGACATATCATTAAAAGTGACTTCAGCTTCTTTTATGCTCTGTGCCAAATGCAGTGTAACTCATTTGGGTTCTGCCAGACCCGCATTCCATTCCCATGTTCTGGACAATTAATTGCAACCTTCAGTTTGACTGCTTATCTAAGGTGTTTAAAACGGTGCCGGAAAGCAGAGAAAGAGAAAAAGAGACAGAAACTGACTTTGTTTTTTCCTCCTAAAGAAACAGTGCCATCAGCTTAGTTAACACAAACACACCCTCAAAACCTACAAATGAATGAGGCAAGTTATGAGCTCACAGAACATACAGCACGTCTCATTTGTACATTGCTGATGTCATACGTATTTATAGAGGAACTAAAACTTTTTTTTTTTTTAATACAAAGGGAATACATACGTCAGCACATGGTGGAGAAAACATTTTACTCTAAAAATTATGCAAAGGACAAAAAAAGCCTTGTGTTATCACCAGCATTTTTGGCCATTTCAGGTATGCAATTTAACAGCTATTTTTCGCACAGGAAGTTTTACATTATACTTTTGTGGGAAAATATTTTAACTAACTCCAAGAAATAATAATAATAAAAAAAAAAAGGTAAAATGATGGTGCATTTATTTCTTTGAACAAGGTATCTAAATATCACCTGCCAAATCTTCATCCAAAATTGGTACTATCCAGACTTCGGAAGTACCACAGACTGATACTGCAATGCACCAAACATCTTCCTGCAAGTTAAATGACGTTCTCTAAGCAACCAAAAGAAAACTTTTACTTTAGCTCCCTAAACACAGGGCCCTGGAGTGGCGTGTATAATAACAGCATGCTCAGGAGGACATGGGGAAGCCCAGGCTGGCATGAGGTCCTCACACGCCAGTACTGAGGGAGCTGTGGAGCATCTGTGCCCCTGTGCGTCACCCCAAACCTTGCTGTCCTTAAGTAACCGAGTGCAGCAGAATTCACTTCAAAGCCAACTCGAGCCCAACCCACTTGTTTTCTGGTAGCTACTTATGAACACCAAAGGAGGGGGAAATCACTTGTACTTATTGTGCTTTGGTAGCTCTAATCATTAAGGGATATCAGTGCTGGCAGAAACTGTAGAAATTAACCAGCCTTGAAGAAAGAACCATTTGGAGCACGAAACTGCAGTAGGCACGTGCTGGTTGGAAACGTGCTCAGAGATTATCCATGAGTCACCGTGCAAATGTAAAACTGGATCTAGTGGGAAACTGCATGGGCCTGTCCTGAATATTGTGTTATTGCATATTTTCACTAGTCACCTAGAGCATGGAATATAAAATATGGCCAGACAACAATAAACACTGCTACATCATGAGGGCATGCCAGAGAACAGGAGTACATTTTCAAATGATTTTGAAAAATTGAAGAAATTGTTTTTAAAAAAGAAAAATTTGCTGTGCAGCAGGAAAAACAGACATAAGTATTTAAGAAGAAATAATTAACAGCAAAAGTGTGTCTAAAGTATGTAGTAGATCTCAGCATTATAGCAAAATAGTAGCTGAAAATGAATCAATGATATTCTGCTATTACATAAAAAACACTCTAATAGGACAGTGCAATGTATAAACAGTGCATGCATACACACATGCACACACATATAGTGCATATACGTGCACATAAAGTAAGCAAAACTTTAAAGAAATGAAAACATTCTATTTCGCTAGACATAAGCTACCATGAAAGGGCTAAATATTAAAATGAAGGACTCAGTTCACTGACACTAATCATTTCCATGCCAATCCATACATAGCATATTCTTCTAGATCTTTCCTGACATCTATGTCTAATTTGTTATACAGGATATTCAGATATTTGGCAACAATTACTTGCAAAAAAGAAATGAGTAGAACATACATACGTGAGTCTTAGTTTAATAATGAGTTGGGGGAGATGACTAAATCTTTTGCTCATGCAGCTTAACTGCAGAGTGTTATGATAGACAGGAGGTATAATCATTTGTTATCTATACCCAAGAATTATACCAAGTGTTCCCAAAATGGATATTTTGCAAAATAATTGTTTGAAACAAAACTTTCTTACTTACTACTTGCTACTAACTAACAGAAATACCTTAACCATTTTTTGTTAAAACAGAACATAGTGAATCAGAAAAGAAGCCAAGAATAACTTTTTGTTCTGCCAAAAAATAGTATTCTTTTAAAATTAACTTCACACATCATCTATAAGCAAAAGTATGCAATTATACAAGATCTATAGGACTGAATGCAAGAATTCTGTAAGTAATTTATTATGTTATAGATTTGAAAGTTAACACTAATACCTAGGAATAATGCAAAGGCAAGACAGATCTGAAATGCTAAGTACAGACAGCACAAGATCTGCGACCCACTATCTAAGCTGTCAGCATGTGAACCAGCTGTAAAATAGAAAATACAGAGGAGCTTTTAGCACTGTGCTAACCCAGTAGCCTGGGCCCAGGACTTCACAAATACGACTTCAGAATCACAGCACAGCCAGAGTGAACTCATATCTGTCTGTAATATATATATTGATCAACTCTACCAAACAGGGAATTTTCATATCATCATTTTTGACATGGAGACGGTGTTGTTGCAGAGCCAAGCATCTTGCACAACAGCTGTAATGTTGAAATGTAGGAGAGCTATGATTGTGTCTTTAATTTTCTCTTGCATCTCAACACTATAACCAGGGGAAGAAAGTGGTTCAGTGTTGAAAAACAAGTGCTTCATCTCTCGACTTGATTATTTGCCATTACTTGCTCATGTGCTAAATAACTAGCATTAAGTCTTAAACTACCAGATTATCAAGAGGAAAAAAAAAAAATTATTCTACCACTTTCTGCCAAATTATATAATATATTTAGCTCTGTACAAAAGAAAGTACAATATCCAATATGATAGTTGACCTAGGGAGACTTTGGCTGTCCCACCTGCTTTATTATGAACACTTCGCTCACACATAGGTAAAACATCTGAAATATTCTAAAACTCAAAACTTCGTTGCTAGCAGTCTTCTGCATCACCTTTATAATTTCTGGGCTTGATAGAATAATAGATAGATGAATATATATAGACAAATAAATATATGCTTATTTATACTGTATATATTTATGCATATATATTTATATATGTATGTCTGTGCATACAGATACACACTTATTTCTACATATATGCTCTATAGAATCTGTACTACTGATGAATGTGAAAAACCTACGTATTTGCTATCTGCGTCCACAAAATTTGGTTCAGCATAAAAACTAAGATAATTTCCTGTTTTTTTTGTTTTTGTTTGGTTGTTTGTTTTTTTTTCTAATTTTTCTGTTTCCCAGGGCATCCCGCCTACGCTAAGCACGAGTGTCTCTTTTCGGCGAGGGCCAACGCCGCGTTACGGATGTTTCTCCCCCCAGGTCAGCCGGGAGAAGGGAGCCCCACTCGCCCGCTGACCTCCCACCCTGCGGGCTGCTCGGACTCCTCCGCAGCCTCCCGCGTCTCCGTCCTGGCGCGCCTCCAGAGCCGCGCTTGCTCCATAAGCGTGCGCTCCGAGCCAAGACATCTGCGCGCTTTAGTGACACGCGAGTTATAAAAGGAGTGTTTATATCCAACTGCAGCATAATGTGAAAGTTTAGCAGCCACAAGACAGCTTTATACAGGGACTGGGCCTCGCTTAAAGGCCTCATTGTACTTCCAGTGACAGTGCTCGGCAAAATAGCTAGAACTCTATAAATTAATTACACTTTCTTCTAATAATTACCAAAAACTCTCCCGGGTGATTTGAATGCAAGATGGTCCCAACATCTGAAAAGATGGCAGGAGGCCCAAAGACTGATTTAATATTTCTCCCCCCCAACCAGTGTTTCCCATTATGATCATGCAATGCAGGAAACAAGAAAGCGAGTTTCAAATGACACAAAATGTGGCACCGCAGCTGCTTAGCACCTCATCCCAAGGGCCAGCTTTCCGATGTGATACCTGCCTGGACTGAACTTCCTTCATGTTCACGAACCTTATTCCTATCGTGGCATTTATAGCCCTTTATGGGCCTTAAAACTGCATGGAAGATCACCTCTTGCAACTGGGATCCTCCTTGGCTTGCAGACCTTAGGTCCTTCCTTACCACTGCAATAAATATGCTGACATTAGTCCATGGACCTTGACTTGCATTATGGTGCTCAATGCCATGAGCATTCAAAGATTCATTTTTCAAAGATTTATATGAAGGATTAAATGAAGACATGAGCTCTGCAATTCTGCTTCCTCACAGTTCAGTTTTCCTACAGGTGCCATTTATCATTCCTCTGGTTAACACAGAAACTAACAAAAAATGCCACGGACACTGTTTTGACCATTTTACCAGTGTCCTGGAAACAAAAAAAAAGATAAAGTTTTAAAAAATCTGTTCAGCAATTTTATACACAATAGTCCATACTGCTTGCCTGCAAGAATGAATTAGTTTTCTCTTAAGTAAAACTGAACATAGGTAAAATAATTTATATTTATAAAAGAGATTACTCGAGGGCTTTTAAAAGCCATTACCATAAGTTGAGAGTGTGGATGTGTTTTATCATCTTTCAGCAACATCTGAATCTGGATAGAAAAGCCAAAATATCTAATACAGATATTGAGATGGATACAACATGGAAAAGAAACACATGAGTAAGGAAAAAAGTACCTGAAAAGGCACCATTCATACCTGACCTTCCACAGAATGACGAATACCTTGTTCTAATATCCCCATAAAAAACATGCACTCTCTGCATGTTACCTTCTTCCAATGGACCTGCTCCCATTCAGCACATTTTCTCATTCTCGATTTTTAAATACCTAATTTATCAGAAGCTACAGTAAAACATATCAGAGTGCATTTTTTAAGCGAGTGAAGAACACAGCAGTGGCAGCACTTTAGTATTTTGATAGAATAATCTACAAAATCATTGGTGACTATGAACAAGTAACTTGTTTTTTTTTTTTTTTTTTTTTAGTACTAATCTTTTGAGGCCCAGATTCACTGGACTCTGACTCCTTTACAGAAACATAACAAATGCAAACCAGAAGCATGTAGCACCAATTTGGAAAGGTTTACAGATGCTTATTTCCTTGGAATAGCTAAGAAGTATATCCCTTTCCTCCCTTTTACCTTACAGTTTCCCAGCCTTCTTACAAATTCCCCTGAGTTTCTGTATATTCCAAATTCCCAGCACTTCCCTACACAAATCTCCCTCCAACACACCCCTTCCCTTGTACAGACTCCAGAATTCATACATGGCCAGCACGCCAGCTGGTCTCCTTACCCAGTTATACTCTTATGGACAAATACATGAAGGGACAAATAAGGCCAGATCTAAATGGTTTACTTGACTATAATATCATTGCTTCTATTAGACACCATATTCATAACTTAAGATTTTCATCACAATTCTTTGTAGAAAAGTTTGTCAGCAAATGTTGATACATAAACCCATCTCTTTTAGATGACACAGAGATTAACGAAGCCTCGGAAACACTCTTTTCTTTTTTTCCCTCACTCTCCTGTCAGCCAAGAGAGTAAACTTTTCTGTCTTTTCCACAAACAATGAAATAAAATCCCTGTCTTAAATGTGAAAAGCTCAACCCTTAACTACAAAGCAGCAACTGGCTTCTTTGAAAATTTTACCCTCTTTTTGGTTATGCCCAGTGTTAAAACAAGTACAAATAAATACAGAATTCTTACCGAATACAATATTTAAATACAGTACACAAAGCTTCTTCTGTAGGGCTGTGGTCAATACTCAATACATGAAGCTTTCTGAGACAGCTCTACTGCCGCGTCTCCATAAAGCCTTACTTAGAGAAAAGAAAACATTTCCCTGTCAAAGAGCTCATCTGCTAACACTGCAATGAATACTATATTTTTAACTACAAGACGAATATAGTGCTAAATGCACACAGGTACAGACAGCTATCTATGGTGTTCCCAGCTATAACTGTAGTTATGTTATGAATATTTAAATAAACATCTGGATTCCCTTTAGAATCCAGCTGGGAAAGGAGTGCTATGTTGAGAATAGAGGATTGGGAATGAGAATTCAGACCTACTTCTAAGGCAACAAATTACTTGTTATATGGTTTCTGCATCTCTGCAACGAATATAAAATATGCTACTTAGCTTCAAAAATATAATTAACCAAAAAGTGCAAATATTTTAATTTCTATTTTGCAAAATATCTGGCATTTTAAAATCTCAATGCAAATACCTATTATTAAAACTTCCCAATAAAGAAGTTTAAAAACTACTCCATCTTAAGACATTTAAATTTTTAGTTTTGACATTTTGAAATGGTCATGCTCTGAACAGGGACAAAATACCAGAACATTTAAAAAGCCAAAAATACGAAGAATGGTAAATAATAATTCAATTGCCACATTCATTTAGCTTAATTTCATAAAGCTGTCTCACCAAAATTCTCTTTTAAGAAGTGAACATCAGTTTAAATTTCAAACTAAAAAAAACTCTCTTGCTCCCAAAAGGTATGTGCTCCATATATAAAATGTTAAACTAGAACATTTAGACAAACTCAAATACTTTTGAAAACCTGGAGACAAACTGAAACGAGTTAACAGCCTAATCTTAGTGAGACACCATTTTCAAGTGAAAAAATATTTTGTCTATAGCTACGAACAATGATATCTGTAGGGAAAAAATTAAAAAAAGAAAAAAAAAGGAAAAAAAAAGTCAAATATTGGAAGTGGAAAGAAAGCAGAAAGAGCATAAAGGGGATGAGAATTAGGGAACTGTGGTACCTGCTGCAGACATTTAGGATGCCAGAAAATAAAGAGGTTTCAGGTCATCTGATTTGCAAGGAGAAAAAAAAAAAAAAAGACTTAAAATTGTATACTATGCAATAAATGTAATAAAATTACATTCAATTCAGGCTCAAAATATTTTGAAAACCATTCTTTTCAAATTATAACCTGTGCTATGAAATCACTGAAAGGTACATCTCTAAGTGTGCTTTCAATATAGCTATAACCTTGAGAGGGGACAAAAAATCCAACATGAGTAGTAGTAATAGCTCTAATATAATGATTCTAGAATGTGGCTTCTCCTACTATCTCCTCTGTTAGGTTATATATTTCTCCCTAAACACTTGCATTTTCAGCCACTTCTTTAAGAAAAAAAAAGAGAGAGAGAGAAAAAACTGTAACAAGCCGTGAGCAAAAACTCAAGTGCTCGCACAACTCCTCATGAGCCAGCTGAGCCTGATCCTCCTAGCACTTCCTCCTCATTATTTATTAACAATATTCACAAGGACTCAGTCCCACTGGCAAAGACTGTTTTAGGAATAAAAGGATGCAATACTGCTAGTCCTAACAATGTTTCACATTTAGGGGGTGAATTTAACAGATTAAACCATTCATCTGCTATATTTCCTAATGCTATATACAGCTATAAGCCTTCAAGTCAAATATCTTTGACCTGAAGTGTGTGAAGTATCAAAATTTAGCAAGCTAACCCAACAGAAATGCACCAAAGTCCACAGACAAATTTTGATGGCAAAAGAATATCTGTCCCTTTGGTTTTTCAGTGTCGGTGAGGGGGTTGGTTTGAATTTTAAAAATAGCTTAGAATAACTGCAGAATCAAAAAAAAAAAAAAAAATCAAAATATTATTTGCAAATAACAGTATTTATATCTTACACTGCACTTTTAAAACACATATATTGGCATCACTGAATAAGTAGGAACTTATTCAAAGTCATATAAGCTCTCATACCAAAGCTGAAGAGACATCCAAGTTTCCCAATACCAGTTCTCACAACCTAGTTTATCCACTGTACCAGATTGCCTCCAGTGCAATTAATTACATTTGTAGTATATAAATACTACATATTTACTCACGGGAGCTAATTATAATAATACCATTAACACTATATCCTCACAGGAGCTAATTATTTATTGGATGCATTACGTTACAAGTCTAAAATAAGCAACGAAAATCTGACCCTAAATATGTTAAATGAAGAAAGAATGTTTTAAAGAATGAACCAGAGTTGTATACTCTCTGGTATATTCCTGGGTATATTCCCTTGTTATTATTCCGTACCTGTGATAGAACCATATTGGGGAGGTTTGTACATATTCAGTTATTTTTAGTCCAGTTAAATTTGTATTTATAACTTATCCTTAGCATAATGCTGTTATGATGTATACATTAATAAGATAAATAAGCTGAAAACGGCAGCTTTCATTCTAGTGGAATGAAAAGCCAAAGCCAAAGGAAGGAGCTAACGAAAGCTGCGTGTCTTTACACAGATCCCTAGTGGATACAGCACGGTCCTGGGAGCGTGATACCCTGCCCCAACACATTCCTGATTTCTAGGGAAGCTCACTAAGCCTCACAATGAGATGCTAGTCACAGTGGGCCCAAAGAAGTAAAGAATGAAAAAAACTATGACACTAGGAGACGGAGGAAAATAAATAAATAAATAAAGGAAGAAGAACTGCAATCCAGTGCAAAAAAAGTTCCTCTCATAATCCACTGCACTGTTTGGCCATAGCATATCTTACCCTGGCCAGCATCTGAATTCTTTCCCCATAACTCTGTGTCCTATTCACTGGAATGCATTAAGATGCAACTACTTTTACGAAGGTCAAATACCATGCAAGGCATTACTTTTTTTTTTTTTTTCCCCGCTGAATATCTTTAGGTGAAGACAGTGGGGAAGGCTCTAGGGATTTGCTGATTTTGAAACGTTTGTGGAGCACCTCTCCTGTTTGTGCAAGTAAAGAGGTTGAGCCTACACTGTTTAAATAGCACTTTGATCAATCATTTTGAGATATGTTGCTGTAAATGTCTGGAATCACACATGTGCATGCAGCAATTCACAAAGAGGAAAGATCTTAAATTTCTCAAAAACATATTTCTCAAAAACTGAAATACAAAATCATGTTAGATAATAAATCATAAAGGCTATTTACGTAAAAGAGAAAAGCAAAGAGTTCCTGAAAACATCTCTCTTACTGAAAATAGTAACTTACCACATTTTCTAAAGTCTATTCACAACACCACAGAGTAGTGTAGTGAAGACATAATGTTGCTGTAAATAACTGAATTTTCTCCTAATTTTATTTTTAGCTCTGAAACCTCAATGTTTTATTAACATAAGTTGCTACATATAGATTTCCTTGTCAAAGAAGAAAAGGGGGACATTATGTCCCTAAGCCTATTTCTATATGCAAGAACCTTTCAGACCATCTAGCGACTGTCGAAGGATGCTACCCTCCTTACTCTCTGAAAGACTGAAGGTGTATCTTTTGCCAGCTCCAATAAAAGCCAAAGTGCAACAGGGCCTCTTGGAATACATATACACTTAAAAACAAAAATACTCGCCCTCTTGCACCATCATTTTCTCTTGAACCTGTATTTTCTGTCCTTTTGGTATAATCTTTCTTGACTTTTTAATCTTTTTTTTTTTTTTTT
>VZSV01000066.1:2212429-2250219 GCA_013398735.1 Nothocercus julius | reverse complement strand
TAAGAAGGTTTACTTGCTTTTTTCAACCCACGTATATTTTAACCCAGTGAATACTACTGAGTACCACGTGTAGTACTAAGTTATTTTTCACGGACTGGATGTTTGGGTGTTTGTGGGGATCTTGAGATTTCAGCAGTGACTGCAGGAAAAGCAGATGGCATTTGCAAGGGTTTTGGAAGACTTCTGTAAGTGGATAGGCCGTTTTTTTTAATGAGCAATGTCAAAGCAGTTTCCCTTCCTCTTTTTCAGTAAAACAGAGGGGTTTTAGGAAGGGTGCCTCTAGTATTTTCAGAGCATTTTTGACTTTGTCACAAAACCGTTCTAGGTTGAAGCCTAATTTAAACAGAAAGATGGAACACTGTGGGCTTTTCGGATGGAAATTAAGTAATTGTGTGATGAATGACTGTTAGCTTCTGAAAAGTAGCACCAAATCATAGCTGACATTGGCTCGCAGCTTCATGCCACAGCACAGGACTGGTATTTAGGAGTCCTTACATTTGTTCTGTTCCTGGAAGGCTCTTCGTGTAACTGGCTGACTTTTCTAGAGTCTTTTCAATACCCCTGTTATTTCCAGAAGGACACGGAGGAGTCATGCCACATGGCAGGATCTATCGCAGTATTAAAAGCTGACATTTAAACCATGAACTCTAAAGCTAACTTAGCAGTTTTCTTTTTCTCAGAAAGAAAGAGATATTTTAGAGCAACACCTGATTAAAGAATGCAGGATCTGACTTGCAGCTTTATTTAAGTTTACTCTAAGATACACACACATAAAGAACTTTCAGCGCAAGGAAAAGCATTAAGTAAATGTTTTTTTAGAAAAGCATCCAAAAAGAGAAAGCTATGATACAATAAACCTTCAAAGCTAAACGTATGGAGAAAAAGCCAATCTTTTGTATCCATGGACATAATTTAGGGGGCCATAGGAAGTGCACTAAATATTTATGTTTCCTGAGGTTTCAGCAGAATGTGTAATTAATCTGAATTTCTGGGCAATGCTTAAAGGGATTAGAAGTCAGGATCCCTTTGACCACATCTTTTTTTTTTTTTTTTTTAAATGACAATTCCTTGCATGACAATTGCAAGGAATTTCCACCCTGGTGCTGTTGATCAGGCATGTTAAATATCTATTTTAATGTGATTTGCAAAGAAGTGAGAGTGTTAAAACATTGTCAAGCAGTACTTTAAGTATTAGTGTCTGCCAGTTCTTGTCCATTTTATAATAATACTTGATATCATCAGGCAGAAACAGCTTTAGGGTATACCACTATGAAGACTGAACTAAAACGTTGGTTCTGTGTCATATGGTTTCCTCTATGAAGACTGGGCACAATCAAAACCAGTGCTCCAGTTAAGAAGTGACAAATATCCAAACACAAGCACATTTTATCCTTCTTTTGTCTAACACATTTAGACAGTGGTTGCGGCAGATCCTTAGCTACATCACTGCAGCGAGGTTGATTTATTACATGTGGATTATGGCTCACTTAGCTCTCTGTGAAGGGCTTGTGTTTATGACTGGGGATGAACCGTCGCACATTTTCTCACCAGATAGGTGTGAACAAATTGCCACCTGGAAGCTTTACACCTGTGCAGTACTGAACAAAATCTTACCAATACTCCTTATTTATACCACTTCACTATTGTAGTTATACAGGTCTGAGTTTGGAAATCGTTCACAGTCTGCTGGCTTAGAACAATTCCATGAAGCTCTGCAGTCTTCTCCGTAGCTCTAATCCAACTTCTCGCTGATCAGATGCTAGGGCAGTAGCAGTTTAGATGCTCTCTTCCTCTTTGTCTCTAAGCAAGTGCTTTAAGTTCAGTCCCACAACTGGCATCTCTCTTACCCAGAGATTCCTGGAGTCCAGCTACCCAGTTCCTCAAACGGGTATCATCAATTTTGTCTTTGCCTTGAATTAGCTATTGAATTTCTCCAGGGATAAGGAGTGTAAATATATTTAACATTTAAAGCAAGTCACACTGAAAATCTTCTAAGGAATTTTCACATGTGTATGCATCTAGATTTCATCTCTTAAGGAAGAGAGATGGTTTTTGTTACTGCCATTTGAAAGGAATAGTCTGTTCTGTTTGTCCCCTCTTTGTCTATTTCCTTGTTCCCTTTTCTCCTCACTATCAAAGTAGGATTTCCCCAGCTACCAAATGACTCCTCCTTTTTATATCGGGTATGATTCCTGTGACTTCATTCCAAAGTCACCTGAATGAACTGGCTCCTCTAGAATTAGCCAGGTTTTTGTTTCAGGAAACTGAAAATCCTCCAGGTGTCCTTGGTCAGTTACCTGCTTGTTAGATACAGTAATTTCTTTTGAAATTTTCCTAGTGAAAATCAAAATCAAATAAGTGTAAAAATCACCTAAGTAGGTCTAGGAAGGCAACAAGCAATTTACAGACTAAAGTACGAATTGATACATACTTGTGTATGTACGTAGGTCTGTACATATACATGCACATACACATATTTCATCACATCTTTTGTTTTCAATCTTGTTTCTGAAAATGTCTTTTCAGCATTATGTTTTAAGTTAGACCAGCATTTAACTTCCTTGACAGTTAATAGTAATGCAGATCTAGCACATAATATATTAAAGAAATGAATAAACAATTTCCTTCCTATTTTTTTTCTTACCTCACTTCCATCTACTGATTTAGGAAGTTAGGCTCTTTATTTCTAAGTTTTAATCTGCTACAGAGACACAATACAAAATAAGTGTTGGCATCTACAATATTTTAAGTAAAAATATATTTTTTAAACTTTTACAAACGCATGCATATAGGTCTCTAAATTATTTTAACACTTGCAGTGTGTGGAGTACTTTGATCACTGATGAGATGTGGGCAGTGGCGAATATCAGTGATTATGTTCCATTCACTAAAATACATTTAGAATCTCATTAAAGGTCCATTAATTCTTTGCTCAGGCCTCTTAGCTCTTTTCCTTGTCTATTAGTGGGTTGATAAAAATCTCAGAACTGATCACTAATGATTGAGTATTCTCTCTAAATGACACACATGCCCTCAGGAACACAACATTTTGGGAATGATTCATTGCCTGATTAGTAAGGACTTTTACCTCAAAGCGAAACCATTAGGGTTTATCACGCATGACTCAAAAGCTGTATATCACACCCGCTCCTGTAATAGTCATTTTCCCCTGATAATGTCAGTGAGACCTACATCCATAATATAAATTAGCTCTTTTTGGCTTAAGTAAATACGCTGTTCCTTTGAGAAGTTATATTTAGTCTCTCTTGTTTTATTGCTGTTTCTGCAAAATGTACTCATTTATTCTTTTCATAGCCATTAAAAGTAGCTTATTGGCTATTATATATAATTAAAATTCTCTATTTTATTGGTGTACACATAGTGTTATGTTTCTGCTTGCCTAAGACTTATTTAATTTTAACAGTGGAATACTTACAATGTCATCAAAGCCCCTGTTTATTTGAAGATGTAGTCAAAAAATGTCTGCAAAGAGTTAGCTGCACTTGGGAAGCATATATTGAGATTGCTGGCACAACCCTTTAGTACTTTAGTGTTTACCAGCAATTAGTTTTTCCAATGGGAGACTAGTCTTAAGTGAAGACTTAATTTGTCCCAGCGTTTGTGGGACAAATAGATGAAACTGATATTTCATATCCTCAGCAAGATATCCTTTTCACAAGAGAGAAGAGTTAGGGCTGAAAACATGGCAGAGCCATCGCAAGAAGAGAGAGCTGGAAACAAAGTGCACACACACATGTGTGTATGTTTATGTGCATGTAGATACAGCACAAAATGACTCAACTAGGGTCTGTTGACAGGAATTCAATCCATCTGACTTGTCACATTCTCCTCAAAGGACACCAGCTACAATGTGCCCTGGCATGCAGTCCTACGTTCTGTGTTTCTCCCTTTGAACTTGAGAGGGGCCAGGTTTGGAGACTCACTGCTCCATTCAAAATGCTGACGGGCCAGAGGTGTGATTTTTTTTTTTTTCCTGTTTGTGCCTCACATATTAGAGTTGTTCCACCACCTACCCTGTCAGAGGATTTTTCAATCTTTGATTTAAGTCTCAGGGGTATGGGAGAGATTATATCTTATAGAATATAAGGGCAACAGCAAGAAGTGAACTCCTTCATTTTACATTGGAAAATCTAATATCTTTTTAAAAGGGAATAAGTGGTACTACTTTGTAAGGCTAGAGCTCATATTCTAGGCCAAACCCAAGTAGTCCAGATCATTAGGGATCTCTGAAGGGACTGAAAAAGTCTGAGTGCAATTGAATGAGTGAAAATGAAACCAGTTGGCTACAGTTCCCAGTAGAATTGAACAGAGAAGTCTTCTTTGAAAGAAATCTCTTTCGTATATGACAACATGAAAGATAGTGTATGAGATACCTACATTGGAAATTAAATTATTTACAGGGAGAGGTACACTTTGTAAGCCAGAGAGGAAGTGCTATGCAGCATCTGAAGAAAACTTTCATAACGTCCTCACAGAAAGATGGAAAAGCACTATTTTTTCACGCCCACTAGGAGGGTTTCTTTTTCAGTCCTGTAACAATACAGTGCAAAACCAAACTGAGGCATGAAAGCTACATAATTGAAAGTAACTAGTGAGTGTATATGATGAAGATTTGATGGCTACTCGGCAAGCTGGAATAAGTGATATTTCGAAAATCATTAATTTTTATTGGGTGACCTTCACACAAGGAGTTGTTAGACAATTATCCCACTAATATAAATGCTGGTGAGTTTCCACACGNAAAAAAAAAAAAAAAAAAAAAAAAATTCTACAGGAAATGAGATTGTTCATCGTGTTCAGATGACAAGTATACGTTGGTTTCAAATTCATGCCAAATAAACATTCCAGAGAAATGCCACACAGTTCTTCATGAGTAGGTTTATTAAACATATATTCATAATACTGACAATTCACTGCACAGTAAGGAGAGGTGGCTTTCTAGTAGACACATTTTACATGGATTTAATGAGTACCATGTCAGTTGTTAACATTTTACTTGAAATCCTGATTAAGAAAAAAAAAATATGTACATATATATAGGACATTAAATAACTTATGGCCAAGTTGGCAAAAAACACTTGCAGATTTTGTTACAAATTAGATATCTAAACAGAGGTTTACTGTGACAATGGGTCAGGGGTTTACTTTTTGTGTAGGTCCAGCTGCATCAATCTGTTTTGTCTGCTGACTTAATCTAAAATAATCTTACATCAGGCCCTGCAACTACTTATTTTCATTATCTTTAGAGAGAACAAGCATCTGAATCAGTCTTGCATTGCCAATTATGCACTATAATATGAAAAAAAAAGTAAAATTATGACTTTTTTTTGAAAGTTAGATTCTTTTCTCTGATTGTATATTCCTTGCAGTTAGCACAATCTAATGCACATCTGAGTTAACCACTAGGTCTCTGGAAAAAAAAAATGAAACTTATGTGGTCGTTTTCTGAATTTAGATCTTTTTAATAAAAGGAAAAGTTTATGTTGGAACAAAATTATGGGCAAAATTTGTAAATTGACAAAAAAAAAAAAGAACAAAGGGGAAAAGAAAGTTTTTCCCCAGTTCTTTTGTTAATTGGCATCTCACAGATCTAATGCATGTTTCAGTTGTGCTTAACTGGTACCTTCCACTTAGTTCTCTTGAGGAAATTTTAAGTGTTGGATATGGATAACATATTTTTATCTTGTTCATTGTTTGTTACTCTTTGTACCAATTTACTTGAGGGGGGCAGGACGGGAAAACCCCTACACCTATTAAAGACCTTTGAATTCAGAGTCTTTCATGTAGGAAGAGTCTACTTACTGCTGTCAGTAAGCCTGTAATATATTGAGCCTGAAGAGGTAAATAAGCATACCTTGGAGTGTTATTTTTATTTGCTGTTTTGTGACACTTAGCAAAACCCCATTATACAATTGAGCAGTATTATAATGTTAAAATGTTAATTTGTTCTGCATTCCATTAAAATTGGATTCTTTTTCTTGTGCATTGGCCCATGCACTTTGTATAAAACCTGTAATTTAACCACTACACCATAGAAATGCCCTAAATTAGTAGCCTTTTGCCTTTGCTGCCCTAATTACTCCTCATTATTTACTACTTAAAGAGCTACCTCTAGCTATTGGTTAAATATTTGCAAGCTAATTAGACTTGATTAGATTTAGAGCCATTGCCTCTGTTCTAATTTAAAAGGTGTGGGGGGTTGGGGCGGGGGGCAGAATTTGGAGAAAATTCCACATTTTGCTTGGAAGAAAAGCAGAAAATTGGACTTCTTGAAGTTTACTCCATTTTGCCATATATGGCACCCTCCACCATGATTTCCAAATATGACAGATTTTGCCATATATGCCAGTTTCCTACATTATTTCCAAATATGGTAGGTTTGTACTATATGGCCGTTCCCCATTATTGCCATATATGGCAACTTCCCCCCATATATGGCAGTTTTCCCCATTGCTCCCAAATATATGGAAGTTTTGGGGAAATATATAGAAATTTGAGGCATTTTTTTCACAGATTTACAAGTTATACGGAGAATTTCTGTAAGGAAACATTAATCAGAATATAAAAAAAAAACAAAAGGAACTCTTTCATTGCTGCAGATACTGAAGCCTGTTTCTATGTTTCCCTCTTATTGCGAGGACTAATAGGTAAGCATACACTTATAATGAACACATTAGTAATTTTATTGTAGCACTGAGTACATCCTGCCTTGGTGCTCTTGTACAAGGGCTAATAGAAAAATTAGATCACAACTAGAAATGCATCTTACCAAAGAATCAAATGCTGCCTGCTTAATTTTCTCCGGCTTAGCATCTATAGGTTTGATAGACTTACATGGCTACACACCTACATATACATTCCACACATACGATTTTACTTGATGGAGTAGTTCAGAATACAGTGTAGAAACAAATATGTGCATTTGCCTTTTGACTATAAAACTCAATATAAAAGGTAACAAATTAAGGCTTTCTCTTATACATAATTTGTACATTTGTAGTGTAAAGGAGGGAGGGAGAAGGATGCAAATTCTTTTCTCCTCTTTAAACAAATATATAGGCACAATGATAACTGACGGAATAAAAATAATAATTTCTACCTAATATTTAAAAATGTAATAAAATATTCAGGTTGACAAATCCCAGAAAAAAAAAAAAAAAAAAACCCTAAATCTTTTATATTACTTTCATTGAAGATTCAATTCAAATTCCACTGAACCTAACAGCAATCCTTCCCCTAACTTCTACAGGGTACAGATTGCCATTCTTCACTGAACACATTCTTCAATGAGAAAACTACGAAACAGAACCAAATGTGCTCAAAACAGACTCTTCCAAAAGAAATAAAAAGAAGATATGCTTGAACAGTTCTTATGAAAATTTGTATTCTCAAGAAACAGCAATATTCATATCAATGTCAAAAAAACTTAAAAGAATTTTTGGAATGAGATTTCATACTGGTCATATTTACGCAGATTCATTATTTCTTCCTTAATGGAAAACTATATGCTCTCTTTTGAATGCTTTAAATATTTGTGTTAGATATATTTGTTGAAGTAATAAAGACAGAAAATGAAATTGACTTTTAAAAAGAAAAGCAATACTAGTGAGGTCTTTTTCAATGCCTAGAAAATAGATAGTCAAGGAATTTTACTTTATCCAAATAACAGAGAGACATTATTAAAACCTACCCCAGGACTTGCTTACAAAATATATGCAGTTTTGGGGTCCCTATGGTAATTACTATTTTATTATATTTTTATTTGTGCATTGCAGGGAGACTCACACAAACAAAAGAAAATAAATAAAGCAAATCTATCAAAGAAAAGCTTACATAAAACAAAGTTTTAACAAACATGGAAGTAAATATGGAAAAATTTCTTCTCTGAAAAGTAATCTTCCTCCCCCCCCCCTTTTTTTTTTCCAACTACAGTAAGGGTAAAAAAAAATTTTTAAGTATATAACAATAGTAATTTAAAAAATGACCCATCTGATTTTGGGCGAACAAAAAAGTAGAAAGAATAGGACCTGAGCAACTACAGATGAGTCAGGCTCACCTCCACCTCTGAAAAGGTATTGAACAGCTCGTGCTGGATGCCATCTCTAAAGCATGCGGAAGACAAGAAGGTGATCAAGAGTAGTCAACATGGATTCATTGAGGGGAAATCACGTCTAACCAACCTGACAGCTGAGATGGGATGACTAGTTGAGTAGATGAGGGGAGAACAGTAGATGTTGTCTACATTGACTTTAGCAAGGCTTTTGACACTGTTGCCCACAAAATTCTCATAAGGCAAGATCAGGAAGAGTGTAGATGAGTGAACTGCGAGATGGATTGAGAACTGGCCAGATGGCAGAGCTTAAAGGGTTACGATCAGTGGCATGGTCTAGTTCAAGGTCTATAGCTAGCGGTGTCCCCTATGTCAGTATTGGGTCCAGTCTTGTTCAACTTATTCATCAATTATCAACCTATTTATCAATTATCAAGTTGCTGATGATCCCACATGCAGACAAGCGGCTGATATGCCAGAGGGCTGTGCTGCCACTCAGAGGGACCTCCACAGGATGGAAAAACAGGCAGAGAGCAACCTCAGGAAGTTCAACAAAGGCAATTACAGAGTCCTGCACCCAGGGAGGAACAGCCCCGTGCTCCAGTACAGCCTGGGGGCTAACCTGCTGGAAGGCAGCTTTGGAAGGACTTGGGAATCCTAAGAGTACAATAGGTTGGAAACAAGTCAAACTGTACCCTTGTGGCCAAGAAGGCCAATGATATCCCAGGTTTATTTAGGCAGAGGCCAACAGGTCAAGGGAGGTGAGTCTTCCCTTTTATTCAGCCCGGGTCAGGCCTCATCTGGAGTACTTTGTCCTCTTTTGAGGTCCTCAGAGCATGAAAGACAAAAATCTGCTGAAGCAAGTCCAGCAAAGGCCTACTAGGAGAGTTAGAGTACTGGTGTAATTCTCATAAGAGAAAAGCTTGCGAGAGCTGGGACTTTCCAGCCTGCAGAAGAGAAGACAGAGTGGGGGGGGATCATATCAATGCATCCTTCAGGGGACGATGTAGTGAGAATGGGACCAGTCCCTTTTCAGGGGTGCCCAGGACACGATAGGACAAGAGGCAACAGGCACAAATTGAAATACAAGAAACAACATCTGAACATGAGGAAAAACTTCTTCAGTGTGAGGCTGACAGAGCACTGGAGCACGTCGCCTAGGGAGGTTGTGGACCCTCCATCCTTGGAAATATTCCAAAGTTGTCTGGACAGAGTCCTGGACAACGTGCTTTAGGTGACCCTGCTTGAGCAGGAGATTCTACTGGATGATCTCCAGAGGTCCCTTCCAACCTCAACCATTCTGTGATTTTGTGATACTTCCAGAATGTACATCAATATCAACTATGTGATTTTGGTCATATTGTCAGACATGATTTTTCAAGTGCATAAGAATACTGTCAAACACATCCCAGTTGCTTTCAGTTTAAAGGCAACAGTTATGCATATCAAAAGCAGACTCAAGAGAGCCACTTTATTCAGTTAATCTTTGGAGCTCGATCTAGTTTTCCTATTTCAAAGTGCTGAAGAATGACATCTCTGCCAACAACACCTATATTCATTAATGGTAAACATGGAAATACAGGCTAATTCAACTCATATATTTTCTAACCTCTCCTACTAAAGAAGCTGTGCCACAGTTAGATTCCTTACTGAAAACAAGACTATCTTTACATGCACTTGCATTTATATATGATGACAAATACATGAAGGTGAAAGGAAAACTACTTTTACTGTGTGCATTAGGGAAACTATGTAAGTTAGAGAAAACTACCTTTCATGATTAATACATCAGATCCTCCAATATAAATGTACAAAATGCCAATAAGGAACTTCGCAATGGGGATGCATCATGGAACAAGGGTTATTCTAAAGCACTGCAGGGCTGAGGCAGGAAGAAGAAAGTCTGTTTTGTTTATTTTTTTTTCTTGTCTTTCTTGTGTATTCCCAGGATGGGGATGGTTTAGGAATGAATGAAAAAAAAAAAAAAAAAAAAAAAAAATATGCAGCTATTGCATTCTGAAACGATTAGAACATAAAAACCTCCTAAGGAAGGACATGGTCAGCCTCAGACTATTTTGTTGTGAATGTTAGAGCAGCCGCCAAACCATTCCACCAGTTTACAGTGTACCATAAAATATTTACACAAGCTATGAACTATAAAATATTTTCACATGAACTATCAAATATTTACACTATCAACATCAGTTAAGAAAGAATGATGTGCTGTCAAGCCAGTGTGACCCAGGAGTAAAAATTTTGTGGTTGCAGATTAAATAAAACCATTGCAAATCATCTGGAAACTTACAGGGAATATTAGGTTAAACAAATTACTGCTTCCTGGTCTCTTGGATAGCAAATGTAACCAGGAAAGCATAGCTTACATGATTTAAACTAAGTTTTACCAACAACATAAAGAAAGTTTAGGTTCATAACCAAACTGGACTGACCTCTCTGAATGTTCCTTCCAGCAAGGTGTCCAGATGTTGAAGAGGAGCAGGAGTTTTATCTTTGAATCGTGTCAGTAGTCGTCGCTCAATAGCTCTAAACTGAACAGCCCTTTCAGATAACAGCTCCTTAAGCTTTTCAGCATTCAAACGTAGCTGCAATTTAAAGGTTTTCAAGAAATTAGATATATGCGCATTCCCAAAGAAATGGGAGAACAGCAATAAAACATTTGAGAGTGTATGCATTCATTCAAATGTGGTTATGTTGCCCAAGCCAGTTCATACCAATATGGTTAATGAAACAACAGTGAAAAAGCCATCAGTTGT
Source organism: Nothocercus julius (assembly GCA_013398735.1). Lineage (NCBI taxonomy): Eukaryota > Metazoa > Chordata > Aves > Tinamiformes > Tinamidae > Nothocercus > Nothocercus julius. Next base: position 2,239,377 of record VZSV01000066.1, on the reverse strand, counting down.
CATTGAAATCACAAATAGATGTTCACAGACACAATCTGTAATAATGCACAAGAATGTAATAAAAATCCATAAATGACAAGAGTGATATTTCACCACTCTCAGGGTTGATCACTGAGGGCATCTCCTTAGCTTTTCATGCTATTTTTGACACAATTTGTGACACACATGCGTGTAAAACTTAGTAGATGTGATAATCATTGCATTAGAAAATAAAAGATCTTGAACCCTTTGAAAAGATAATGAACGCTTAAACATAAAGTATTAAGTTCTGTGGCAACTGAGCAATCATCATCTTCTGAGATTCAATCCTTTCTCCTTTTTCTATATTGACCAGATATAGTAAACAACTCTCTTCACAGAACTTTGTCAAGACTGTATATCAAGAATTCCTACTTTATAATGAACTTTTCATTTTCCAGTATATTTTTCTGCAACATAAACATCTCTTATTAAGAGCAAGTTTTTTTCAGGAGAGGGTTTTCATTGTCATCTGCATGATCAAACAGGAAGGCAAAGATCATTCATATGTTTCATACCTTATCTGGTAAACATGTTCATGCCTGCAACGATACATTTAGATGAGCAACTAGTATTTTAAAATCTAAAGGTACTTTTTGTATTAGCACCAAGATAATTCCACTGAAACAAATGTTCAGGACTTCATTATTACAGACTACTAAAACAGTCTATGACCAAGGACAATTTTTAGGCAAGACATACTCCACATGCTAAAAACTAAACAGAATTGTATCTTTTCCACCATTACCTTAGCTACAGCTTCCGGCATCCTGTGTGCCACAGCTATGCAATTTTAACCTTATTCATCTTAGTGGTGATTTACAAATGACTTTCCACTAGGGAAATTGTTAGCTACATATTCATATATTATGTAACATACCTCAAAATGTCGATCAATTAGTTCAAAATACTCTTGCAGGGGAATCGAACCAGAAAAGGTAAATGTAAAGTCTTTGCAATTTTGCTTCTTGAAATGTTCTTCAAGTCTAAGTGTGAGCTCTTTTGTTATTAGCCAAAGATCTTCTAGTTGATCACTCTGGATTCTGTATCGTTCTTTAAAAACAAGATTAAATACAAGACTAAATATGTAAATTTAAGCCATACATATTCACTATATATTAATATACTTAATACAGAGAAATTTCATGGAGTTCTTAAATACATTCAAAGTCTATACTACAGGCCTCAATAAGGTATACTTGTTCAATGGTGTTAACCATTTATTTAGAATATATACATATACAAAATATACACACACATAGCACTACCATAAACTGAAATGAAAAAAAAAACCCTTTAGTCAATGTTAGCTGTCCCATAAAATTCACTCTGCTTATCACATTTTAAAACAATGCAATTTAGCAAACTAATAGGAAAACACTTTATTTCTTTTCTGCTTCCATATTTACATCTCTTCACTTTCCAGGAAGCCAAAATTAACTAAATATTGACAGGAAAACATTGCTGAAAATCCTAATAGCATAGTAATGTTACTTTTTTGTCAGACAGACGTTTTCAAACACCATTGCCTTATTTTCTTTCATTATTCATCTATCAATACCTTATCCAAAAGGAAAAACAAAAAGAAGCCATGATGAATAACAGTTGTTCGGATTACTGATACAAAGTACTTTCATTCCCACCTCCCCCCGCCCTTGTTAACACGGTTCACATTAAAATCAAATGAATTAAATTTTTTTAGGACTTTAATGTACTTATTTAAAATTTTCTCAACATTAGTAATACCATATTGTTTGACACTGCCACTGGCATCATTCCCAGGATACACATTTCACTGAGGAGAGAATGACAAATTCTGTTTACAGTGTAACAGGAAAAAAAGCAAGTTTTGTTTAAAAACCATGTCTGTTAAAGAAAAGAACTCCATCTGCTAAAGATAACATTCAACCTAATATCCATTTTTTAAATACTCACAATATAATGTCTGGACTTAGTTGGATATCGCATCATATTTTACCTTAAATGATTTTTTCATATGTGAAATTACCTCAGATGTTTTCAGACCAAATCAACATCCATTCCATTTATCATTGATGTAACCAATACATTAATGGTTTTAAATGGATAAAACTAATTTCCTCCAAAATGCATATTCAGTTTCCATACACTGGTTATTGGTCAATACAAATACAATCTAATTTTACTATTCCACAAGTAGAGCACTGCAGTCATTTGTTTTACATGATCTTACAGCTCTTAAGAAAAAGACAAATTGCATTTGGCAACTGTAGGAAACTGAGAATCTCTAGTTGTACTAAGATGTGCTTTTATGCAGAAACACAATGGAAGCAATAACAAAAAATGAAGCAATAAAAAAGCAAGTGGGCTTCTGCTCTTCCAGTGCTTTTATAATAGCAATCCAATTTATGTTAGCCTTTTTTAAAAAAGCCTTCCTACAGAGAATTATAACACAGTCTTTTCAGAAAATTCTCACAAATAACAGTCGGAGAATCTGAAGAGTCGTAATAGGTTACAAAGGCTTTAAAACTAGAGCAGACAGTTTAAGGTAGTTTAACCCATGAGAAGGATGATTAATTGCCCTGCTAGTAGCTTATCTGAATGAAGTCTAGAAGATTCCGTTTAGTTCTTGTCAAGGAAGTCCTAATCACAATAGAAAACAACCACAAATAGCAGTCAAGACTTCTTTACACTTGAATTACAGTGCAGAAGTTTAAACAATGTTAGCAAACAACTAAAAATCTCATGGGCAAGCTTCATTTTAACATATTTAAATGTCAAAATGAACTGCAGGCTAGGCTACTTTTCAGCAGACATGTTGGCAGGTTGAAATACCTTCCTCAATTCCTACATTGTTTAAAATGAATTAGGTAATACATCTAAAAATAAATTTAAAATAGATATCATTATAGCATCTCTTTTTTGCAGGTTCAGCGCTGACACCCAACCGAACCTGGAGGCTTTCATGACTGCAGACAATCCTTCCCATAGAGAAGGTAAGGACTGCTGTCTGGTTTGGTCATGATACATATAGTCTCCACTCAGAACAATGCTCTCCTTGTGTAATATATTTTTTAACAAATGAATTTGTAAAATTTTTGGAGTTTTATTTAAATAACACTTCAAACAAAAAAAACCCTCCGAGAAATTCTGCAAGTAATGCTGCTGTTGAGGTAGACACTGTGAACTGGCCTCTACATAGAAGGTGGCATCAAACATCTCGTTTGTTTTCTAAAGGAAGGATTCCCAGACAAGAGAAATGAGTAATTATGCTAAAGAAAAAGAGATATTTTATATCTTCCTCTTAAAGCAAACTTCACAACTAAAGCAATGTGGGAAAGTTTATAGTAAGATTGCATGCGTCATTCCTGGCTAGAGAATAAACAAACCTGAGAGGAAAAGCTTTAGAGTTTTGGTTGAAGAACAGAAAGCTATGTCCCCACTAACAGTTCAAATACATTCATTATATTGACACAAATTTGTCCCTTATATAAGCATCAGATATGCAAATCAAAGGCCAAGCACATGATTGACATCGTCATTCAAAAACAAATAGCTATTCATAAAAGATTTAAATTCTTTAGCTTCTAGAAGTTATCACTGTATGTCTAGTTAAACATTCTAAAAGCTGCGTCTAGTTCAAACTGTTTAAAATCTACTGTCTATATAAACAAATACTAAGAACCAGCTACAATATTTCAACATACAACAAGTGCATACACAAACTAATTAGAATGGACTTGAAGCTTAGAAGTGTAAAATGATCCCTGGTATAATGAAAGTTCTTTAATAATTACTCTCCAGATGGTTTCTATTTTTAATCCATTTGATTATATCAAAAAGGTATTAAATATTATCTCCCAGTTTACAGCTCACACCACTAATATTGATATAACCCATCATGAAATCTGAATTTTGAAAACACAGGCAGACTGTTTTTATTTATATTTAAAGAATTTCACATCAACAAAGCAGATTCTTATCCCTCACTTTTGTTTTCATTCATTACTAAATAGTTTTCATAGAGTATTCATACAGTGTTCCATCTGAGCTCTGAGTAGTAGGTATTTTAGCTTTACAGTTTGTTAGTCTGCAGTATTAAATGTCGACTCTGCGGCATGGAAAATGCTAAAGCAGTTGAACAAATTTGGTTCCAATGCATGTGCCAAGAAAGTCATTAGCAATTTGAGTAGTTGCACACGGCAATTCCAAAACTCTCCAAAACTGAGAGCCAATTTTTTGAAGACTACAAACACAAATTGGTCAGAACATGACCACTTAATTCACAAACTGCTCCAATAACAAACACACTGAACCAGGTAACAGTATAGCTACGTACATGTTTGTACATTCCATTAATTTGATAGGAAGGATATGAATACCAACATCCTAGATTTACAAAGGTATTTAGGCATCTGAAGATAGAGACAGGTATTCATTCGGATGCAGAAAAACACCTAGGTGGGCCAGATGGCTGAGACCATCCATCAAAGTCAAAGATTACTGAAAATCTACGGAGAGTTTAGAAACGCTTTCTAGACCTTTTGGCAGATTACAATAAATGATTACTTCCAACCATAATTTAAATACTTTTGAGGAAAGGAGGAATTTTTTTTCCATTATTCAGAATGTAATAATGTCATCATAATTAAGATGGCATTAAAAGTAAAAACCTGAAGAAAATTCAATTTCTCTAAAGACTTGTCACTGTAGCATACTCTAAGTATGAGTTTTAAAAGTTTGTGGCTTTCTAGCAACATTTCTAGATAGTTAACAGATATTGTTAAGAAATGGTTTATAAATATTTTGAAAACCTTGTGTAAATTCCCAGAGATTAGCCTTCTACATATGATCCATTTCTCCTTTCATGGCCTATCATCTATTTTACATTTAAATTAATACTGATATCACTTACGTGATGTTTTAGAAGCAAGAAGAGTGACTTTTGAACCAGTTAAAAACTGAAATCCCAGAGCATTAGATTGGTCCTCTTCAGATTGATCAGCAAAGTCTAAAAGAAAATCAAAATTAGCTTGCTATAATTCAACACTAGTATACACCGAACTTCAAGCAAAAGCAGAGATTATATCAAGCTTTGCACGAGCAATCTACAAAGAGCAATTTGAGGTAAAGAATTTCACAGACATTTTAGTACACACTCCCTGTTTGTTCCTATATGGACAGGGAGCTGAGCCACGCTTTCTTCTCATAACACATTGCATACATCTGGAAAAGGTAGTTTCTTCAGACATTCAGCTGTATCATTAAATAAAAATAGTGAGTACTGCACAGTCTAAAAGACCATCACTTATGATGGATGCAGCACTGTAGCTCTCCTTTAGCTCAGATGTCTATATAAAATTATCATTATAATGCTTAAACGGCCCCTAGATTTTTCAAGTTCTCTTTTATCTTCCAGCATATACGACAAAAAACATCTAGCTTGCAAAATTTACCTACTTTGCAAAGTGCTTTCCTGCCCATCTTCCTTTAAATTCTATGTATTGGACCATATCTGGTTAAAGAAGCTCAATTTTTAAAAGTACCATCACATTTTTAAAACTACTATAAATCACATCTCCTCACTACCCTTCTCCTAAAATAAGCCAAACAAGGAGCAGAAGGGACACAATTCCCATCCAAGGAGCAGAAGGGATAAAATTCCCACCCAAAAGCACACCAAAAATCCGAAGTTTCCTCACAGATCACATCATAAGATTGATGAGATTTCCTCATAGATCACATTCATGTTTCTTTTCCATCACTGAAAACAGGATATCACCTCCCTCTAGGACATCAGGTCTATACTTTATATTTTCAACAATGAATCCATAAGTTAAAGTGTTCTATTTTAAGATTATCTCTAAACAGAACTTCAAAATCAACACATTTATTATCATTTTGCCATAACAGAAGCCTATGACAAAAATCCAGAAATGTAGGTTTTTAAAATAAAAGTTTTTAAATTAATATTTAGGCTTGAGGGAAATGTTACACAGAACATACATATCGGAAAGAAGAAGGTATATTTACTGTCAAAAAGATGAAAGCCAGGCTACAAAAAACTCATACTCAGTGCTTTGATATCTCAGACTAACGTGTTATTTAATCTTTTCAGAAACAGCTCATTCCACTTTAGAATAATTATATTAAATTTGTTGGCCCATACAGCAATCATCAAGAGACTGTTCCAGGGCCTTAGAAACTTTAGGATTTTCAGACTAAATTTATTCACAATCACATTATAAACCCAGTTTATTCATTTGTTCTTGTGCTAACATTATCATGTAGATCACAGATAAACCCTTGAAGTTTTCCTGAAACTGTACTCCTTTTCTGCCTGAGTTTTGTTAAGCTACATTACACATTTGTGTAAATCAATCAGCAGTTTTATCAGACACATGTATAATATTAGCCAAGATGGGTAACGCCTCTTGAAATGTTATTCCACAATTTAATCTGAAAGATGTTTTTAAAGCATTCTGATATTAGTTTTGTTAATTATTTAATTACTACTTATTGGCAAAAGTGTCCAGCCTGAGTTACTAACGCATCTCCTCTTATAGACACATTTAAAATCCTACCTGGAAAAATGGTGAGAAAACTGACAGGAGGTTTATTGGTGTCAATAGTTAGCTTGTGGCTTGCTGTTTTTGAAGGTTGCGTTGGTAAGCAAATTAACTGCAAAGGTAGCCTGAATTTACACTGTGCAACTTTTATTATTCCTAAAATAAAACAACATACAGATTCATGTTCCATATGCATAATCTGAATACAAGATACTTCATAATTCTGTCCTTAGAGAGTTATAACACTGTTTTCTTTTTTTTTTTTTCTTCTTTTTTTTTTTCAGGCAGTTAAGGAAAAAAAAAAAGAAAAGAAAAAAAAAAACGTAAAATTTTCAATCACAGTTAACTTCCCACCAAAAATTCCACATTGCCAATACGGAATATGAGCTCAAAGTTACCTTTTTTGAGGCAAGACTGAAAAGAATACAAAACAAGATCTGGATTTAATGAACGGAATTGTTAAAAAATCTGTTAAATTCTTTTTTATTTGCTTAAATGCTAAATCAGTTGAAAGTATATTCAATATTTATCTTTCAACTGATTACATAGTAATAGAATAGCTGTAGTAGAGCAAATGGGTTACTTTCTTTGGTATTGGGATTTCATACCAGATGCAGTTTTATTGGAATGATGCTAACCATGAGAGAAAAGAGGAAGTTGTAACACTAATATTAGTTAGAAAACATGTTTAATACAATTAGTCAAGAATTTGCATGAATACAAGTTAATGCTTATCTAGAATTCCTATCAGGTCAGAAATTTCAAGGTATGTTCTATATCTAAAAGATGGAAATCCTTGGTGCGGTGAAATGTAGGCAGCTGGCTCTTGGGGACAAAAGGTGTGGGTGGAAGTAATAATTTTAAAGCAGCTTGTAAAAAATCGGTGTAAAACTAGCAGAAAGCTGAAGGCAGGTCCTCAAAGCTAGGTTATCCCTGTGCTCCAAGAATTGCTAAAAAAAATATTTCTTTTTAAAATATGACATTTCAGAATAATTTGTCCAACTATCTCTTCATAATCCAATGGGAAATTTTAAGACTTCTCTTCTCATGACAATATAACAAATATCTTGCTGTTAAACTTAGACCTATTGCAGAGACTGTTGTGACAGGAAATAATTGGTAACGAGATTATCCAAAAGATTATGACATACTTTCAAATATAAAACAAAGTGTTTTTCTTCTTGTTTCAAACCATCTTCTCCTTGATTGCCTGTTTTCAGTGTGCCTCATCATAAACCATAATTTTTCAACATTTCAGAGAAATGTCGACAGAAGGGACAGGGGAGATTTCTGGCTTACAAGAAACCACCATAAATATAATAAAACAAAACCAAAAAGCTCCAGCAAAATTTATCACTAAATTGAAACACTCATTCAGAAATCCTTTCAGAATGCTTCCTAATGCTAGAGTAATTTTAAATGGAAGTAAGGAAACCCAAAGCAACAGCAGTCTGGGAAGCCAGAACTTCCTTAGTCCTTTCCTGTTATGTCTAGTAATTGATCTTGCTTCATCTAGAGTTGTGATGCAATGTGCACCATATAATTTTAATACTGCAAAAATGGAGAAGAAACCACATAGAAACTTTTTTTCTTAAATTCTCTTTGCCATGTTTAAAAGTAGAACAACTACTCTGAAATATGACTGAATCAGACCATCTCATAATGTTTCTATTATGGTTAAAGACATACTAAGTGCTTACCAGATGAAAGCAATAACATAATTACATGCACTGTAGTTAAGCTTCCACTTCCAAATTCCTCACGCATTAATCTTAATTATGTCTATAATATGACATCTGATGCATATGATAAAAGAAAGCATTAAGTTCAGAACTGAAATTTGAGGTGATAAATATTCAGAGAATTCACACCTTTTCTATTATTGATGAGATTGAATTTAACTAGTCCAGTGTGTGCACACTACCCCAAACAGAAATTTTACCAGGGATAATTCTACAAAGTTCATTGTGCTCTACACAATGCAGTGCTCTTTAGCATTAATAGCTTTTAAATCTGAGTTTCTTAAATCAGAGAACACAAGTCTTAATTTTCAGAATGTCAGCCATATTATATGCATTTATTTTGTATATATTTTTTCTATATATTTAATAATAATTCAATCACTTTGCATGGCAAAAATCTGCCACAGGGTGACAGCCATTCTTGCCAAGAATAGTACGTTGTTTTGTTTGAAACAGTTCAGCATCTACTTTCTGTATAGCACCTTGAGGTCCCCTGAAATATCCAGAAACCCCTAAGAAAGGAAGGGAGCCATTAAGACAGTTATCTACTTTTTTCATTTCTAGGATGCTTTTAAGAGCATAAATATGAAAGATAAGTTTCAAATATATATCTATAAATACACTTATGTTTAGAAAAAACTGCAAAAACTCTCTTTAGGTTGACCCCTAAATCCATCACAAGCAACATTTTCCCCCTAAGTGTGATAGAATTTCTACCTAATATTTTTATGTCAGCAAATTATTTCCTATTGAGACTGTTGTATACCTGTGCACAACCATATTTCAAAAATAATATCTTTTTAGCCTACCAATATGTAAGCTACCTTTCCATTCCTGTTTTGTCTTTTAATTGTAGCTCTTGCAAGTATCGTATCCACAACAACCACAGCTAAGTCTTGTGCTGACATTTTTAATCACACAGAAGGTAATATTTTAGCTTTGAACACGATGCTTCCAACAGGGTTTGGAATGAATAAAGGTTTGTGACATTATTCTCAGAGCTACTTTTTTTTCCAAACAGAGTAGCATTAACTGCAAATCTTGAAAGCTGGAAATAGAAAGCACAATGGTAGGACTTTTTTTTTTTTTTTTTTTTTCTTTTATCATTTTTTTAATCATATTTTTATCTATTTTTTTCAGGTTTCAGTAAGAATTGTAGGGCAGCAAAGTTGCAGCTTTTTTTTCGGTATCACAAACAACTTTCATTTTCGAGCTTAAAGCAAAAAACATTTAACATACTGCAAAACTCCCGTGTCACGTATGTGAAAGTCTATTGCAATTCACTGAAAAATATCATTATTTCTACTTTACTGTAGGTAAAGCTTCATTAACTTTCAAATTTCTCCTATATTAATAATTACAGCAGCATCAAGCCAAGGACAGTATAAAAGGTTGTAGAAATAGTAGATAAATTAAGAGTTCACTTCCAAATCTACTTTGTTCAGTAAGTGTTCTCACCCTTAAGAATATTCAGACTGTTTTTTTTCATTCACTCACCTTCAGGATTGAGCTCTACCATTTAAACAGCAGCATAAAAGAAAACAGAAATTATTAATAGGTTACAAAATAGGTTACAAAATAAATAAACTTAAGTCATGTTTCTAAGTAGGCAAATACAAAACATAATACTAGCCCAAAAAAAAAGTCATGACAAGTCACGTGACCATGCGCATCAGGTGTTCAACACCACCCAGCTGCCAAGTCATATTAATCCTCAGTTTTATGAACCCTACACAGTTGCATTGAAGACTAATTTAGTCACAAATACGGATATCTTAAATTTAGAAAAGGAGGAAAAAGACTATTCAGATAAAATGAACCCATAAAAAAGCCCTTCATTTTACTGTGCTAGCATATTACTTATAGTTTTAATTTATTATTGTCTCAAACAAGCTATGTTAGCACTGGTGTTTGTAAATAACAGATACAAACCCAACATTTGTACATTTCCCAACTAAAATTTGGGAAATTTGTACATTTCCCAACTGAATTAAGTGAATATCTAAAATTTTATTAAGATATTAACATGTATGCTTCCATATTTAGACTACTTGTAAGTTCCACAATTCAAAATAAGGTTTTAGATGTCATGTCTCCTGGGGGATTGTTTGTGTATTTGTTTTGCATGTAAAGCCTCAAACACATTCAAGGTAAGATTTACCTACTTTCCTAACCAAAAAGGAAAACCTAAAAAATTCCATCTGACATCTAAAATAAAAGCATAACTAATTTTGCCTGAAATAAAAAATAATTCATTCATTTGTAAAGGGAAAATAACCTCTAAGTTTCATACGGTGATCTTGTAAATGTAAAACGCAGAAGGAAAAACAGCACAACTAAAATATCAGAAGATCCATACACTCAAAACCAACCTACACAGTTGCACCACAGCAGCAGCTGAAGCCACATGACTTTATATGGGACATAAGGAATAGGGAGACTAATAGACCATATGGAAGGACTAAATTGCATAAACTGTTTGCGTAGGCTCTCAAGGGAAAGGGAAGAATATCATTTAATTCCCTAGCACATGCACCTAAGTCTAGCCTAAGGAGGATATGAACAAGTTTTACAGAAAGCATGAGTTTCAGTTGATAAATTGATAAATACTGACAAATACTCACAAGGGCCTCTGTAGGAAAATTAAACAAATCAGCTTTCAGTTATAGATTGCAGGGTAAATTTACATATTCTAGCACAAGGGTCATTAAGACATTTTTAAACAGAATGGCCATATTGTTTTGGATTAGTTTGTTTGTCCAGAATGAGTACATAGTGCTGTTAGAAGTGAAGGGAGGACTAATCAGTCCCAGGGCTTATTCAAGTCCTCCTCCTCTCCGGGCAGGCCGTTATTGTCACATTTGTTGGCAGCCCCAGAAGGCTGAAGAGTCATAAGAGGTAATTAACTTCTCACTCCAAGAGGTGGTCCCTGGAAGAGCTGAATAGAAACAAATTAATGGGGCAGGATAGGGAAGCTTGCACAGCTGCTTCTCGGGCCATAAACATGATTTTACAGCTAGAGAATAGATTGTGCAACTTAATGATGCTACATGACATATTAACCAAAACAACTGCTGGATTCTCAAATATATTCTTGCTTTAATTACTACTCCCTCTAAAATATGTCAAGCGAAGGTCAAAAGAAACAGGTAAACAAAAAGACCTAAAAAAAAAAAAAAAAAAAAGCTCACCTGTCGGTGTACTGTATGAAGCCACACAGTCCCCCTCTAGTTCTGGTGGAACACAATTCCCCTTCAAAAAGACAGACAGCACCACCGTTTCAGATGCATCTGGTTCTACAGATAATAAAAAATTAAATCAAGTAATAGGAAAAAAGGTAACAGTTTCTAGCACTTCAGGAAATATTTCATTGAATTATGATAGTCACTTCCATCAGTCCAACCTTTATCAAATCATGGTATGCACTTTTTCTGAAATACATGTTTGTAAAAAGCATCTAGCCTCTGCAAACCAAAGCTATCTTAGAGCACAGAAAATCTGAAAACAAGTGCAATATTATATTATGACCTTAACATCCTATAAAGTCCTCACCTTTTTTTTCTTGCCACGTGTTGAAGAAACAAAAGACCTCTTTCCTTTCAGGTTTGAGCAGCAATAAAGCCCTCTATCAACAGTGAGCAGTACTAGGTGCCTCAGGGCAGAAGTTGTTTGCAGTCCCAAAGGAGGCAGCAGGGCGCAGTTCCCTGGTTTGCAGCTCTGTTTACGTTCTTCAACATAATCCCAGCTGTGGCCATATCAACAGGGCTGTTTAAAGGCTAGACTCAGCAAGCAGTAAATGCTAAGTATGGAACATATGCTGTTCCAAATAGAAAGGAATGGTTAGGCCATAGATAATTAAGCCTTTAGTCCCTGCTTTTAGCTCAACAGGGCTATTCTCCATATACAGAATTGCTAGAATGCTCCTGCATGCTTTCATCTCTGGAGAATATTTTTCTTTGCACCTGGCAAAATTCCCCACCCTCCTCTCCTCATCTGCAGCCAGACATCATACCACAAATGAAGGAAGAAGCTTCGCTCCTCCATTTTTCAGCCTTTTTTTTTTTTTTTTTTTTTTTTTTTGTCTTCCTCTACCAAATGGCATATAAGAGTCGTGAAGCGCAGGCAGGAACAATACACAACTGCTTGCACTGCAGAAATGCACTTGATGGGCTATATCCTTCAAATATCTCCAGGAAAAAAAAAAAAAAGTTATACAATAGCTGCAATGGTACTGTAATAATTTACCTAAATCATCGAAGTCGAACTGGTCACAGGAGAGTGCTAGTGGAGCCTCTACACATACTGCCAGCTTTGGTTTCTGTGCAGTCACTCTGCTCTGTATGGTTATCTAAAACAAGTTAAAATAGAGTTATTTAAGTGAAGGAACAAATTAATCTCTGTAGAGCTGAAATTGAACATAACCAGCAAAAGAGCTAGAAAAAAAAATGTTTAAGAAATAATCAATATTTTTCTTTTCTTACATATTTTCAGCCAAAAATAATGGCATGTAATAACTAGAAAGACTTCAAAAAATGAGGGAATTTCTCACATTTTCTTTGTAACTTTAGGCCAAGATAAATTTATGTTGAAATTTAATTAAAATATTTCAATATTTTTCAAATGTCATATTTGCTTATTTTAATTTAAAGTGAAAGGCTATTTTGCCTCTTTTAGATGGCTAAAAAGAAAAGAAAGAATAAAAACAAAGTAAACCTTAGAAATAATTTTCTCTGACTACAAAGAACAACACATAGTCTTTTGAATAACTTCAGAGTCAAGTTCCATTTGATTTTTACAGGAAACAATTTCTAAAAGTCAATATATACTATGCCCAGCACACCTACAACTGTAGATTAAATCACAGCTGAATAAGCTGCGAACCTGCAGTGTTCCCTGTTGCTTCCACTGCAGAGGGAAGCAACCGGCTGCTGAAACAATGTGTATCAGGAGAATATTCTTTACTCAGATATAAGATGAAATTGTTGTGATTGACCTAAATCTGAATAAGGTCTCTATATAGATGGACCATATTTATTATCTATTATTATATGCTTCCTACAACTGGTCTGCCAAAGTGTTCTCCAAGGCCAGGTAAAATCAGATTGGGAAAAAAAGTTATTAAAAATTTAAAGTTACTTAAATGTGAGGAAATTTGACTGCTTTAATTAACCAACTTTTTTATTTTTATTAAACAGCAATATGTTTGAGCTGTAAACAGGCCCTCAGATAATCCTTCATTTCTAATATTTGCAAGTAAAGGCAGGAAGGATTATTTCACATTTACCTAATGTCTTTTTGTAGAAAAATCAAGTAAACCTTCCCCTCTTTCCATGAAATTACAATCCCAATAAAAGGAACATGGAAGATGAAATTAAGCTCCTCCCTTACGCTACTGCAAGTAAGCAAGCATGAGACTGCACACTTCAGAAAATTTATAATCAAAATAGTGACACTTAGAGTCACTGGTAAATGCCATTTCAATGCAGTTCCAAAATGTTTTTTTTTTTCACAAGTTGCTTTTGAAGACAACCTGTATTTTGCCTTTAAAAAAAAAAAAAAAAAAGGAAACACATTTATAAAAAAATCCATTTTTCTGAATCTAGTTCTGAATTATGTCAGACCTGAAAAAAGCTCCGTGAATGCAGCTGCTCAAACGTACTTGCATTACCTTTAAGCCAGCTAGCGGGACATGCCAGACTGCTTACTGCAACCACAAAAAATTCAGTGCAAGTTAATTGCCTGACTATTTATTAACTTTCTAAAGCAGCTACTATACCCAGATTACTCCTTTCAAATCTAATTGAGCCAATATCTAATTGAGCCAATGTTTTTCATTCAGAGTGCTGACTACACATAATTTATCAGGTTACTTTATGAAGTTCAATTTACACCAGCTTCTCCAATGCACAAAGGGCCATGAACCACCTAAAACTGCCAAAATACTGCATGTCCTGACATTGTCTTTCCTGCCTCAAGCCTGGCCCTCCAACCCACATCTGTCTCCTGTACTGAGCTTCACTTCGAAAATCATTTCAAGCCAAATCCACCATTTCAACAGCCAGATTACATTCATTATTAGCCTTAACTATATTGCAGAAAACTTGCAAAATATTCATTAAACTGCAGCTTAATTCAAGATTTCATTTTAAAACTTGAGAAAATTTTTGAACTTGGTTGTGACAACTTCTTCAAATTCAGTGTTCAAGTTCAGTTTAGTCTGACAAGAATCATAAAATCACCATAGTGCATTAGTATTTCGTATTTTAACAACAACCAATATTTGTAACTTAATAAATAAAAGCTAAATTATAGCCTGATTCTAAGCAGAGGGCAATTCATCTGATCTTCTTGGGTTTTCACAGCAAAATTGTCATGACTCAGGGTGTGTATTTTAATTTCTGTATCTTAGCATAAAGAGTAGAGAAAAATACTGGATTAAATACAATTAAATCACACTAATGTAAAAGAATATGATTCAATATTAGTCCAGTTAAGTTTTGAACTTTTCAGTTAAGACAGTGGGAAAACTGAGAGGTTCTCAAAAACAGAGAATTTTTCCTCTGATTTTGCTCTGCTGGGACTCTAAAAAGCCCCTGTCAAATTCAGAAATAAAATCACAGTTCTTTGGATGCAGTACCAAGGAGAAATTACATGTGTATAGAAACATGCACATGCACACACACTCTGCGTTTAACATCAAACATAGGCAGACATCCTCACTGAGGGCTACGATGGTATGAATTATAAATTAGATTTTCTAACTTTTTTGGTAGCAATAACTAAAAGTGTTGGGTTTTTTAGAAAACACTCTTAACAGTCTTCTATCTTAAACATATCTATCTTAGACATATCTATCTTAAAAGGCATAAAACTATCAAAAGTGAAATTCCGATCCCTTTAATTTCAGAAGAGCTTGCAAAAAGAGCAATTTGTCATATTAAGAGAAAAGAAGTTAGGTATATATTGCATTTGAAATTCTGCTCATGTTCATGATCCCAGTGAAACAGACAGAGAACAGACAGGTTTGCTAACATTTGCCACCAGTTGAGTGCTACAGTGTGAGTTAGGCACAGTACCTTCACTGTGACTGATGGAACTGCCTCTGCTTTTACTTCACTGTCAATGGCTTGCTGTGAAGAAAAGATGAAAACAGAGTAAATTCAATATTACACATGAATGAGTGAACACAATGAATACCATATTACTCCCCTAGCATCAACTTGGTAAACAGGGAATTAACTGTAAAGGACTTATCACTTCGATGACAGATTAAAATACACAAAATATGTTTCTTAGCTCCTTCTGAAAATAAAATGCCTCTGTTTGAAATTGCCTGCAAAAAGGATAGCAAAAGGTCATGAAAGCTAATACACTTTGATGTACATATGAATATTTGAAACTGTTTTGCTTGGCACACTACTTTCCACTGTATATTTATTCAAATTTTGGAAATTACTTCTGTTATTGAGCAAGGATAGGTGACTTCCAATCTGCCAGTAAATTATGCACACCACAGTATGTACTTTATGATCACTACACACTATCTTATGATCAGAATAATATATCTTGAACTTCAAAGGAAAATTATGGTGGGCATCTTGTTGCTCCCGTTTTTATCTGTGTTAACAGGCAGTTCCATTGAAAGTAAAATTCATCTTGGCCTTGGAGCCTTTCTGAATATCTTGATTTATGCTCATATGTCATTTTGCAAGGGAAAATCTCTACAGTTTCAGAATGTATACTGTTTAAACTATTTTTAAAGATTTGCTTAACCACTACTAAAATATCAAAATGCACTGACATAAGATTATACTTTGTCATGATAACTCTTTCAAAATAACATGTGTTTGCTAGTGTTGTATAGTGTTTTACATATCTAAACTGCTATATAAATAATAATGGTTACTGAGTTATTTTCAATTTATCTCTAATTTCTATTTCTAAGGATCATAACTGATGATTATCACTATTTTTAAAATTTCCTTTTTATAAAGGTACATACAGATTCTGCATCCAACTCAGGTGAAACTTCCGCAATGACAATTAGCTCTCTCTCTCTTTCAGATTTGGGCAAGATATCTGGAAGAAAAAGAGAAAAAGAGAATCAGCTCTCCTTTAAAAAATGTTCAGTTACATTTCTAAAAAGATCAAATGATTTCAGTAACATCAAAATTATTAGAATTTTATATCATTAATATAATTATAGCTACTACTATCATAGGGGGAAAAAAAAGCATTTTTTTAAACAGAGAAGTCTTTCAATTTTGCAGTTTAAATGTGGATTCCAGTCTAGATTTCTGTCTTACGGATGATAAAGTATTTATCATCAATTCATAATGAGCTTTTACAGCCACTACCTGTGATCTTCAAGGATTCCAGAAAGACTATAAAGAATTTTACAATTTGTTTCATCACATATATTCACTAATACATCTATAACAAATAAAACTACTCTTCCAAAATACATGCCACACACCTCTCATGGCACACTTTCTTCTAAATAATTGATAATTAATACAGGAGATGAATATACTCTGTCTAATATTGTAATGCAACTAGAATACATCTTAGAAATTCCTTTGCATGGAAAATAAAGTTTTACATTCAAAATACGGACTTGGTTGAAATAGGTTGCGTACCAAGAATTACGCACCAGGTAGAGAATGCTACTAACTGGTAGCCTTATGCAGATTCACATGTATGAAAAAGTTGTAAGGTTTACAATGAAGACATATAAATATCTTCAGGAACAACTTTCCTTTTGTAGAAAAAAGATAAAGGAAGGAAGTTTCCTAACTCTTTAAAAATATTGGTATCTTTCTGAAAAGTGTTTCTTCTCAATATTAAATGTACTGGAAAAAAAAAAAAAAAAGAAAGGAAAAGAAAAGTAACTGGGAAATTAACATAGCAACTGAGTAATTAAGGAAAGCAAGCACATCCAGAAAGCTCCAAGAATTTTATTACACCTAGAGCACTAAAAATGACCTCAGAACTACTAGGTAGCACATTATGCCTCCTTTGAACAATAGAGATAGGGAAAAAGACTTAAGGATTCTGATGAGAAGGAAGAGAAAAAGTTTTCCTTTCAGAGAAAGTTTCCTAGTCAGAGAAAATGCCAAGAAAAAAAAAAATAGCAAAAGCAAATCATTTTGCCTCTGATATCATCAACTACAGAAGCCTATACCTGTTTCACACTGTTACACACAAACACACACAACTGCTTTTGCCAATGGTAGCAACTAAGGCAATCCATTCCATCTGTTTGAATAACATAATATCTATCTTTTCCAACCCTACTGAATCTTTTTTCTTCAGGTTGTTTCTTCAAGCAAACCATGACAAAGGTGTTTCTCACGGTTACTCTTCTATTAGAAATAGGCCAGAGACCATGACCCAAGTTTACATAGAGGCATCAGCTTTTTGTTAGCATTAAACTGCACCAAAGTACCCATATATTTGGTCAGTTACGTTATCCAGACTGATGCAAGTAACATTAGATTTAAGTTAATGTACCAGTAAAAAGAAAAAGGTTTTGAAATATTACATCAGTTTTTATAATGTAAATCCCCCTTTGCAAAAAAAAATATAAAGCAACTAAAGTTCAACAGTTTAATGGTCAGCATTGGACAGAAAGACAAAACATATTTATGGAAATAACCACTCTACATTTTTTATATGATGAGCTAATTCTAAAAACCTTCCATTTTTGGATGTCAAAATGAAACAAAGAAAAATTAATTCCATATAAGGGCAGATATTTAGAACACCACAAGATCTTACTGCACACACATGAACATACACGACAGAAAAATCAAAAGTTCATTTTAAAGACCACCATTCATTTAACTGAATGGTGACCTGTGTTCACAAGTGTTTGTATTCAACCATCCAAGATTAACAGATCTTAAGACTCAGCTGAAAACCTGAAAAAAAGCGAAAATGCGACAAAGGCAAAACATCACAAATTAAATGGCATTTTCATAACATTTTTCATGTTTTGTTGCAAAAAAGTTTCTGTTAAGTTTTACATCCAATTAAAATTAAACAAGACCTCTTTAGATCACCTCTTCATAAGAGTGAACATTGGTAAGATCTCATATGAAAACATTACTGTGACACCTTAGATCAGTCTAGAAGGATTCTAAGGAAGAGGAAAAATAAAGGGGGGGGGAAAAAAAAAAGAGGAAAGAGCAATATTCACAGTAAAGGTGGCAATCTCACGACAGTATAACTCTGTTAGAGAAGTTTAAAGGACAGGGCTTTTATTTTCTCTCTCCCCATCTCCCCCTTTTTCCTCCTCGCTCCCTCTTTCCTCCCATCTCCTACTTCCCCCTCCGACTGTCCTCTCCCATCACCTCAGAAGGACCCCTGTTTTGTCCTTCTCCCCCTATCCTCTCCTCTCCTGTCCCTCTCCCCCATCTCCTCCCTCCCTCCTACTTCCCCTTCTCTCCCTTCCTATATACGTACTTGGCAAAACATGACAAAATGCAAGTTACAGACAAGTTCTTCACAAACTGATTTAATCTACCCATCATGGAATTTTAGATATGTGCATATTTAAATAATCAGCTGCTGGATTTGTTAGATAAGAAACCCTGATGCTAGTCTATCACAACAGTAATGGAAAAAATTATGTGCAATTACAGAAGAGAGATCTTTGACTTGGAAAATCAAGTTAATGAATGCAGATTACAAACTACTACTTTCCTAGAGATGACAGTGGTGTACTTTTTAGCTCCCCTTTTCACACAAATTATATAATTTTCAATATACATTTTGAGAATGTGCTAAATAACCCCTAGAAAAGATTTTAACTAGTACTTTCTACTTGCCTACAATATTTTTTCCAGAGTTTCCTGTAAAATGACATGCTCCGGAATCCCAATGCAAGACAGATGTACTGTTTGAAAACTAAAGTTATGAAAACACAATCTTTAAAGGATCTTTGTGGAAATACTGTGCCATTATTTGAACAAGTGCAATATAAGTTATTAACAACACACGTAAATTCCAGAGTTTAACATGATCAGTTATTCTGTGCAATACTTTTCATATCTCTTGCCATGTTCACATATAACTGCTTCTGAAAGAGGTAGCAGAACAGTTGCAATAACACAATTCATTCTTTGTTAATTGCATGACATTTAAGAAACTGTTTGTAATAAAAAATAGAACTTGGCAACACTTTGCTCTTTCTGAAGCCTTAAAAGTATATTAGACTGCATGCATGAGATTACAGAAATTTTCTTCCCTTCCTTTGCCTCCAGTTTTCCTCTGAACCCTAGCACCAGTAAGAATTCTCTTCAATCTGACATCAATATCTTGCATGTTCCAACAGGCATTATGGAAATACAAATACACTGCATATCCAAGAGCCAAAGAATCTATGATTTAGTTTGTATATTTATAAAACATAATTTAAACATATAGCAATTCAAAGGCAAAAATGAGAGCCAGGCAGTTAGAGGTATGTACAGAAAAGGGAGGAGTATACCTTGTGTTTTTGTGGCTTCCTTGATGATTTTCTGAAGTTGTTTCATTTCAGCATCGATTTCTTCATAGTTTATATCCCTAGATTCAATCTTAGGAGCCTGGAACAGTGAAGGATCAGTTCCAAGGTAGGAACACTGAAGATGCCCACTGTCACTCAAAGTAACTATGACACCCCTCAGATCTCTGCACAAAAATAAGCAAAGCTCATTAAGAAATGAGAATCACACAAGCAACTATAACACTGAATTTTTTATGCTGCTTCTATTGATCTGTCTTTAACAGAATTCCATAAATAGAATTTAATAAGATTCTTTGGCCAAAAGAAAACAATAATACCTACACTTCTATTCATATGTGTTTATGAATATCAGTCTTGCTCACTACAATCACAGCTAAGAAGCGATCTGTGTCAGACAGCTTACTAAGACAAAATAAGTATCTTCCAAATAACTCAGATTCTGTATGAACAAGACAGGCAAAGGAAATGACCAAAACAAACAAACAGAATACAGTGGTAACCATTTTTATTCACAAGTTTTTATTTAAATTTTTTGGAAGAATAGATATTCGTACTGGTATGCAGGAAGACAAATTAGCTAAACAGAAAACAAAATAAGGAAAGTAAATGGATGCATTAGAGCAAATCACTAATCAAATGGAAAGAACATTCGTAGTGAAGGCAGCAGGAAGGACTCAGACGGCATCAGCAGCATCCCTTATTCTTTCTGCTGCAGCTACTGGGCTGGTTTAAAACACTGCCTGGCTCCTCCCTGCAATATCTTTCTGAAAGGACCCATGGATCCAGAAGATTCCCTGAGATTGCTCTAGATGAATTCAAATTAGTGCTTCATTAGCTATGTGCCCTAGTCCATAGCTCAGCATTCTCCAAGAACTGTACGTGGTTGATCTTCCTCCTACAAAACTTGGCTCATATTTTGAGAATCTGAACATTTACCATACAGGCACAGCACTTTAGAAAGATACTTGCACAGATTATGAGACAAAAGGGCAAGCACTGCCAACATTTGACTTCTCCTGAAGGTCTTCCAGAATCAGAAGAGGTTTCCAGAATCAGTACTAAAAGAAAGCTAGCAAAGCTGTAAGTTGAGCTAACAGAAAACTAACTTTCCTTCTATTTTTAAAATGATATAATTAATTTTAAAGTTTACATTTATTTTCATAATTACAAGATGACGACATACTCAGGCCAGTAATACATTCTTATTCCATACTTAGAAAGGTCTTATGGCAGGCACCATCTCAGTGTCAGACACAGCCATGATTAAATAAGGTAAAGACAGGTTGAAAGATTTGTTTAACTAACTCCCAGACATGTTAGGCCACTCTCCAATGACTTTGACAGATCATGGAGAATAGGAGAGGTGTCTGATAACTGGAAAAGAGCCAGTGTCAATCCAGTCTTCAAAAACAGCATGACGGATGACCCAGGCACCTACAAGCCACTCAGCCTCGCCACCATCCCTGGAGAGATGATGGAACGGCTCATTCTAGATGTCCTCTCTAAGCATGTGGAGGACAAGAAGGTGATCAGGAGTAGTAAGCGTGGATTCACCAAGGGGAAAATTGCAGTTAATCAATCTGATAGCTTTCTATGATGGTGATGACTGGCTGGGTAGATGAGGGGAGAGCAGTGGATGTTGCCTACCTTCAGCAAGGCTTTCAACACTGTGTCCCATAACATCCTCATTGGCAAGATCAGCAGGTTAGATGAGTGGACTGTGAGATGGATTGAGAACTGGCTGGATGGCAGAGCTCAACAGACTGTGATCATCAGGGCAGTCTAGTTGGGGGCCTGTAGCTAGCTGTGTCCCCCAGGGGCTGGTCAGTGTTAGGTCTAGTCTTGTTCAATGTATTCATCAATGACATGGACAAATGGAGCAGATGCTCCCTCAGCAAGTTGATAATGATCCCAAACTGCGATGACTGGCTGCAGTTAGAAATAAGGACTTTATTCCGCAGAACACTATACAAGTAAATTAATGCAGCTGTCTAGAACTTAGGAAATTGATCTTCACTTAGATCTTACAATATCATTAAAGGAATTTGAACATTTACAGGAAACCATGAATTAAATAACTTTGAAAGATGCTTTTGTTACTCAAGTACTGTAGAGCTCTGAAATGACTTGTCAGAGATCTGTAGAAATCCTGGAGAGTACCTCTGTGCCTTAGCCAGTAACAAATCATAACTGCAGGAGTAATCCTATTTTAAATCAAGGGTTGGACTGAACAAAAATATCTCACCTATCCCCTTATAAGGCAGATTAATAAAAATGAAGTCCTGAAGTGGCCAGGCACAGGCTATCATGAATGTTCCTGTCAAGTCTGCCTTAAAATAAACTTGTGCTTATTTTGATCAACTTTTGTTCTAGCCCTGATGTCCTTCAAGTCTGCTCAGAGACAAAAGTGCTGTTTTAGGAAAGCAGCATAACCAGGGGCACTTCACCTTTGCTCCAGCTACTGTTCTCCTGGGCCCTAAAGAAGAAGATTGTTCAGTATGAAACATACAGGAATATAGAACAGCTTTTGCCAATAATTTTCCTTGCTAACTCTGTCCCTGAATTTGTAGGTCAACAGAAACCATAAGAGAAATACAGGCAACAAGTTGTAACACCTGATACATAGCATACTAATTTATCTGTTGGAATGTTTGTCATACAGTCACATTGCTTTATTTTCTCAGGTTTTTATAATGGTGGTAAAAAATGGTGGGGGGGAAATAGAATGTATTTAACAGTTTTATAGTCGTTTCCCTACAGCTACCGCACTCATACAATATCCCTGCAAATACCATTACTTCATTTGGCACATTTTGCACACAATCTGCAATTTCAATTACTTGTTAAATTTCTTTTATTGTAAAGTATTTTTTTATTATTATTATATATCACACAATAGTCAAAGTAGCAAATCTGAAGGGACAATTTAACAGAGAGGAACTCAAAGTATGAAACAAATTATTCTGGTATCTAAAATAACTTTACAGTGCAAAGCAACTCCTACACACATATGGTAATAATTTGAAAATCTATCTTTTATTGGATTTGAGTAATAATAGTGGCATATGCTTTCTGCAGGTCTTCTCTTATTAAACAAATTGCTCACAACATAATTCTTTAACAAATTAAAATGCTTTACATGTTTCCAGCTACATAATACCAAATCTAACATTCAAAAATTAACCTTGAATTACAGATTCAACTTCTCCAATTTCTACTTAAGGGACAAACCAAGGCATTATTCCATACATTTGATTATTGACACTATTTATAGTTTTAATTACTTGTATTTGTAATAATAGCTAAACCTTTTACTTCTGAATTTCAAATTAAGTCTTGGTAATTTATATTATTCATACCAATAATTTTATAAAGCAAAGTGTTCTGCAGTATCACTGCAATCTTTATTGATAATATGCTATTTATAAGAAACTGAATTAGGATACTAATCCCTGAACTGTGCTCAATCATTTGAATCAATTCTCTTTTCATTTTAACATCCTACAAAATCATCTATTATATGCAATAGCATAACCAAAATTTAGTGCTCTTGGACACTCCGACCTAAATCTCACTACCATTTCCACCTCACTTTAGCTGTAACTGTGAAGTATTTGATAAAGTGAAGTATTTGATAAAATACCTAAAAATGAAACATGATTTCATCATAACCCATGCAAACTCTGTTTAGAAAGGACAAGCTATGACTAAGACAACAGGTCAAACACTACTCCCTTTCTCTAAAGGCAAAAAAAAAAAAAACCACACCAAGAGTTGGAACTGAGGTACAATAAAACCTGAATTTGGCCAGAATGCTGCCGTTCTGAATGCCTGCAGGATTCATAGACTTCTAACTCTTCTATAGTACTTTTTCTTTCCCTTTCTATTTCAGAACGAAAATATTTTCAGCAGTGACAGGATTTTCGCACCTCTACATAGTGATGCCATATATCATTCCAGTGAACTAGTACCTTACAGAATGCCATCTTCTGATCTAGTCTTCAGGAGTTTTCTAACTGCACTTTCAAAAAAACAAAAACAAATAACAAAGAAACAACAACAACAACAACAAAAACTAACCAGAAAATTAAAAGGTCTTTCACCAAAAACAAGGGGGGGGGAAAAAAAAAGTAATGGAGATGAACATAGTTTGGGTAGATTGAGTTTGAAACATAGTTTGAGATAGTTTGGGTCAGGGGGCTGCTTCTACTAGTCCATTGCTGCCACCTGCGGGTCAGCACACTGTCTTTTCAAGGGCAGGCTGAACAGCCAAGCTTTTGTCTACACAAGTCCTGAACACCTCCACATCACATTAAATAAAGCACAGAGTTGGTTTGTTTGTTTAAACAGGGTTAATATAATAGCGATATAATAGTGATGGTTTAAATGTAAGGAAAGACTAACAATATATGTAGAGTTAGACTTCCACACACAGTGTGCTTTTCTGGCTCCTTGCGGTGGAGGACATGCTGATATCAGCAGGCTACACAACACAAACAACTTAAACTAATGCTACAGATTACATATAGGAAGTACTTTCTTCCTGATGGATCATCTTTTGTCACAAAGTAGAATAAAAATAGAATATTCAAAGTGATGGCCTTCAAAAGTATGCGATCATGCTTTTGATTAATATAGATATAAATAAATAAATATGTTAAAAGCTCTGAAGTATTCCAGGAAAAGTGCATAACTTCCACATTGTATTCCATGTTATCACTCTCAAGTCAAGCGCTAAGGCACTCGGTTGCATTATCTGACCTGAAAACAAATAGCAAGACTGATAAAAAAAAAAAAAAAAAAAACTGATGGTTTTAAATGAGTGCAGTCTCTAAGACAGACCTTCAAGTAACAAAAAAGAACTTGTAATTGCCATTTCATTTATGATATTATCAGTGCTAGCTGCAAGGAATACATTAAGATGAACCATCACACACAATACAAACATCTCCATGGCTCATTCCCTCTTAGAATGAAGTTAAAGACTTCCTATTTCTTCATTTGCAACATTTTCCCCCTTAAGTTCAAAAACCTGTGTTTTAAAACCATACTCCCTCACTAGCAGACAGGTATATTTCAACTTCCAAAGGTTATAGAAATTACACCAAAAGGCTGCAACAGATATTACCACAGCACAACATTATAAATATACTACCCAGGTGCCTTGAAAGTTTATCCTTCTAATACCCCCAAATCTGGACAGTGGTTTCAGTTCATTTTTCTCCAGGCAAGCTGGAGAGATGCTTGGCATCTCTGGTTCCAAGAATTTGTGAGAGATGCAAGGTGCTACACTGACAAAAATCTATGGTCAACTATTAAGTTTACTGTTACAAGAGTTTATTGTCAACTGCTTGTTACACGTAAGTTCTGTAACATCAGACAATACCTGGGTGAAATCAGACAACTATCTACAAGCTAGCCAGAAAGAGGCTAACAAGAATAAGAACTTTGTTCAATGATGGCAATATTCTAAACCATTGCACTGCAACAGTTTTTTACATTACCTACTGCCACCTAACCAGCATCACTTTCTACAGTCATCACTCTTTGCAATGTATATTTATTGTAGAATATCTATGGCTTCCCAGTCAATCAAGTCTGACTGTGGTTTTGCTCATTTTTCTGTAATTAGTGACCCCTTATTTCTGTGCACCCTATCAGTTTCAACCCTCTTTGCAATGCTCTTTACTGAAGACAACAGCAAATGCTGCACGTTCAGACCAAGAAAAACATATTCCACATAGCTCCTGGTAAGTGTGGTGAGCTTTAGGTCCAAGGTCAACACTCCTAAGTGCAACAGGTTGGAAAATCCAAGAAACCATAAAAAAAAATTACTAGGAGGAGGAAATCCTAGGAGGAGGCCTGAATAATTAGAGAACTTTAAAGCTGAACTTGAGGAATTGATTTCTATCTCTTTCTCCAAGCTCCTCACCTGGTTTGACAATGCTCAACCTTTAAACTTTAAAAGTCACCAGCATTTCAGGCTGGAAAAAGTCTATATGTGATTATTTTTGACAGTATTTCTCACTGCCCCTTCACTCTGTCTTGCAAATAGCAAAGCTACTCTTCATAGGAATCCCTGGCACTCTGCACTGCCAGCTCTCAACTTCACATCTTTGCATACACACCCCACCTTTCAGGTCCTAGTGCAGTAAAAATAATGTACTAATAACACTCAAGACGTTCAAAGACGCCCTACACTGTTCACAATGACAGTCTTTCGGTCAGGATGTCCAGCACTTCCACGGGCAGAGCAAGTGTCACAACACAGCCACAAATTCCAGCCTACTGCTCCATACCCAACTCCAAGTTCAACTTCAAAATCTGATGAAGGTATATTCCACTCTGTTGCCACATGAAAAAGCACAAAGAAATTGCTTATTAACCAAAACAAACAAGCAAACAAAACCCCACACCTTTGGTTTAAAAGAAGTCTTTTTATGTTAAAGACTAAATTTATTTGCTTTGTTGTTCTTGAGCATTTTAAAATTCCACTTTTAAGAGTTTCTCTAGAAGCTTGAGGGTAGGAATATTTTAAGTGTTTTTCTAAAGAAAGCTGAAACCCTTACAAAACCACATGTCTGTAAAAACTAGGCTTTTTTTAAAGCAAATAAGTGACATGCAATAAAATTAGGAGAACTGGCAATACGGGCACGCGCTTAAGGCCGTACAATATACACCATTTAAAGCTTCTAACTTGCTAGAAAGCCTCAGTCATGAATCAGAGCACATGCCAGATATAGCACTTGGCACATGTGTGCTTTTTGCAGAATCAGAATCCTACTAAGGTGGGGGTTTTTTTTGTTTTTTTGTTTTGTTTTGTTTTGTTCTGTTTTGAGGGGGAAGGGGAGGGAGGGAAGAATATAAACAAAAAAAATCTGTAATTTGTGGCTGTGCAAACTATACATATCAAAAAAAATCTCTTCAAAAGACTTTTAAAAATGGTAATATTCTATACTGCTATTTCTTGCCAACTGTAGTGGCAATTTAATGATGAAAAACATCCATGTAATCAATTTCTTTTTCCTAATAAACTTTTCCTTAAAATGCAACTATGTTTAAATAGAAAGATTCTAGAAGCCTCTGTGTTTAACTTCTCAGATCAGGCAACATATTCTTACAGAACAC
>VZSV01000066.1:2193068-2208449 GCA_013398735.1 Nothocercus julius | reverse complement strand
TGCTGTAGGTGACCCTGCATGTGCAGGAAGTTTGGACTAGATGATCTCTAGGAGTCCCTTCCAACCTTAGGGATTCTATGATTATATTTTTTCTTTACAGGTACCATCAGGCTTCACCGCCCGATGGATAACCCAGGACACAAAGAGAAAGCTAGGGGCACCAGACAATACCATCCTGGGAAACAAAAGAAAACCAAAAACCCCAAGCAAACAAAAAAGACGCATTTTGTATAAAACTTCAGTTCAAACGGAGGCAGAAAGGCAGACATAGGCTAACTAGGTACAACCTAAAGGCTGAGTACAAACAAAACCAAGCTATAAAATCAGAACGAGCCAACTTCAATAAAAAACTTTCAAAAGAAACAATGTCCTTGGTTTAGCGCCGTCACGCTTTCCTAGTACAAAAACAGGTTTGAGACTTGGAAGAGATCAAAACAGAATCCCCTTCCCCAAGCCTAAATCCAAGCTGCAACGCTCTATGTGGTTTTAACTCGGGCCACAGCGGCGTCTCAGAATTTGGGATGGAAACACTCCTGAGGGCAGCAACACGAGGCCCAGATCCAACGCACCTGAACAGACCGATTCAGCTTTGGGCCAGGCAGGTCAGGGTAGCACTCGGGACCATCAATCAGCCCTTGGAACGTGGCACCCTCAGATGCACCTTTGCCAAGGGAATTAATGTCAAGTAAATAGAAAAGCGAACAGGCTAAGGATTTTAATCCAGTCCAAGGACCTTTTATGGTCAAGCATATGGAGACTGGATAATTCAGACACAGGAAAAAAAATATGACCTGGGATAGGCCCTTACAAAGTGACTTTCTGCTAATTTCCCTAAAAGTTATTTCAGATGATTCAGGCAAGTATAACCTACCTTTTTTGGTAGAAAGAGGATTAAGTCACTTAGTTTTACAAGAAGAAAATTCCTGCCAACAAAAAGATTTTTTTTTTTAAAAAAAAAAAAGAAAAAGTTCATAAGAGGTGTTTTAGCTGACAAGAACTGTAAACAGTCTTGTCAGAATCACATTCCTATAGGCCTGCTCCCCACACAGTTACCTGAAACTGGGGAGAAAGGAAAGTCTAACATATTTCAACACCAAGAACTGACTGCATCAAATCCATGAATGCCAGAGAAACTGCTCACGACATGTCCTTTGCAAAGTAGAGTGTAGGTCCTAGAAAAATATCTGTCCAGTGAAAAAGGGAAATGGATAAGAAAAGAGAAACAGAATTTGAAGTCAATGCAAAGAAGAAATTTGGGTTATTCTGGTGGGCAGCAAGCTAACACTGGTGCTCAGAATTGTTTCAACATAAGAATTGCTATTACACTCAAGTTCTCACCAACTCTCTGTGATTTGCCAGTCTCCAGCTACTTTAACAGCAGCAAATCAAGTTTCTCTCTCAGACTGCTCTAGGGGAGTCTTTTTTCCCCCCACCAGTCCAGACAGAGCACCTAAACTATTTCCTTGGAGAGTTTCAGCTTTAGCGAGGATGGTTCTGCACAGCCCCGGCTTTAAGGGTAATGATACAGCACATAAAAATATACAACAGTCTAAGCAAGCCTGTTAATGGGAAGATGATTTTATGCTGATATGAGATAAAGCCCTAAACAGTCCAAGTTAATCCAAATTTTCAATTTAAGTCGTTATGCCTCTGAAGCAACCTAGGTGGTGTTAATAACATAAGAGTCTCCTAACATTAAAACAATCATAAACATTGCTATTAACTACTACTCATTAACAGAAAAAGCATATAAAGGTCTAACAAGGTAAAGAACAAATGTCTGTAACAATGATTGGAACTACACAGTGATCACAGCTACATGTATCTTCAGGGAACTACACAGTGATCACAGCTACATGTATCTTCAGGTAATACACAAAATAAGTTATTTAAACTCTCAATTTTTTTATCTTCTCTCAAGTTTCAGTTCACCAACAGAATACTCAGATTTTTATAACAGGAGAGAGAGGCAAAAAGTGTAGTTTAACAGCTTAAAAAATACATCACTTTAATAGCATAAACAGAAAAACCTCACTAAAAAGGTTATTAGTTCCCACTTATTTTTATTCAATATTTTCCTAGTATGTTTCTGAAAATCGTGGTATGGAAATCAAACAGCTTATTCTGGAATGTAATCCCAAATGTTCTAGTGTGTTATTATCATCATTTCCGTATTGCTATTTGCTGTAGAGAAATGATGCATTTCACATTATTGTAAGCAAAAAAAAATGAAATCATAAAGAAAAACGGGCACTCACTGGGTGGGGAGGGGGGAGAGTTGCTTACCAAGTTTACTTCTCTGAAGCCATTAAAGGCTTGACCATAGGAGTAAACTATAAAGATTTTAAGTTTATGACTCTCTTTATGAGACAGTCACAACTTCTGCCTCAAGAGATTTCCATAAAATGGTTTCTCATAACACTCTCCTTATCTAGCAGGCCGGAGACGCACATCAGAAGCGCTGTGTACATTATGGCAGCTGCAAACTGCAGATGAACAGGCACACACAATCTGTGAAGACAAGCCTTTTCAGAATGCTCCAGTTACCTCATAAGCTTTACAATAAAAGTGAAAAGGATATGAAAATAATTCACTGACATAGGTCATGTGTAAGGTGCTTCCCTCTCTCAGCTGTATAGGATTAACAACTCTATGCTTATTAAAACACTTAACAGTATTTATGCCTAGAGGCCCCAATTGAGACTGAAGGCCCTCCTGAGTGGAGTATTAGAAAATCGTTATCACATTGACTCATAAAAAGAGAATTTCCTTTTAAGTATAAAAGTATTTTTAAACATACCCTTTGTTTAAGCCATATTACTACCTCTGTAAGGTAGTACTTTACTGCAGGTTTGGCTGTTTGGCTCATATTCATCTTGAATGTTAGACAGAAGGACAAGCCTACTTCATTTACTTACATAAACGACAAAATTTATCTGCTCGGACAAGCATTTTCATCCTTACCTGGCATTAAAACCAAAGGAACAGAAAATCAGCTTTTCTCCAAAAGCGTGGTAAGCTTATCATGCTTTAATACATATGGAATACACTAAATCTAGCTCTACAATCATGGGATATCCTGACATGACTTGCTGGTCACACATCTTCCTATCACATATCTTTCTCAAGCATTAAAGTTCTTATGCATGTACTGAGGATACTCCTAGGTGCCTGAGCAAATGGTCCTTTTACATTTCCAGGGTGCATTTGTTCCTAACAGAAGCAGCAAAAGCAATGTCCTCCAAGTGCATCGGACCTCCTGTGCCTGCAATGAACAGCTGTACTGGTCTGAAAGAAAGACAACCCATCTTTGAGGCACAGGAGAACAAGCCAAGAAAGCAAAAACTGAGGAAAGTCATTTGTTCAAAGTGAAGAACTACTACAGTTTTTTTTTCAGAAAAACTGTTGTGTTTTTCAGAAACATTCTGAGTGGATATGAGCAAAATTGCAAAGACTTGAGAAAAAGATGTAGGAAAGTTAAAGATGTATCCATTCCTTGGATGAGGAATTTAGCTATATGTACAAGAAACTGGAAAGTGCTGGAAGTTTTTAATTATCCTTTGAATACAGTGATCCAAAGGATTAGCTAAACAAAAAACCACATGTACACATAAAAAAATACATGTATATGTTAGTAGAATCATATATAAACCAAGCAGTAAGTGTTACTCCTGCAGGATAAAAAGGAGATCACATCAAAACTGAACGATGTAAAATACTAGAATCTACAATTATTCTAATAAGAACCCAAACTGTAAACCAGACCTATTTTGCCTCTGGGAGCAAACTATAACTTCTGGAATGAAGATAGTCATAAGTGAGAGCAGTTTATGACAATAAAAGCTGTAATAGGATTTCTGAAAACTCAAGGTACCAGAAATAAGACAGAGTTGGTGTATTGGCCATCTGCTTTTCCCCACACAGGCACACAATCAATCAGTAACTCCAGATGAGTATCCAAAATTATTAATAAACCATAGGTTGCTGAAGTCTTTTCAGTGTCTACTCATAATACAAACTCATGATGCAAACTTCAAACCAATGCAAGTCAAAAGTTACTTGAATTACTTCCCCATTTCTTTTAATATCTTCAACCATCATATAATCCCAGTTCTTTTCAAACCTCTGTCCTTCAACCATGTGCCTTCCCTTAACCGACTACACAAATGAGAGATCTTACTCTGTCCCTGGTGCATAGCTCTGAAACACAAATGCCCCAGGCTTCTCCCATTCCTTTCTGGACAGTGTGTGTGTATACATGCACTCACACACATTCACATATCTATGTAATATAGAAACATATCTATGTATCTGTATATGAACACTGCACACATATGTCTGTTTATCAACACCTGTATAAAAAATGATTTTTTTTTTTTCTTTTTGTCTGGAAATCTCTCTCTCCATCCTTCACGGAAAGAAACCCCAATATGAAACCTAGCCTTAGTAGTACACCTGAGGGAATTTAGATTCTGTAATTGCAAAGTAATCTGGGCCGAATTACATGGCTCTAAACATTCTTGCTAAGATCAAACTACTGAATGTTAAAAATCACATCAAACAGACAGAAATTGCATAAATTTCTTAAAGGTTAATTAAAATAGGCGTTTCAATAATATGTGTTTCTAAACATATAATTGTAGTTATAAACCTTAGAATAATCTCCTTTCTTTTTCTTTTTTTTCTAATGACATTGACATATTTTCTTCCAAACTTCAAAAGCTGTGCTGCGTATTCACCTTTTTCGTTTTTCACTAACTGGACCACTGGGGTCATTTGGTCTATTTTACATTTAAGACTTGCTTGATGAAAGCTATCACAACTCTTCGGAATTTTTCAAAAACAAAACCAAAAATCTATTTTAAAAACATTAAGTACCTATTAGTACCAAATAGAAAACACTCCCCTCCCAGATTTCTAGTCTGCATAAAGCAGAGTGTACATAAAGCTACATAATCAGGTGTTGCATTTTCACATGCTCTGAGATTTTGTGACAAAACCCACAATTTACGATCCAGTAAATTTTCAACAATTCAGAGTATGTTGCCATTATAGTTCACAGGCATAACTGCAGCCACTGAGCCTGCTCAGGACTTGAAGTTATCTACCTGCCCAGGATACTCTCACTGCTCTCCACGTGGTGGTGGTCACAGGCAGCCAGTACCCACCATGTTGCTCATGCATTGTGTTCGCACAGCACAGTCCTAAACCGGACTGTAAAAACACTAGTTCAGCTTTCGTGTAGTTTGCTTCTCATTTTAGTGACAGATATTTAGCACAACTAACACTGTCATAATTCCTTTACATTTGATCCCTGCATCCTCTCCAAGTTTTTTGCTTTATCATTTTTACAAAAAAAAAAAAAAAAAAAGTCTGTTGCAGTACAATCTTGAGCAATTTAAACACTTCCTTAAATTAATTTCAATAGTTAATATTAGAGTTGAATAATCTGTTCCAACAAATCATCTCTGCAATACCTCTGCTTTTATATACCTAATGAAAAGTAGATCTTCAGTCACATTTCCTATTTTTATGTCTCAGGAAAGGCCTTACCAGACTGCAAGGCTTCACTTACTCTTTTAAAGAAGAAACTACTTATGGAGATAAGAGAGACCAAAGTGCTGCCCTCATGCATGAAATCCAGAAAATCTAAAGCATGAGTACAGAAAGTCTAGAATTGTAGAATTCTCAGTACATGCATTAACATAAATGAATATTTTATACAAGAAAGAAAAAAACACTTTGAATTTTCCTTCTATAAACTACCTTGTTTATAGGATCTACAGCTTAATTCCCTATTGTAAGGCAATCTGAAAATGTAAGAACTTTAAGAAGCTACTTACTGTAAATTTGCTACTTTAACTGATACAGGAATGTGAGGAAGTTGAGTGGCCCATTTCAGTGTCACATCTTGATAAACATGCAACATGTTACTATGGTTTCCGACAAGGGTGTTTATTGTTCCTTCTGTCACTGTTAAAAACATGAAAGCAGTTTTATGATGAAAGATACTTTCATAAATCAGTATTTTTCTTTAAGGCTTGTATTTTTCTGATGCTAATTTTTCTTTTCCCTGTAAGCTGTTAATTGGCCTACGTGAATACATCTCTCTATATAAATATCTATACACACAGTATTATTTTTATTTTTATACTTAGAGAATTTTAAATGTCAAAGTGAAGATAATCATACTGACAATAACCACAGAGATAAGTGATTAGCTATGAATACAAATTCCAATTACATACTGCACATCACAAATGTTACAACTTTTCCACATACCACACTAGCCATGTTAGGTAAATTAAAATATGACTAACAAAGATTCTATTGTATGAGGAAAGACTAAGCAAGATGGCCCTGTTTAGCTCGGAAAAGAGAAGACTGAGATTTGATCAATATGTACAAGTACCCGAGGGCGGAATGCAGGGAGGATGCGGCCAAACTGTTCTTGGTGGTGGCCAGTGACAGGACAAGGGGCAATGGGTACAAGTTGAAACATAGAAAGCTCCATCTCCGTGTGAGGAAGAACCTCTTCACTGTGAGAGGGTCAGAGCCCTGGCACAGGCTGCCCAGAGAGGCTGTGCAGGCTCCTTCTCTGGAGATCTTCCCAACCCGCCTGGCTACCACCCTGTGCCCCGTGCTCTGGGTGTCCCTGCTTGGGCAGGCAAGTTGGACTAGATGATCTCTAGAGGTCCCTTCCAACCTCAGCCATTCTGTGATTCTGTGATTACAATTACAATGTTAACATGCAAAGATAAACATGACAAAAAACATACATTGGTTAAGTAACATCAACTTGTATAGTCATACTGCTTGGTAATTCACTGAACTGTGAACACTGACAAAAGAACTATTTATGTTTCAGTTATAATGTATTTAAATCAGAATCAAAGAATCACAGAATGGTTGAGGTTGGAAGGGACCTCTAGAGATCATCTAGTCCAAACCCCCTGCTCCAGCAGGGACACCTGGAGCACGGGGCACAGGGTCACATCCAGGCGGGTTGGGAAGATCTCCAGATCACTCTTTACCCTCACCCTACTCCTGCTCAGTAGATATTCAGGGGAACACATGGCAAGATCACTTACAGTTTGACTTTGTGTGCCTTCTACATATCAAAATACTGCTTAAGACAAGTGTTAGGAATACCTAAAACAACTGAAATATAATTAAAAGAAGAAAAATCGAACGGCAGTACTTTGGAGTGGGCCTACAGCCTCTGTTTCCTTTCTGAGATAAAATGATGAAATTCCAGAAAACTGATGGAATGAGAGAGTTGAATCAAAAAAAAAATACACTGAAAAGCAGTGCGAGGAGAACACGAGGGAATAAACAGGGCGGTGAAGGCAGCAGGATGAGCCCCTGCTTGCAGGGAAAACCATGTTTAGACAGACCCTGAGCACAGAAATCTGGATGGTATTCACAGAAGTGACCTTGCTATGAAGTGGGGACACAAACAGCTCCCAAATACTGCAGCAGATCTCCTAAACACGACCATGTTTTCCTTCCGATTACATAACTCAGAGTAATTGTACCTTATTTGAATAATATTTAAAAAAAAAAAAAAAAGGAAAAAGTTTTGAAGAAATATAAAGAAAACTAAGGACTTTTAGTTGTAATCAATAAGACTTTAAATAATCAATGAGATTCTAATAATTTTATCACTCCTAAACTGCCTTTTTAACCACCATTTACCCCCTCGGGCCTACCCCAGTGTTCTCCCTCGGGCCTACGCCACCTTTTTACTCTCTGAGTCCTACTTTCCCCGTTCACCCTCCGGCCTACTGCCCCCACTTTACCCTCAGAAAGTATATAAAAAAATATAGTATTTATGAAGTTTAAAATCAGACTGTAAATCTAAAAATAAGACACTGACAAATTTCAGAAAAAAAAAAAAAAAAAAAAAAAAAAAAAGAATCAAATGTTAAAATTGCATTCTGTTGGGACAGAAGACTAACTTCCTTCTTCCATAAATGCCAGAAGCACCTCAAATACTAATTCACTTGCCGAAGGCCTCTCAGCTCGTTAAAGCTTCTTACCTTTGAAGTCAGTTACCTGAGTCAGTTAGCTGCCTCAAGAGATATCAAAATATGGACAAGGATATACTATTAGGATATATTAAGATATGCTATTATCAATTCCAAGTCTAAAATTTATGATACTTTACACTATGTAATATTTGAAAAGAGGCAATTTCATAAATTTTCTATCAACAGCTTATTAAGCATATATTTATTCAGGGGAAAAAAAAGAATCTTAGCTGTAAAAACAACTAAAACAAAGATTTTTAGTTCAATTTTCATTTTACAAACCTGAGCAATAAGGAAGGAAACAACTTGGGCTGCAATCAAGCTTTTTCATGAATCGGATTTGCCCATTATCCTTAAGGCAAAAGAAGTTTCTCTCACCAAGCACAAAAACAGAAGAAACCGCCTGATTAAAGGACACAACACATATATCCAGTGCTTGCTCTCCGATGTTTAAAATCCAATCCACCTTCAAAAGAAAAAACACACTCTAGAAACCAGCTGACATTTGCATATTAAATAAAACACAGAAGGTTCAGAATTCAAATTAAAAAAAGAAAAAAAAAAAAAGGTCTTTTTCAAAAAAAAATATTCTGGCTACTCACTTATTTTGAAGGCAGCTGTGATTTTCCTCAATGTGAGGAAAACAGTAAAAACATCCAAACACTTTACGAAACAGTCAAGAATTAATGACTATACTTCAATTTACAAATGTATTAAAGTATACTTCAAAATACACATTCTATTCAACAAAAAATGATTTATACTCGAATATGAAATGCACAATTACAAAATAATTTAAATCTGCCTCTGAACATGTCCTTTGATTTCAAGGGCAGGCAGTAAGCAGAACTTATTCTGCCAATATATGTAATTCTACCAATTCTACCAATGTATCTAATTGGAAAAAATAGACTGGATTTCAGGTGCACAAGCCAACCTTCATGTTTGCAGTCACTAACGTACATTTTCAGTCTGAAGAACAGTTGCATGTATGCAACATTTTTAGGTGCAGATTTTCCTAGTACAGACCAAAGGATTCTCTAAGTGCAATAAAGTTTATTTTGTAAATCCAACACACAGTCAGAAATAGACTGTCAAACTCAAAACATGAGGAATATGTCAAATATACTTATCATATTAGAGTTTACAATCTGCATTACAAAGACTAGCCTAGATATAGCCAATTTCAGAACACAATCTTCTTTTTCATAGAAGAGCAGGGAATTTTAAGGCCCAGCCTTAAGCAATTTGAGCCCAAAGAAATCTTAACAAAAATCTACTGGAGTCTTTCCATTGCCTTTAATGGAAGTTGGATCAGGTCCTTTGTCAGCAGACAATTTTTCCATTTGTTACTTAGCATTCAATCTTTTTAATATGCATGCAATGTACCGTACAGGTTATGTAAAATAAACAGGTTTTACCATGAGTCTTTTTCCAGAACCAAGTTTTTGCTGTTCTGTTTCTTGTCTTTCATCAGCATCCGTTGCAAACGCCAGCACTTGGTATCTGTTATGGAAAATTAAAAAGGAAAGAAAGCAAATCTCTTTGTAATTAATACCTCTTACAATAATAAAAAAAGCAAACTATAATAATCAAACTAGGTGTATGCATGTATTGAGATATATTTATTAACAGCAAAGATTTTTAAATGAGTATCACTAAAATAAGAGTTAAATGGAAAAGAAATTTAAAACATTTCATTTGAATTTTTATCTGATGCTTAACAAAAAAAGCAATATTTAAATATATTAAAAATACAGACTAACAATGAAAATGAGTCAGGATACCAACATATTTTCAAAATATGAAATTAGGACAATGACAAAAATGTAATGTCACTTTGTATAAAAAATGAATTTTATAAACTACCCCAAGATATAATCTTCTATTTATAACGGTTACAATCTCAAATATTTTAAGTAAACTAAACAGTTCTAATCCAAGAGATAGCTGTAAATTGGCACTGGTAGGTCATACATCTGTCTCAAATATACTTGGAAAATAAACAAAAGTTGCTGTGTTTTTCTTTGCAACTGCCGGCCTGGTGTACTAACTAAAAGTTGGCAATGATGCCACTAGAACAAAAGATGTTATCTGTAATTCTTATTTCTTGCACTGAATTTGCACTGGTGTTATAACTTACTGAACTAACTTGTTTCCAATGAACTTACATTAGGTGATAATATGCAAAATACCAAAATCTCTCTTTAAAGTCTATGAGTCTTAGTTTGAGTTTTTAAAAAATAATAATAATCATACACACATGGGAAATTTATCAACACAAAATGTTTTCTTTCTTAAAACCTTTTATCCAGAAGGTCACAGAGTACCCTTAGCTCCTAAGCTCAAAACAACAAAATTCAGAATTTTTCCACTTTTCCTAAGCTTATTGTAATTTATTTTTTTTTATATTACCAAAGTTATATATTTAAACAGATGACATACAATCCTCATATCTCAGGTGTATCTACTGTGATGCTGACTAGTGATGTATTTTATTTAGTTAGCTTCTATTATTATTCTACTTAAAGATGATATTATAAACTATGTACTTGCAGGAAGTGATATAACTGATAATATGACTACGGTAACCTAGTTAAAAATTACTAAATAAATTGCTTATATAAACAAAAAAGCTTGCCTTTTTAATATCTTCCTACACAAACAAATTCACTTGCTGTTTGTAATTTAAAAGAGAATTTATAAAAATTTCAGATTCTGATGTTAGAAAATTTTATCTTTCCATCTTAAGGATGAAAGGGTCCTTTCTTCTTAAGGACACTAGAATGTCCTTAAAATGCCTTAGATTCAATCACTGCTGTAAGCAAGAATAAATATTGCTGCAGAAAGCATATTTTGATCTGTCAGTGATCTAAGATTTTGAAAACAATAGATTATTCATAATCATAACTTACAAGTGGTCAGTGTAAAAAAAAAAAAAAAAAATTAGATCATGGTTAACAGATTTGGCATATCACTTGGCCACTCCTAAGTATTAGGAGCAAAACAAGAGACCAGGAAGAGGAGCAGTAACAACTGCACTTATTCACAATAAAAAGACAATACTTTTGACCCTGAATAAATTTATTCATTTATTTAGAAATATCTGTTGCTCGTGGAGTAAGGTGTATGTAAAGGAAAAGTCACACAAGACTGTGAAGATGAAGTTTCTCCAACTCCAAGGGATGCAGAGATCAAGTGGAGGATTCTGGGGATTTGGAAGAAAGAAAAAGGAGATGTTGAGAGACTCCTTTTAGGAAGACAAAAACCTCGGTTCAGTGTATTAGTGCTTCCCAAGTTCTCTGCTGCTTAATTGCAGAGGAGTTTCCAGGTTTAACAGTTGTTTTTAACATGGGAGATATTCCCAACAGAAAAGTGAACTGAAAATATTTACCATCAGAGACTCATAAGCACGCAAGCCCAAAAAGCAAGTATGACTCTAAGCTAATAATAAAAATAGAATTCATTTTATACAACCACTCTGCTAGGCAAATAGAGTGGCTAGTCCCGTTTTTGTCTTGCTATCAGACCAAGAATAGCAAG
This sequence comes from Nothocercus julius, assembly GCA_013398735.1. Classification (NCBI taxonomy): domain Eukaryota; kingdom Metazoa; phylum Chordata; class Aves; order Tinamiformes; family Tinamidae; genus Nothocercus; species Nothocercus julius. The sequence continues at coordinate 2,196,873 of VZSV01000066.1, read as the reverse complement.
AGGGTACATTAGATGTTTGAAAGGAAATATATTCCATTCCCACACGCATATGGGAGCATGAAAATCTCATGTATCCTCAGCAAAATAGCAAACTCAACCTTTACACAAAAGAAAAGGAGGCAAATAAGTAGGCCAAGCAGTGTTTCAGCTGTAGGGAAAAAAAAAAAGTCCAAAAAATCTAGCATTAGGTCTTATCTAACTGGTTAGTTCTGAATCACTCCGTAGAAGAGCTAATGTTTTCCAACAATAAGTGTCAATGTTTCTAAGCCTTCTCATCATATTAAAAAATAAATAAAAAACATCATGTATACAACAATGTTCAAGTAAAACATTCAAGCATATTCAAACATTAATTATTTGATGACAAGTCCAGGTTATGCGTTCTGTTTTCAACCAACTTCAACATCCAGAAACACAAGTTCTTGGGACCTGGTGGGATGCAGGACCCATGAAGGCAGAGGAATCTGGCAAAGATCTATTATCTTTGATATATTTAAAAAAAAAAAAAAAAAAGCCTTCAATCATGAAATGCCTGGCTTGATGGACAGAGAGAGAGCAGTGGATGTTGTTCATCTCTACTTCAGAGAGGCTTTTGACTCCTTATAGCAAGTCTGGGCAAGGTAAAAGAACAGTGAGGTAGATTGAAAAGTGTTTGAATAGCCAAGAACAGGTGGCTGTTCAGAGGCACAAAGCCCAGCTGGAGGCCAGTCTCTAGCAGCGTAGCCCAGGGTTTAATACCTTCATTAATGACTTGCTTGACGGAATACAGTGTCCCCTCAGGAAGACTGCAGACCGCAGGAGTGGCAGATACACCAGAAGGTGGTGCTGTTATTGAGGAACCGCCACAGGCTGGAGAAATGGACTGAGAGGAACTTCATGAAGTTCACCAAATGGAACAAGCTGACTGTGAGCGAGCAGTGCGCTCCCATGGCAAGGAAGAGCAGCATCATTCTGGGCTGCATTACCAACAGACCGTGGAAGGAGATCCCTCCCCTCTGCTCAGCACCGGTGAGATCCTGTATGGGTTGCTAGCTCCAGTTCTGGGCTCTGCTTAGCTCTGATCATCTGTGTATTTTGAAAGATTTCTGCCTATTTGCATCTTTGCATCTACCTAAAATAAGTCACAAAGTTCACCTGTCAGTTGTGTGACGAATGAAATTCTACAACATTAATACAATAAAAAAAAATGAACTGAAAATAAGGACATTTGAGATTAACATATTTGGTTATTGCACTTTTAAGAATATTAAAGTATCTATTTCAACCTTAAACAGACCAGGAGATATTTCAAGCTGCTGATCATTACTCTTTAAGCCTAGCAGTTCTACCACTTTTTGTTCCATCTTATAGTTCTTAATTCTCTTTATTTGCTTACATTCTTTAGCTCCCTCAAGATCTTAATGCATAATATCTCATGGGCCCTGTACCATTGACTATTGCATCTGCCACCAATTCTTTCTTATTTGCAAGCTTTGGATTCAGCAAAACACCTTCGCTAGCCAGCCTAACAAGCGCTTGTATCATTTCCCGTGATGCACCACAGAAACCTTCCAGATTGCTCAAGCCCAGCGTGTAGTCTTCCCAGCAAATATCAGTCCTCCTTCAGAGCAAGTGCCTGCAGTTGAAAGGCTCTTCTAATGAAGGCTTCACAGTGCATGTCCACCACAACGTCCCTTTCATTGTTCATCTATCCAGTTGTGGTCCATGACCTCTCAACAAATTGGCCATCTGCTCTGTAACAGTGCCCCATGCAATCAAGCTACCTCTGTGAGGAGCACAAATCCCTCTTTTTTTCCTTAAAGAAGTCTCTCTTGTTTTCTTAAAGAGCCTGCAGCCATTACCTGCCTTATTTTAGGCATGCAAGCTACCTCATTGCCTCCCTGTAACTGCAGTGACAGCATTGTTCTGCAACTGCACACAGACTTCCTGTTGCTCCTCTTGCTTGCCCAGAGTGTAGACATCTGCAAACACCTCCAAACAGACCCCCAGTCATCTCATTCCCGCTATGGGAGTATGATAGCATCCTCCACGTGCACATTACCCTTGTTATTTAACTGTAGGATTTTGTACTTAACCCTCAGTAAAGTGCCCAACTAGTTTGACAAGCCTCCTCCCACACTTCATAAGGTGGCTCCCATGTCTCCCCATCAGCTCTTATTCCTTGAGGATAATCCTATGATCATAAAAGCCAAAGCACTGTCAGTGACTTTTAACCTGATTCAAATTTTTCCTAAAAAACAAAAGGACTCATCAGACTAACATTTATTTGCATCAAAATAAAAATGATGTTGAAACAATTGGAAGGAACATCTCCTCACTTGAGCTGTCTAGTACAGATAAAACTGAAAACATACATAAAACTGAACTGGAAGCATGGAAAAGTCTGGCACTTGCACGACAACATGATGTGCTTTGTGCTTTTGATTAGTTAATAAACATACTAAATAAAACATTTTTGTACCACTTAAATATGGCCATAAAATCAGGACACGCAGTATGTTTTCTTCCACAGCTGTACACAGATATTAATTACACTCAACTTATAACATACTATTTTTCATCTTTCTTGCATCCACCTGTCACCTGCTTTGGAAAATAATATTAGTAAAGGCAATAAAAATTAGATATGATTATCATTTGCTTACCTACTACTTGACATCACCAAAATATACAATAGTTACTTAACAGAAACACATACTTGTAACTCTCAACCTGTCGACACGAAGACACTGTAATGAAGGAATCTGTTCGAGAACTGTAAGCTAAAGGACCAGGTAGAAGAAAACCAGGTAAAAATCGTCCAAAAGCGTAGCTTTCCTGCTCAAATAACATAAGCATACCATCCATGGACTGTATACATATCAAATCTCGACCTGAAAACAAAGGAAACAAAGCAATGTTATATAGTACTAATTTTAAAATTGTTAAAAATTAGATAGCACTCATAAATAATACTTAGAAAAACAGATTTATTTCATGTAAGTGTTTACTATGGGAAAGAACCTAAAGCATTCCAATCTTCACAAAAATCTTATTTATTAAAAAGAACAAAGCTGGGTAACTAGATTTTTTTGTTAACATCCACAATATATTAATAGAAAAAAAAGTGAGAATACTTAACTTCAAACCAAAATTCCCAAAGACATAAACCATTACAGTTTGAAGAAATGTTTAAATACTCCTGTAAAAGTAAAATTGTTCTGGTTCTTAAACATCTCTATATCTTAAAAGCAGTCATAAGAACTTTAATTTAGAAATAAATAACCTATTACTCATTTTCAAGTTTAGCTAAACCATGTAATAAAAAAAAAATCATAATATATACTATTCATAGTATTCATAATCATGCCAATCATAATCAATGGCAAAATTTTCCATGCGTAGCATTCACATTTTATATCTTTAAGTAATGATGAAAATAAAAGGTATGATCAGTTTGTTACTAACACTACTGAAAACTGTATTAAAAAAAAAAAATAAAATCACTTCGGAGTAAATGACTCCAAGTCCCTCAGAGCCCTGCAACTCCACGATTCAACAGCTTCAAGACATGACTTGCCGTATCTCAACTACACTAATCCAAATCAAAGTTTCATTTTGAAATCTTCAGAGATCAGAAGCTGATTGTGGGTTCTACATTTCATATACTATGGCAATAATTCAAATCTAAACAATTTTTGCATATATTTGTGAAAGGAAAGCTGCAACAATAGATGCAAACACCTTCTGAACTTGATGGAAATCTCTCTTCTAGCTTCAGAGATAATGCTGTATTTTGGAAACATAGCATAGCAATCCTTGGAAT